>VXAA01007298.1:0-158711 GCA_013399115.1 Anseranas semipalmata
CGAGCTGCGTAGTAAACACTCGCAGGCTGGGAAGGGCTGTGCTTGCTCTCCCCACATGGAAGGAGCTTGATCTTTGTCAATATCGAGAGGCTGTGTGCAATAACCTGCCACGGCGAGGGGAGAATTCCTGGAAATAAGCGCCGTGCCTTTTATTGCCGGTTTGCTGCTGAGGAAGGGTTTCGCTTGCCCTGCCCGGGGTGCGGGAGCACGGTGGCATCCCGCAATCCGAAACTCGCACTCTGCTGCCTTTTCTTTTCTTTTTCGTGCATTTTCAGGTTGATGCATCACGTTCGTGCACGAATAGAGACGTTTGGTGGCCGGCAGGGCCGCAGAGGGAAAAGGTGCCTCGTTGTTTTTATGGCAGCAGCCGCCCTGGATCCAGCCTTCGGGCTCATGCAGCCGGCCGCGGGGGTGCGAGCAGCTTCCCTCCCCCGTGTAAACGCGCGGCGGGGCCCGTGCTGCCTCCCCGCCTGGCCCGGCCGTTGCAGGAGCCCCGGCTTCGTTTTCGTGCGTGGCGGAGCTGCGGTGCCCACCCCCGTGGGGGTCTGGGGTCGTCCCCGTGTTAACGCCAGTGCTGGTCGGTTTGCTGCTGGTGTGCCGGGCTCACGCCGGGTTGAGGCTCTCTTGCGTGAAATTAGCCTCCCCGTGCTTTCTGGGCTGCCTCTGCGGGCAGGGAGATGGGAAGCGTGCCTCGGAGCCCAACCATTTTAAGAACTGCTCCGTCTCCTTCAGCGCCTCTCTCTGTCTGCAGAGGCAGGGTTGGTTCTTGCCTGCATCTTGATGCTTTAATTTCTTCCGCTGTGTGTTTTTCGGCGTGTTCCTCGCGCCGTTCTTGTGTGCCTCGCTTGCAAAAAAGATACGCGTTGATGGAGGGGAGAGATCGATTTTCTCCATTTTAAATGTAGGGGAAAAGAATGTGGGAACTGTAAAGGCTTTTCTAGAAGTAGTAGTCTCAGGATGGAAAGAAAAGGAAGTTCTTTGGATGCACTGACAACGAGGCTAAAAAAACCCCAGCGTTTGAGTAAGAAGCGCATAGATGAGTCTGTAACGCGTGTTGAGTAATATTGTGTTTCATTAGGCAGTGAATGCCAATTAACTCCTTGCAAATTAAGGCCCAACTTAGGCTTTTGCCTTGTAGTGGCAGGGCCAGCTTGGGCTGGAGAGCTGCAGCCTTACTTCCACGGGTTGAACTTGTTGGCTAGAGCTGTTTTCGAGAGGGAAGATTAATGTGTAGGTTTAAAAACAAAGCCCTAGTGCCCTTCTTCAGGGAAGGGCTTAAAAAGGATTGAGGAGCATGGAGAAAACAGGAAAGGAGGAGGAGGTTGAGGAGGTCTGGTGTGTCCTTAAAATGCTAGGATGCATGTTTACAGTTTTTTTTTTCTTACCTGGTCAGAACACCTTCAAATAAAAATGTTTGCCCAACTCTTGCAATAAAATAAGGCAGAGACGGTACGTTAGGATATTCGCTTCCAGTCCTCTCAAGTGTTTGCAGTTGCCGTTTAGCTAAAATGACCCAATTAAGAACCTCCCAAATGAAATATCTTCTTCTGATCTAGGCATTTAAATACGGGGAGATATGCTGAAAAACTTGTCTTAGCTGACTACTGCCTCTAATCGATCGTCTTTGTAGTTTACAGTTTAATAGCCTGTGTTTTCACGAGTTATTGCTGAAAGAATTTTGCTGTTAGGGGGAAAAATGATCTCCAGAGCAGATGTTTTGCATCTCTTCATATTCTTCTCTCTCCCCACAATAGTGGAAGGAAGATTAATCTTAATTTTTATTTGTTTTTCATATATACTGTGTCATAGCTAAAAGGCACTTCCATTTTCGGTCAAACAAGCAAGGCATTCCTAAATAGGAATACAAAGTAGTTACAACAGGAGGGGGGAAGCCCATCTCTTTAATGCTAAATTACATAAAATCTGTTCATGGTTATACGACAGAAAACTCTTGAAGATGCAGGTAGCTTCAGTGGTAGGCTTGTGATTCAAAACCAGTCATTAAAAGGTGCGAAGAATTTCCCGAGATTTTGTTGGAACAGCACAAAAATAAAAATAGAGGCCCTCTGCCTCCAGTAAGATGCAGCACGTGCTGGTGTAACAGGGCGCTTGGTGTGCAAGGCTACGACTGCTGGAGGCTGCCTCCGAAATCCACCCCAGGATGGAGCAGCTGAACCTCGGTGTTTGCTTCCTTTTATACCTTAGGCATGATGGGGTTTTGATTTTCTCTCCCACGTAGTGTGCGTTTGTGAAGGGAATGTCTGGAAGGGCGTGGGTTAAGCATGTAGAATAAATCATTTTGGGTGTTATACTTGAGACTGATGGATGCCCTGATGGATCTGTTCACCTTAGCTATGAGCTTTTGCTTGTATATCCAGGCTCTATTTTACACTTGTGATGTTAATAAGCAGTAGCTCGTGTTGTATGTTTAATCTCTCTCCCAGGTTGCTTAGCAAAAGCCCTCATGACCTCCCGAGCGTCAGCATTACACACACCTAGCTTTCACATCAGCGTTTTCATGTACGCCTAGTGGTTGGCGAATGTTGTTAACTAGGAGTTAGTTAATTCCTCCTGTAATTGAGGTTGCAAACAGAAAATGCCGGAGCGCTGAAGGACCTGGTGTCGCTGGGCTCTCCATGGGGAGCGGCGGCGATCGGAGGCGGTGGCAGGGCCGGTGAGGTGGGCGGCGCTGGGACCTTCCACTGCTTCGGGTCCTGCTTCCGAGGTGTTTCGGTACCAGGACTGGAGCCAAGGCTTGTGTGACTCACAGACTGAAAGGGTTAGGAAATGGTAGTGGCTTAGCCAATATCGGGCAAAATGCGTTGAGAACGTGAGAAAGCGGAGCGATGGGTGTGGAAGGAAGGTGCCGATGGGAAGCTTCGATGCTGAGGCAGCCTCTAAGAGAGAAATGCCCCTCGGTGAAGAGGTTCGTCGGGCACCTCGTAACAAGCGAGGGAAGGAGGGGGCCACAGAGAGCACAAGGACAGCTCCGTTAGTTTTGTTTCTGTACAGCAGAAAGCAGGATTTATTGGATTTCATAAGGAAATTGCCCAGTTTTGATAAACTATAGTGCTAATTTTGGTTAGCTTTTCCCTGGTCAGTTGTTCCTTCAGACTAATCGTAGCGTATATTTAAAGCACAGCTCTGGTGACGCTGTTGTCATCTGGAAATGCATACACGAAGTCTAGTGTAGAGGAATTTCCATGTAACGATTTTTGAATCTGTCTTCATTGGTAAATAATTAATTTGAGCCAGTATATGTTACCTTGGGAAAAGTTGTTTCAAATCATGTTTGGTTTTCTGCTAATCTGGCGTTTGCTAAGGAAATCGTGGAGGAGGTTTTCACATCTGGGTGAATTGGGAGCTGCCACAAACGTTGTTGTGGAGAAGCTTCTTAATGGTCCTGAACTTTCAGAGAGAAGTCATGTGCACAGGAAACCTGTTTTCTTCACACTTGATGTTAGCTTTGTGATTCTGCGTAGAAAACAACGTGCCTACCTCGTCAGTCTGTGATGGTTGTAAAGTTCATAACCTACAAAATGTACTGAGTTGAAGTACTTAAAAAAAAAAAAAAAAAATCAGACTGTTTCCCTGGAATGACTATAGTGAAATTAATGAATTTCATCAGCGTTATTTTCCTTTTTTTGAAAAGGTGGTAAATGAGAAGCAATGGTAGCTCTTGAAAAATGTTCTTTAAACTTTGGTTTATGAACTGACACTAAAATTACAATGAGGATTTATTTAAAGCTTTCACATTTGGAAATGTGTGATGTTATGAAGTAGCCGCTCTTTTCATGTATTTATGTATGCGTGTACATAGGAATGGGTAAATTGTAGTTTATCAAAAGCTGCATGTATGCAGTTTTCATGTATCATGTATGTTGCTTAGTTTTAAAAAAGCTGCAGTTTGAGTTATTGTCTTCAGAATCTCGTAATTGAAGTTGTTGCAGATAAGTAGTTTCACTTCAGATCTTTCTGACAAAGTTGAGCTTTTAAGGTTTCTGGGCTCAGAGGGTAATGGAAATCCTTAAGAGTTCTGCGTTCAGAAAGGCTTTGGGAATGCAATGATGTGTTTGAAAGGTAGAAATACTGTTTTGGTATTTTGATATATTTGACGTATCATTTTTCTTTCACCGTAAATTGTATAGACAGCTTCTTTGTGTAGGTTAGTTGGATTAGTTCTTATGATTTATGAAAGCCACTTTAAAAGTAATAGTTTGAAAATTTTTGTATTGTACAAAACCAGAACTCAACAAGCAGTAGTTGATGAAGACACATTTGTGGTTGTTAGCCAGCCTGTCTTTTTTTCTCCTCTTAGCCAAGTCATGACAGGTACAATCTGGACTGATTTCTGTAGTACTATATTTGTCTTTTTTGTGTCCAGAACTGTCTGAGACAAACTTTAAGGACAGGCAAGTGGTTAGCAACATACAATGTTCATTCACATATTTCTGTGCTCTGCAAGTAGGGCTGTACCAATTCCTCAAACTCAAAAATAGGCTCTGTTTCCTTTATGCAAGGCTTGTTTTTGCTGAAGGAGTTTGGTAACAGTTTGGCTTATTCATTAATTAAGGAGATGCATTCCTGCAAAACTGGTGTTAGCATGGTGGTGGACTGTGAAGGTTTAAGTTGCGTTTATCATTAAAAGTTCTTCTTTTTAACCTTTGCAAATGCCAAATACAAGAAGTTCCCTTAGGATTTCTTTCAAGACACCAATTAACTTAGTAAATGTGGATATACTGAAGAAGTGGCTGTTGTGTTTTTTAAGATAAGCTTATTTATAATTTGCTAAAAAGCAAAATTGACATGCAACATTATTACTGTATTTTACAGTTTAATTTGCATTTGACGTGCAAGTTTTCATGTAAGATCACTTTATTTATTTTGAAGTATCCAGACTTGCACATTACGTATTACTTTTTCCTTAATTCGTAAACTATGAGCAGAAATAAGCATCTCTGTTTCAGTGACTGCGCAGAGAGGTTTTTCAAGGTGGCTGTGTTCTTTGACCTACCCAGCTAGACGAGATCTCGCCCCCCGTGAAGTAGGAAGATTGTTCCTCTAAATCCACTTAAAAATATTCTGGTAGAACAGCAAGTGTGTGCTTTTGTAGCAACACCAAGTCATTTTAATAATAATTTGGAGAAATGATTCACATTCAAATTGTTGCTGAAGAGAAGTGCTAACCAGGTTGTGCTTTAAGAACTTTATCTATGCTGTGGACTTCGGGGGAAAAAAAAGTGTGCATGATACAAATAAGATTTCTTGGGCAGGAAGTTGGTGAACTGTACATGTGTGTGCTTTGCTGCAATGGTATATAAAATAGCTATGTGTCGCGCTTTTGTGAGAGATCTTGTTGATAAATACTTAGCTGGTGAGGGTGTTTTTTTGGGCAAGTCCGGTGATGGAAGGAGTTCATTCGCTGTGTGTTGCCAGCAAAGTGTGTGTTATTGAAATGGCTCTGTGACCAGTCAGGGAGAGCGTTATCTGCAAACCAGTTATTGGTGCCATTACGCGCTGTAAAGATAGCGCTGTTTACTTGGAAGTGTGAGCATCAACTCTGATCAAAACACTTTCTCTTAACAGGTGGGCTTTTTTTGGAGTTCTTGGCCGCACATCCTCCTCCCTGTGGAGGCTGGCAGTGTCGGAACGTGACAGGGAAATGCAGAAAATGTCAGTGTCCCTAATGATAGAGGCAAACTGTACATGCTGTTTTTTTTGTTTTTTTTTTCTGCTGATCGGGTGGTGGATCACTTTTACTGATTGTTTCTGGGAGCTTTGCACTTTTTCCTTCGATATGAACAATTCGCAAATTAGTGCTCTACTCATTTAAGTTGGTGACTTGCACAACACTGTTCTAATAGCAGAGGGTTTGATTGGGGGAAGTAAAGATGGATTTTTTGAAGTTCAGAATGCATGAAATGAGTACATGCTGAAGTCGTCAGAGATCCCTTGTACTTTATCAGAGTGCAGTCTGTGAATGAAAGGTACTGCACCTACTGTTAAGTTTATAAACTTGGTTTATACAGATTACTTTTTAAATTATTCATGATGCTACATTACAAGTATATCTGACAGGTTTAAAATAAATGACTTGATGGTAAGAGGGAGCACGCATAAATTAGAGCTGTGATAATATGCTTTTTGAAGTATCTCTTCCATTTGTTACTACAGGAATACAGCAGGTACCTGCAGCTGAGTGTGTGATCCTCGAGTAAGGAGCACATCATGAACTTGGGGTTGTGTTACAGTGGCAGTTCTTACAGAAGACGAGTGGGATGAAGTGGCAGGGAGCGCTGAGGTGCTCAGGGTGCATTTAGTTACATACACATTTCTTCTGAAACGTGGGGAGTATTTACGGGACCGAGCTTCTGTAAGCACAGCTGTTCCAAGGGTCTGCTGGTGGCTGTGCGTGGCGAAGGTGAGGTAGGGGAGCATCGCGTTATTTTAGTTGCTCCTTCTTGGTGGTGCTGCTGTGGTTTTGTAGGAGGTGCTTTAGCAGGGTGGAAGGAGGCTTTCCCCTACACTTAGTGGGATGCCGTACCCGGTTTGCTTTGGATCATGGCACGCAGCTTGAGAAGTCTCCCTAACACATAAGCACAGGAAAACTTTGCAGGACCTGCACTGTTGCATTTGGAGAAGGTTATTGGTGGGGGAAGAGGATCCCAGATCTCTTGGGTGCAAAACCAGCTTCTCCGAACATAAATTGTCATAATGCTGGTTTTCCAATTTAGTAGACACGCAGCTCATTATTTTCAAGAAGCGAGCTCCTGATGTTGTCTGTGGTATTAAAATGATGTGTGATAGAGCAGCCCTCAAAAAATAATCAGAGGTCTTTTGGAAATGGAGGGTCTTACAGGGACTGATAGTGCACATCTCCAGTCTTAAACAGGTACAGCATTTTGGAGCAAAGCCTAGTGACAGCTGCTCCTGGAAGCAAACTTATAAGAGAATTGGCCTGGACCTCGATAGGGTTTTATTCCTGGATCTCTCTGGAGTGGTTTCCTCATTATTGACATGGGCTCCAGCTTAGCGTTTTCTCCACGTTTCCCAGTCGATCCTTTACAATAGTACGTGCTGCTTCCTTGCCGCCCTTGTCCCCTCCCCTGGGGTCCCTCTCATGAGAGCGGTGTGTGCGGGGAAAGGCGTAAAGGCGCGCTGCAGCCACTGAGTGCGAGGAGCGGACGCGGGTTTGCGCTGCTCAGCTCGTTGCAGAGTAACGTTTTGGCTGTGGTGTTAGGGCTGAAATCGTGTAAATCGTGTTGGAAATACCTTGCTTGTCCTGTCCTCTGTGCTCTTTGCCAGTGCAGAAATTACTTTGATTGTGTTTCGTTGTTTACTCGCGTGGGGTTGGATCTGTAGTTAAATTGGTGCTGCTGTATTCAAACTTCAGGTACCCCCCTGGGGATTTGGTTTGTTTTCCAAATTACCGATGGAGCTAAATGTTAAGGGCTGTTGTTGTTAAGCTGATTCAGGTGGCTCTGCCTTCCTGTAGCTGAAGACCAGTGTTGAGACACACTTAGGATGATGAGGATGATGGCACAGCCTGTGCGTGAAGGGCTCACAGACCCGCTGGGGTGGAGGGGGAGCCCGCTGGAATCGCGATGGTGTCTGGCTGCCACGAACAGGGTTTTAGCTGCTTCTCTCCAGTTGTTCTCTATCCCCAGCAGGTGGAAGCAGCTTGTGGCTGTGTATTGATTGTACTTAACGTTGTCTTTCCGTTTATTGTGGCTGAAGTCGTCTTTTTTTATTTTATTTATTTTATTTTGAGATGGGTGCACATTTTATTGGTCCCTTGCAGATGCCATGTCTCCTGGGAAGCACAGAGGGAATGAACACCCAGCAGTGCTGAGGGATGCATGTAAACTGCTGTTAGTGCGTGTGCTCCTCGTGCTCCTCTTTCTCCTACCTGAGAGGTACTGCGGTGGGGAAGTCAACTTGCAGACATCTGGCCCCTTGTGTGCGGTGGAGGATGCCAGAAGTCAAAGGGCCTGTCGGTTCTGTTCCCGTGCCTTGGGGACGGAGGCTGTTTTAGCAGGTTGTGTCCCTGTTCCCTTGAGGCTCTTTCAGTGGCTGCACCCGTGATGGAGGTTGTCTGTGCAGTCGTCACTGTACGAAGCAGCAAAAATGGGCTTTAAGGAGAACATTTTTGTTGTTTCAAATTTGTGACTTGGCGTGAGCCTACCTGGGTCCGAAATCTGGGAGTGACTGAGGGTTTTGCTTTCTGTTTTGGTTTGTTTTTGGTGTGTGTGCTAATAAAATGTTTGAATTTTTGTCAGGTTAGAGTAGGCTGCCTATGCAGACAAGTACTTCCACTGATGTTGTGCCTTAACAAAAGGTACGTTACATGTATTTAATACTTGAATTGCATTGTGTGAGTCCCTTTTCAGATTTGAGCTTGGATATGCCCTGATGGGTTATGGTTCTAAAATGTGGCCGGCATTACCAGCGAATGAACAAAAGTCCTTTCAAGTTGGTTCAGTTGTTATCCTACAGAAATAAGGCGCAGGGAAGCGCATTTGAGTGCGTGTGTGTGTATCGAGGCAGTGATTCTGGACTCCAGCAGAAACACATGTGAAATGGACATCTGTTTTACATGGCTGGTGTTTTGTGCATCTCTTTGGGTAGTTCATTGTTTAAATAAACATGTAGCATTAGCCATAAGGCTTCAGTGCCAAGTGCCCACTGATGAGATGTATTAGGGTTTTGTTGTTCCCAGGCCGTACCGAGAAACAACAGCTTTACAATTCAACACATTTGAAGAAGATTACAAAAAGAATTTGGGGTGGATTGCAATCGGCACTTCAAAAGCAATTGCTTTGGAGTAACTCCCCTTTAACACAGCACAGGGCCCATGGAAAAACACTGTCATCTTAACAGATGCAGTGTTATTTTGGAGATTCCACTGTATAAATACATGGACTGTGGTTAAATTGTGATGGCAACAGATGCAATCTCTGTTCTCAATTCTTTCATCTCTTTAATATTTAAAAATACCCCACAAAGCGAAAAACATCAAGGCTGAAAATACACTTTCTGTAAATTGTTGGGGCTCTACCTTTTGGTCTTGCTTCGTTTCAGATAGGTCATTGCAAATCGGGCTTGGGCAGAGTAAGCGCTCACCTCTGTGAGGGAGTCTCTGCGAGTGCTGCTGCCGAGGGCTTGCTGTAGGATCTGCATGTGGATGGAATTATTCAGCAATGCTTAAGAAATGTCAGCAAGACTGAAGTCAGAGTTGGTTGACCTGGCAAAAATATATTTCCAATATTTTTCGTAAAAGAAAGTGATAGTATGGAGACAAGAGTCACATATTCCACGGGCTACGCCAGCAGTGTCTGAGGATTTTTGTGGTATTTGTGTAGTCGATATCAGTGACTTTATTTTTAAATTTGTCCGCAATACATTGCGCTGTTGGAGAGCGAGAGGATTGGAATGTGGGAATCAGATGTTGTATCATAATGCTGCACAGTTGTGTTCACATTTGTTTTTCTTTCTGGATTTGGTTTTGTTTAAATACTGACCTGACAAGTATGAATCGAGAGCGAGGGTCTTGGTTTTTTTCTCTTGTGCACAGCAAATAACAAGATGTTGTTATCGGTGCATTCGCCTCTGTCCATCCTCTAGTTGGGTGGAAAAGCCTTAAGTTCAATACTGTAACTGGATTTTAAAGAGGGGCTGAATAAGTTGGTGAGCAACAACATCGGAAGGCATGCCTGCTAAAATAGGGAGTGATCACATCTCACACCTCGGAAGCTGACAGCGTGCAAGGGTTGGGAAGAAATTGTGTTCCTGCTGCGGACGCCTGCGTCTGATGCCGCCCTCGAGGGGCAGCTAAAGGACTTTGTTTTAAGGGCACTGCCATGCCTTCGGGTGCTCGTGTGCCGGCCGAGCGAAGGCGCTTTCTGCAGGGAGCACGTCTGTGTAGCGAGCGGGGGAGACGTGAGGTGCAGAGCGGCTGGGGATGGAGTTGCCCCATGTCCGGCGATCTTTTGCAGAGTGGGAGGCAGGAATGCTCCCTTCGGGGTGTGAGCCCCCTTGGTTCTCCCTCTCCGCCAACGCTCGGCCTTCCTGTGGTGTCACAGGCTCGCCACGTGGCTCCGCGATGCCTTGGGTGAGGAAGAGCGTGACTGCGGGGAGGCGATGCGCTGGGACAGCTGCGGACAAGGCCAGGGCTTCTTACCCCAGTGGCAGCGTGACCGAACGCGAGGACTGCAGCGGTGTCGTCCGGCCGTCTTCCCAACGTACCAGTTACTTCTGTTGGAGTTTGGGGAGTTTGCTTGTGTGGCAGAGGTTGCTTAGCAGGAGGCTGCAGACTGGGACCTGGTGAAGGTAACAGCTTCACGGAATTAGAAGCAACTCTGATGCGTCCACTGGACGCTACAGCTCCGTGAAACTTCTGAACCTGGTGGGAATGTTGGCAATTTCGGCCCGATTTGTCATTCAGAATTCATTACTTCCTCAGTGCAAAGGCCTCGGAGCACTGCTGGTGTGTTGTAATGTTTTCTTCTGTGGAGATGGTGCGAGTGATTTTCATGGTGACTTCAAACAGCAGGCTGAAGAGCTTGCTTTAAATACGCAAAATGAGATGAAAATAATGCATCTTCTAGCTGGATTTTTGTATTGACTGACAGCTGTTAGAACACCTTGATTTGCAAATACGACCTTTAGGGGGCAAAAATATATTTTTTGCCAGTAAATAACACTTGTCGTTTTTATACATTCATATAAATAAAGAACTTAGATATATTTCCTTAATTTTCCCACCTTTAAATGACAAAATGGTAGATGATGTGTTTTCTGGTAGATTATTTCTCATTTGTGTTACTTTCCTATTTAGGTGGAAAATGGGATTGTAATTAAAATGCAGAAGAATTTTGAGACTTTAATTAAAGCTCAGTGTGGTGGACAGGCATGATTTCAAAAAAAAAAATCAACAGAAGAAATAGTTTGTCATTGTCCTTTGAAAGTTAAGAGCTAATAGGTATTGCCTGCTGACTGTTTCACAGGTTTCTACACAAAGGTCACATATTTTTAAAATTTGGAATGAATTCCTTCCGTATTGAACGGAACCGTTTGAGTAAATTGAGATGAGGCGCTTGCAGAAATAGTTGTTGAACTGGAAAGCTGTCGTAACATTTCAACAAAGGGTGGCTCCAAGAGAGCACTGAACAGTGAATTCACCAGTCCAAACTTTTTTGTGTAAATTATATGCTTACTATTTTTATTTTATTTAAATTACAGTAGGCATTTGCCCTAATATATGCTGTTATAATTTCATGTTAGATTTGTAATTAAGTTTATTTTTAGAAGAATGCATTTAAGTGGTTTATATAAAATGATTTTCTATTTTTGTAAATGAAATAATTGGGTTTTATTGACTTTTAATTTCATGCAAATGGCTTTTTTGGCTTGGCGGTTATGTAAGCAGAAAGAAATCTAATGATTTGAGAGTATTCTCGTAATAGGAAGAATAAATGATGGGATGTCACTAGCTAGGGGACTGCTAGGCAGAGTTAACTCCTGTTTAGAAACGTTCAGCTAGAGGATGCAGTGCAGTGGGTTTATACGATAAATGTTCTTGATTACTTTTTCTGGTTAAGCTAAGAAAACCGAATTGTTACTGCATTTGGGATCTGACTGGGGGATAAGAAACATGCTCATAGCGTGGCGATTTCTCTGGAAGCCTGAATATGTGGCTAGCTGTGACGAAGCTGATGGACCAGGGAGTGTTAATTGTGTGCAAGCCAGATCCACTATTTTTAAAGTTTGTCCTCGCTATCGCATCTCTTCGCAGACGAATCTGAAGGCTAAGGGGAGTTGAATGATGAGTCATTATTGAGTTAGTAAAATCCCAATTGATCTCCGTTTCCTGTTGATTCCAAAATTACCGAAGTGTGAAAGCTGAGAGTGACTGATGACTTCTTGGAGGGGAGTGTGCGGGTGGAATGTGGAAGTGACTGTGCAGAGTAATTCAACGCTGCCCTGGTGTTGCACCGAACCGTCTGTGGTGCAGCAGGTGTGTGCGCGAGGTGGGCGCCTTGGGACGCGGTGCGCGGCCAGCCGGGGTACCCGGGCGCGGTGGGACGCTTGGTGTCCGCAAGGGGTGTGGCGGGGCGGGCAGGGGCTGCGGGAGTGCCCGCTGATAGAGGTGTGAAGACCAGCCTTTGCGTTGGCCTTCTCCGTACCGTGGGTATCTTCCGACTGACCCAGGTTCCCGTCGCTCAGCTCGGAAGGTGTTACCTCGAGATCCCTTTGCTCCCAGGTACTGTTGGTGTGAAAGTCTCCTGCTCTTTTGCAGCGGGACTGCAAGACGAACGTCAGGCTGCACGGTGTCAGGATGGGGTGTGCCGACAGCAGTGCTGCGATGGAGAAAATCTTGCGTATCTCCAAGTTATTTTCTGGGATTACCTTTTGATGAATCCTTGACCTTGTCATTATGCAGCTTTGTTCGTTTCTTGTGGTGAAATGGGATTAATGCTATTTTGAGAGATACTAATTAGAAACATTGTGGTAGCACGTGTAGGTAAGAATTTTTATTTATTTTATCCTCAAACTTAATGTTAGCAAAACATTTGTTTGTTATTAACATAACTTAATAGTTCCTAGACTTTGCCTACATTGCAAATGTGTGAGTAAATTCTGCTGAAGGGGGATTTTTGGAAGAAATTAAAGGGAGGGTTTATACTGTTCTGAGTTGTGTTTGGAAACAAGCTATAAAGAAGCCTTGAAGTGATGCATGAGGAGGAAACTGAGTTTAGTTTCCTGGAGGAACAGGAGGAGATGTGAGGTAGGGCTGTCCCTTCTTTTCTGTTTATTGCTTCCCTCACAAAACTGCAATTTTGCAGACTTTTTCTAAAGTGGTAATTTGGAAGGCAAAAGAGCAATCTGTGTTCTGTCTTGTGGCTATTCAGATGATTTTTGAACCACTGAAGCTTGCCAGTGATGTATGCTCTGATACACTGCGTTAAAACAGAGAGGGGAAAAACATACTTTTTCTTGGAAGGCCTGTACAAGCTTTTTCCAGTGTTGCCATATCTAGGATGGCAGAAAACTGGGAACGGGGGAAAAGCGATGGTTGTTCTTGCTGTCTGAAAACAGCTTGCTTTTCAAGCGTCTAAACAAAACAGGAAAAAAGTCTCCCAGATTTCTGACCAGCTAGGTGTGTGGTTTCCACGTTCAGAGAAGCTGATTCAGTTGGTCTGGCTTCTGCAAGGGAACAACTGGAGAAATAAATTGCTCTGAGAGGGTGTAAAGAACTTTCCTCTAGAAGAAGTTGAGCCAACGTGAAACGCGGAGTGGGCTGGTTGGAATTCGGTGAAGCGTGGAAAGGGCAGTAGTTTTCAGAGGAGGCTGACTGTTTCTTCAGGGTGTAGTGAATTCAGAAGTAACAGCCACATTTAAAAGACATGTCTTGGTCTTAATGCAAGTCGTAGGAGCTGCAAGAGGGCTTTGCTAGTAGTTCTCAAAGCTATTGCTTGTGGAGCAGCTACAAACACTTAAAGCTATACCTCCTTACCTTATACCTTGTCTTGTACAGTCTGTGTTGCCACGTGCTGTAATAAAAGCACTTTGTTAAGCCAATTAAATGCATGATATTTTTGTAATACGGGTATTTTGGAAAATCAATATGGCCATTTTTCCTTTGAAATGCCAAGAGGGCTGTTGTGCTGGCAAAGCAGAGTGCACTGGGAAGTGGTGCTTTGTATCTCTCAAGAGAAACGTGCTCTTGTTTTTTTCTTAACCAGCAGGATGTTCCCCGGTAAGTCAGATGCCTTAGTTGTTTTTGCGATCTGTATCGGAGAAGAGGGAGAAAATGTGAGAGGGAGATGTTTCAGTGCTTTGTAATAGCAGAAAACCTGCAGCCCTGTGATTCTCTGGTTTCGTAGAAGTCCTGGTAATGGCCACCTTAGCGCTGGACACATTGTGTTTATGTTTGCTTTAGACAATAGCTCAAAGAACTTCTTGCCCCGTCAGAAGAACATAACGCATAGCCCGCTGGAATACACCGGAGAATAAGGGATATAATTAACCCGTTTCCCTGGAGCTTGGTTAAGTTTCAGAAGGTAGTGAAAGATGTTTAAAACATCTGAAATTGCTTATTTACCAGTTCACTGAAGTAAGGATATTTTTAAGTTGACTGTATGAAGATCAAACTTCTTCCTTTTTCCATCGCCTTTCTCTTCTTCCTCACTTCCTGATCTGCATTTTCCAAATTGGTAATAGGTCTAATGCTGATTGATATTATTATTACTATTATTATTATTTTTAAAACTTGAAAGCCATTGAGGGGAGAAGTCTTTACTGTCACGCTTGCTCAAGGCTGTAGAGAGTAGATCTTGGAAGTTAAGGCACTTGTTTGGGCCTTTCAGAGGAGTTTTTAAAACATAATTCGCTTTTGATGCGATGGAGGAAGGGCAGCAACTTGAAAGGACAGCACAACCAAGATGTGGCCTATTGCACGAACAAAATGAAGCTTTTTGCTTTAGCGACCAGGTGCTCAAATAGCACAAATCTGTTCTGAACTGCTTCTGGTAAGATAGTTTTGGCACCATTCAGTGGAAATGGGCTAAAAGGGCATAGAACCTGAAATGCTTCCAACTTTTTTTTTTCCCCACCTTGACTCTTCTTGGAGAATCTGAATTAGTGCAAGAAGCTGTCTGTAGCACCCACTGGGTCAAACAGGGGCTGGGGTAAAAGTACTTAGCTGGGTGGGTATGGTAATACTGGTGGCCATTGGCAAATAAGTCCTTGGCAGTGGGGTAATCAAGTCTGATGCTTTCCACTTCATTTATAAGTTTTGGTGGAGTCCTGCAGCTGGCTGCGTGCTCAGACCTGCTTGCTGTTCTCTGATAGATATCTTCCTCGCTGCTTTCTTTTGATGGGCTTTTTCTTTCAGATAAAATGTCATCCTTTGGATTGGTAAAAGTGACTAGAGCCCGCTTGACCTGCTGGCTCACCAGCTACGCTTTTTGTTACAATATTTTAGTAAATTACCTGTCCCCACCAAGGCACATTCCTGGGTCATGCTCACCTCCTGCAGCATGGGGCCACACAAACACACGGAAATGGAGATGACTTCGAGTTGTCTTTATGCTTTGTTTTCATCTGTTCCATTGTACACTTGTTAGTGTAGAGTCTGCTCCATGCACTGCGTCTTAAGGAGGAACACTGACACACGTTATTTTAGATTACCTCTTTTTTCTTTTTTCCTTTGCCTGCACAAGTTGTCTTGGTTGGGATTTTTGGATTAATTTGGCTAGGAATGTCAAAATATGACTTGGGTTGGAAACGAGATCGTTCAGGCTTTGGCAGCGTAACTGAAGCAACTCCACTTGGGTGCGTAGAAGTTCCCTTCTGATTCATCTGTGCTGCTTGTCGTTTTCCTCTTTGGTTTAACTCAGCTTTAGGCACCTGAACTGAGGTTAAAGCATGACTCTTCGGTCTATCGATACTATCCTCGTGTGCCCTCTGTACCAAATGCAGTCTGCGTGTTGACTTCCTAGCTCACAGCCGTGCCCCAGCGGAGGTGGCCGATAGCTCTGGGCTTTTGCGGTGATGCTGGGTGGAAGTGGAGCAGCTGGGACAAAAGGTGCCTGTCTTGACATCAGCCCTCACGCAGGGGTGCACGAGAGTGTTGGGGCTGCTCCGAGGTGAGTCGGTGTTTTGGGTAAGCAGGGGGGAAATAGAGGGAGAAGGAAAGGCAGATGGATCTCTTCTGGCAGTCTGGGTGCGGGAAGGAGAGGTGAGGATGGAGACGAGCGTGCTCTTGTTACCCCCAGAAGGCACCAGAGATGATCGCTGCTGTGGTGCTGCCCGGCGCAGTCACTCCTGTCACTGGGGGACTCCCTTGTTTTGGTGGTTCCCTTTTCCAGAGAGGTCTAGAAAATTGGCCGTTAGTGACTGCGTGTGACCTTTCACAGACCTGGGGGTGCTGCGTGAATTCTCGCCTTTGTTTGTTCCCTAAATAGCTGCTTGACTGTGGAGGAAAGAAGGGGACAAATTCCCGGTTTCTGACTCTGAAGTTGAGTGAAGCTGGGATATGGTAAAGCAAAGCACAGGCCGCTCAGCTATGTTTTCTTAACATGGAACCAGCTAGCCTTGCACAAATACAGCGGTTTTCTTTCACAACATGAGAGGCCAGCGGAGCTGTCAGACAGGGGAGGCAAGGCCGAGCACCGTCCGTCAGCTGCGTTCTCCAAACGATTTCGCCTTCGAGCTACCTATCACGGGCAGTTGGAAAAGAGCTTTTTTTTCCTTCCTGTTCAGATCCTTTCTACTTACACTCATTTTTTTTTGTGTGTGTGTCCTGTTAATCTATATTTTTTCTTTGTCAGACCAGCCTTACTGTAAAGCTGTGCCGTGCAGGCGTGTTTAAATGTGGATGCGGTGCAGTTACCCGGTGCAGTTATGCCATCGACCCCTCCCCGTAGGTGCAGGTTTTGTTGGCAGCAGCAGTTTGGCTGGCAGGACTTAGCGTTGTTCGGGCAGGCAAGTCGTAAGTACAGGCAGAGAAACTCTTTTTGGGATTGCTGTAGTGGCACATCCTTTGCAGTGGGGATGAGATTCTTCCTTTATCTTGTAGGGTTGGCAGCTGGTTTTGCTGTGGCGTTCCCCCTGTAGAATCGGTTAAAGATGTTTATTAGTAAGTAAATATGTTACTCATCTTCTGGTTTAGCAAAAGTACCAAGTGAATATAAAAAACATGGTTAGTGACAAATCGGCAAAATCCCAATAAATTTAAAAGCAAGAAACCCCCACTGAAGTATAAATGCCATATAGGTTTCATTTCATGTCCGAGTATCGTGTTTATGTATTTAAGCGACAACTGAAGCTCACCAATGGAATCAAATTGGTTAGGGCTCGTCCTCTGTTCTTTTCTTTCAGGTGGTTGTTTTTCTCTCCTTGACTTTGTCCGTGTCTTCCTTCCGGATCACATTTCTTCTGATTCCTTATATCACTTTCTTCATGACTAGAACAGATAGAGAAATAATAGCAGGGAGCTAGCAAAACTCTGCATAAGGATATGTTCTCCAGCTGTATCTTTGGCTGTGAGTGGCTTGTGTATACAAGGTGTAGGGTGAAAATAACCATGAAGACGGTCTTTGAACCTCAAGATCTCATCTCCACCAAGCCTGGCCTTGATTTACCTTCTGGAATGAGCATGTGCAGCTGCGGATCCCAGTGAAGGGAGGTGCCTGAAGGTGGGAGCGTTGCAAGCCCCCAGCAGGTTTGCTGCCACTGTTTGGTTCTGCTTTAAGTCCGATCTCCCGTGACTCCCCGCATCCCTTTCTTCAAACGCTTTTTCCTCTCACCGAGTTTTGGCTCAGAAAGGGAGCAGAACAGATGATGGCTGATGATGGGTTGCTGAGTGAAGTGTGCCATGGCCATATTTCTCTAACCCAGTTTGACCCAGTCTTTTCTCATGGGTGGGTTGGTTAGAAATGCATTAGGGCAAGCTTTTGCATCCCAGCTTCTATAGAAGTACCTGACAGAGGATGAATGATAATTCTTCTGCTTCCTCTGCCATTCCTATCCTCTTCTAACACAATATTTTAATATCTTTGTGACAATAAGTGCTGTTGCCAAGCAAAAGAACTCGGTACAATCAGACTGATTAAATACCTAAACCATTTTGTTAGCCAGAATTATAACATGGTGCATCATCCAGTATGCCTATGGGCCTGGCTAAAAACTGTATGTAGGATGGAAATCCACTGCCTTGGGCAGTATGTAAGTGCAAAAGGGAGAGTATGGGCTGAAATGTCACCTGGAACTTAAGAACAGAGTGTGAACAAGTGACAGGGAGTAAACCACGGCTGGCACTTTTTTTAACAATGTGTTTTAGTTTTCATGTTTTTTTTTTTTTAACCAGTATTTTACAGTGAAGGTGAATTCATTGTTGAGCAGAAGATCTGCACAGATACTTGGAGAATTCTGTGCTTAGGGCGGGAAGGTTTTCTTTCTCTTCAGAGGAATGGAAACCCTGAGTTGTGGAAGCTGCCCGTCCCCGAGGGCTGTAGTTTTCCACGCGGAGCTGTGTTTATTGGGTTACTTCTCACCTGCGCGCATTGAGGGAGCTTTGTTTGTGGCCAGAGCCACCTCGCCTGGTATCGCAGTGTTCCTGGTTATTGTGATGCCTCTCTGACAATACATTCCCTGTGTCAATGCTGTTGTTCTAGTGTGCAGAGCACTTCTTGGATAGGCTGTTTGTGATGCTGACAGCGAGGCAAAAGCACCTAGCTGTCCAGAAAAGGGAGTTCACATGGGAACTCCTACTGTTACAGCTTCTTCGGTTTGTCTTTGTCCTAAATTTTGTTCTGCTGCAACTGTTTTCAGTTGATAAGCCCTGAACTAGTCACCTTGCCTCTGGTGCCAGCCTGTGTTTTACCTTGGATTTGGAGAGGAAGGTTCTTTTTTCAATCTAGTTAGCTCATGACTGGAAAGCCCCACAGCACTTGCATATGTGTAATTTAATACCCTTAAAGCCCTTTTTGGGGGGGTGCAAGTTGGTCATACTTGAACTGCCTTGAGAAAACAGGTTACAGCACGACCTATGTGATCTTAAGCTGCGTAGCTGCCCTGGGAAGGGAGGGCTGGGAGGGCTCCCCGTTCTGTTAAATGAAGTCTGATAGCACTGTCTTTTTCTTCTGGGCAATTAGATGCTTTTTTAAACTATCTTAAATCTCTGTTCAAGTGGAAACTTGGGATTAGTGGATGTCTTGGTTCAGTTTGGTAAAACAGAAACAATTACTGTGGAGGTCAGAGAATGTAGGATTTCTGTGCTTCATCTGAGAAGGTAAGAGAGATTGTTAGCGCAGGATAATAGAGTCATATCTTGCATATTGTTAAAGAGTAATTGCATCAGCTTTCTAATTTTTCTGTGGACTCCTGTGTAGCTAGGTAAAACTTCCTGATGACTCTTTATTAAATCCTTTTGCTGACCATTAGAAGATGAATGTAGTTACATACTATGGTATGGTAATGTTTTGGCAATTCGCTTCTAATGAAGTCTAAATGATCTGGCCTCACTGGCCAGTCAGTTTTTAGAAAAGAAAAAAAATCAGATGCAATAAACTTGAAGGAGAAGCCAGTTCCTAGATGAGAGCAGGATGGCAGCTCAGCAGGCAGCTAACAGCGTAGTGCTCCCTAAATGTGAGTTACTGAGCCCAGCCACATGATGATTTTTCATTCTGGAGGAATTGGCTGCTTATCCCTGCGTTCGAAGTGTACATCCCATAGGCTTCTGTCAGCCAGTTGCTGAGTCACTTGGATGTGTAGACAACTGTTTCAAAAATAAATAAAATCATGCACACAATTATTTTTTAAAGGTGGAGAAGAACAGTCCCCAGGAGAGACGATTTCTGTTAAGCTCCATTGTCATCACAGATTGTGAAACATAAATTCAGTGTTATAAACAGCTTGTAATTTTAGTCTTCCATTTCTGCTTTAGCACGCATTAGACTGAAGCTACTGGCATAGAGTTTAAACATTTTTACCACAGTAAAAAAAAAAAAGTTTTATGCTCACAGTTATTGATCATAACGTGCCACCTACTCACTTCTGTGTTACAAATTTTCTGTAGTTTGGTATGCTTTTATTTTGTGGTGCTGTCAGAGGAGTGATTCTGCAGGGCAAGAAGGAGTGCAGAGGTTCGGTGTCAGTTTTTCTCAGGAGGATGAAGCTTGTCTTTTGTAATTTGGGATTTGCCCGCTTTCTTATGCAGAGATTTTCTTTGCTTGACTTGGACAATTTTTTCAAGCTGGCAAACACGACCATATCGTGACTGAAGCGTTGCAGCATAGTTTTTGGAATTATTCTGGAACTGCATTCAGCTGGTGCTTCCAACCGCTTTCACTCACCTGTAGTGCACAGAAATATCTCACCAGAGATTGGGGTGTTTGGCTCCAAGCACGATGCTCAAACAGTGGCTCTCAGTGTTTGACATGCACTGGGCACTAATTGGTGAGGGATTTATTGGAGATTTCATCTTAGCTTTTTTTTTTTCTCTTTTATTGAGAGGCAGAATCTTGCAGGCGTTTTTGAAGCTGGGAACTACAGATAAGTGAGTTAAAGATTCGGTGCTCCTTTGACGTGGTTTGACAGTCAGGGATTCTGGTGTTACCCTGCAAGCTCAGCCCCTTGCATGCTATTAGCTCTGCAATACCTTCTTCCATTTTTGCCCCGTGTACCCACGAGGACAAACAAGAATCCATGCCAGCCGAGCCACTCGCGTTGCGCTATTTCAGTCGCGGGAGCTAACAGATGTGGCTTCAGAGGAACCCCTGAGGGATGTGCTGGGTCAGAGCAGTCTTGGCGAGAGAGGATTAATTTGGGGATGGCTTTGTCATGAAGATGCTTTCACGTGAGCTGGGCTAAATCTAGAGCTACTTGCTCTGGTGAGCTGCGTGGAGAAGACATCAATCAATATTATTATAGGGATTCAGTTCATTCTGCTGGCTCCATTTTTGTGAAGCTGCTGTTCCTGTTGACATTCAAAGTAAAATGTTGGCAGGGAGAAAGCAAGCGAGATGAGGGACAGAAATGTGATTTATTCTGAAATTTCTTTTGTATACACTTATGGGGAAGTTGGAGGAAGTTCATGGAAAGCAGCGATGCCAGAGATATCTTTAGCCAATGACAGCTGAAATTGCAAGAGCAAAAAGGCAGAGCCAGTTTGAGTTTGTGATGTGGGTTGTAGTCCTTCTGTGTTATTTATGTGAGTGTTTTGTTCTGGTCAGCTCGGTAACACAATGGCCCTTGGGTTGGGAATATATAGTTAGTAGAGTGGTAGAAGAGAAAATTAAAATAGCATGGCTGTATTTTTCTAGAGGCTATGGGAGGCAACAATAACATGTGTGGAGAAGGGGAATCCAGTCTGTTTTTAGGTGTTTGGGCCAAATGTGATTTGCCCCTTGCAACACCACTTTCTCCTTCCGAGTCTGGGAGAGAGGAATCCCGTAAAATATTGTTAGGAATGATGAGGGACACAAGGTAAATTAACGATAACAGACCGTATTTCCCAGAAATGGCAGGTTACATTGCAATATAATCGCCAGTCCCTTGAGTGTTTAGAAGATTGTTGTGGTCTAGCTTTGTCCTCCAAAGCTTGACTTTTAATTAAATGAACAAAATCCGGGCCTTAGATGTGTAAACAAGAACACTCTCAAGACTTGCATTCAAATGGAAACAGTTGGTTTTTGTTTGGGTTTGAGTATTCCCTTTCATGTTTCGCAAGCCAAAGATGGCAGCGTTGTACGAGTGCTAGAAATACAGAATTTTAATTTCAGCTGTGGACTTGCTTAGCAAAAACTAAAATGGTTGATGTTTTATGGAGTGTGGAGTACCTTTTTTTTTTCCTTCTACAATGCAGAGAGAAAATCAGAAAGTCTTGGTAAACCTGGAGTGGTTTGTGTGGCATATTAGTGAAGAGGTGCAGCAGTTCAGTGGCTTGGGAGACAGCTCAAATCACCTGCTGCAGCTTTAGTTCCTTCCCTGTTACTGCTCCTGACATCCCAAGAGGTAATGCAGAAGCTGGCTTCCCTAGGAAGAGAGCAAGTGATTGATGTGACACATACAGGATAGGTGAGCTTAGAGAGTACAGAAATTTTGTGGGAGGTTGTGTAAGTACATTAAAGACACTAAAATATATATTTCATTCATAGTGTCACTACGAAGGCAAAAACCAAGAGTGTGGTGGGTGGTGGAAGCCTGTGTTAATGTAAAGTGTCATGAGAAATCGCTCCAACCACCGATTTCTGTGAACTCCTCATTTAATTTTTTCTTTGCATAGTATGCAATTAAAGAGTCCTTACACTTCTGTAGTAATTTTTTTTTTTCCCTGTGCCTGCGGATGGTGCAACTATGCTGAAACCTTTCAGAGGCTTGAAGGGAAATTGTGGTCGCTAATGAGTTCCTTCTCAGTCTTACCTGGCCTTACACATCTTGGAGTGAAGCTACGGGGCCGAGCTGTGCTTAAGGCCAGGCCATGGGCTGCAGTGCCAGGCTGTTCAGAGATGACCGACTAAGATCAGTTTAATTTTTTTTGTTCTTCAGGGCTGTATGGCAATTCTGATGGCTTTCTTAAAGCAAGCGTAGTAGATAGCAGGAAGAACAAAGAGAGAGGTTAAGATCAAGTTTTACTTTTACGTGTTTATAATCTGCAAGGGCGTAATGTTTTCAGACTCTTCCCTCTCCATTTCCCCTGATGTGTCCTTTTGCTTCCCTTCTGAACAATTACAGCTGTGTAGAAAAGAGGCTCCTTTTAAATCTGCTGAAGGGCTTTATTGTATGGGTAGTACCTTTTGGTAAGCTGATTGTTTTTCAAGTAACCTGGAGGCTAGGGTGCTGTCAGCAGCTAAGTTGTTCTTTAACCCTCAAGTGTCTGCAAGATGTTTTCTGAGTCATTGTTTTCCTTCCAGCGTGCCAGACAGCCCCTCTATTGAGTTAATCCAATATATAGTAAACATGTCAATATGCAGACCATTATGCATTATGCAGATCTAAATCCATCCGGTACAATAAGCGCCTTCTTTGTTGTTATGAAAGAGATTGTAACGCTGGAGATGCTTGCCTTGAAAAGGACACTGTATGCTGTGGATCTGGGATGAGCACTGCTGGACCACAGCCACATTCAGTAGCTGCTTTGGACATTTTTTTTTTTCTAAAGACCTGCCATAGATTAAAACTGAAAAACACATGATGAAAAGGAAGTGGCTCTGTCGGGAATAAATAACAACACTGTTCAGAAGATGTGCTGATCTCCCAGAAAGGCCCACGGCTCTGCGCTGACATTACTGAAGGGTGACGTGGTCCAGCCTCTCGCTGGAGGAGTCTGGGGGAGAGCAGCGGTGCCGCGCTCAGCGCCGTCGCCTCGTAGCTGCCCAGGAGCAGCCGCGGCTGGCTGGGCAAGCCGCAAGGAGCCGGTGTTGGCAACGCGAGATGCTTCTTTTGGGAGGTGTGGGGTGAGCAAGCTACCCTGCTAAATGTAAGCTAGCTATGATTTCTTTTTTGTATGAGGCCCTGTAGTTCCTTCTTTGTGTAAGAAATCACCCAGTGCCGATGGTCATGCACTGTACCTGTTACCGCTGTGCAGAATTTCAGGGTAGTGAGAAGCTGAGCAACCATATGCCCTTCCTTTTTAAAAAAAACAAAACCAAAACAAAAAAAACACTTTTGAACCTTGTGGATCAGAGACTTTGTCCTCAGGATAGGTGTTATAAGCCCCGGGCAGGAAGAAGATAGGAAATTAGAACAATTTCCGTGCCTTCAGTGCTCTCTTTCAGCAATCGGCATAAGGGGATACACGGTTGTTTTTCTTGTTCTTGTATTTAATGGAAAAGCCGAAGGTATCCAGGGTCCTTACTTAAAATAAAGCTTTGCATTTCCACTCTGGAATAAAGGAAGCAATCTTCACAGAAGGGAAGTTGAAGAGTGAAAACAAAGGGACGTGATAACTTGCTGTGGTAGCACACCAGGAGTACACAGACCAGGAGAAAGGTGAACGGGAGTTAATCTTGGGATTGCTGGGCACGTGTTAAGGGCAAGCCACCTCTCCTGGCTCTCATGTCAGAAGCGAGAATGGCTGCCCAGGCCGGACAGGTGGGTGATGCTGGGGGGCCTGAGCCCCTCCAGCTGGAGCAGATGAGGTTGAAAGGACCTGAGGCTTGACTTGGGGCTGTGCTGGGGTGGTGTGGAGCAGCCTTGGTGCTGCTCCATCTGACCTCATGGTGATGAGCCACATGGCGATGGTTGCTCCATCTTTAGCTTCTGCCTAGTTCAGAGGATGCTGAGACCACTCAGTGTAGTACGAACTTTGAGCATTACCCAAAAAAACAGAAGGCCAAAGGCATGGCCTAAAATGTGAATAAATGTTTTTTTTCTTTTTTCCCCAATAAAAAAAACCCTTAAAACCTGTGTTTATTTAGAACTTTTAAATGGGATAACTGGGAGTAGTATAAAATTTGGAAGCAAGAGCTCTTCTGTGATTCCAAGAACTACGCCGTGATGAAATGATTGCAGGTTTCTTGTAGGAAATGAACTCTTACTACAAAACAGGGAATGCGTGTGAGCTGTGGATCCTGCCCTCTGGCACCTTGGTATCAATAACGAATTAGTTGCTGTGAATATATGTACAGCTGTGACAGAAGATGCTGTAGCAAGCAGAATTTGTGCTGTTCAACCGAATGTCATTGATTCGTCTTCTGTAGTGTGCTGCTTTACAAAAAATCAAGCTCGGGAGGACCGCAGCTTGAAGCAGGTTTTCCTGCTACCTTTGGGAGCTGCCATGCCCCGCAGGTTGTTCCTGGGATGCTCTCAGAAAACAAGAGCCCAAGTTGGGTAGTAGGTGAGGTTGGATACTTCTGGACTGAAGCGTTACTTCCAGAGAGGCATTTATGTTTGTCTAGGTAGAGGATGTATTGCTTCTCGTCGTTGCTTTACTGTATTTTGGAGTTATCTTTTAAGTAAATACATAAGTTTTTCTTACTTTTTTAAAAAAAAAAAAAAAATCCCTCTCAGAATTAGGTTTAGTTGAGAATAAATTTGAGACGTGGTGGGTAGTCTGGGAATTCTGGAAGCAGCTGAGTGAAAACAGCATAAATCTGGCTTGGTAATTATCCTGGTGTTGGTAATCTACCTGAGACCCAAAACTGGTGGGGCAGCGTAAAAACAGATGCTGCATTTTTATTTCTGTTAGTGAGCAAAATAAATACATAACAGTGAACTTCCAGTTTGGAATTGAACGTGAAGCAAAGATGAGTTACACTAGTCATATTTAAAAAACAATATAAGCAGGAATACCAAAAACTCTTAGATGAAAAATAAATGGTCTAAAGAGCATTTTATGTGCTTTTCAGTCTGACGGGCCAGTTTATATTGTAAGTCCACATACTCTTTCTCTAAAACGGGATCCAAGGAAAACACAGCACTGCCAAATGGAAATTGTAGTAGACTTTGAGCTCTGATTAATTTGTTTTTCATATAATCCCTTTCAGAGCAGTGAGAAAAACGTGAGAAAAAGATGATGCATTGTGGTATAATTAACTTTCAAGAACAATGTGAACTTCAAAAGAATTACAAAAAAAAAAAATCAGTCTGCTTTAATTGGAACTGTTTTTTCCAAATGTCAGTATGGGCCAAGGTGCTCGTCCTACTTCATGTTTGGGTCTCTGCAGTTCTCATTATATGCATCAAGTTCTGCAAGACACAACTTACTAGATATACTAATAAGTTCTTAAATCACAGATGTCAGCGGCGTGCTCGTCTGTAAGCTATTTCTAACATTCGAGCCCACTGGACTTCATCCTTTCTGTATTAAGGGGATGGTGTTTCGTAATTGAGGCGAGTGAGTGCATACTTTTTCCATAAAGTTCTAGGAATCTGCTTGATTTATAAAAGCATTAAATATCTAAAATTAAGTAATTTTCAAGCTGAGACAAACATAAAGTTAAAACCAATATGACTTATAAAGCCCAGCCTCGGAGTAGACGCATGAACAGATATATAATGCTTTGGTTAATGGTTGCTGCCATTTCTCTTACAAATTGTTCTTTAGGGTATTGTAACTCAGCTGTTTTTAAACCCATCACTCTGGAACCTTGCCTGCAAAATGTCAGCGCAAGTGCAAATTTTATTTCTTTAACAAAATAAAGGGCTTGGAGCAGCTAAGCTTTCTAAAATTTTATGGCAGTAAAATAAATTTTGCTACTTTTGCTTTGCCATAACAGGAACCATTCTGTTCACCTTGTCCCGCCAGCAGGTAGAGACAGAAACCAAAGCAGTTTAATTGGAGAAACACTGTGTGTTGTAACTTTTTTTTTTCTTTGCTCAGAAGAGAAGCCTCATGTCCAAATGCAAATACGCGATGTTATTGTTGAGCTGTGCTTTGGGCAGAGGGCACTGTCTCTTGAGGATGGTGGATGTATGGTTCTTTCAGGAGAAAGTTGTGGAAGCTGAAAGCAAGGCTGGGATACCAGCTTGTAAAAGCAATTTCGTCCGGGTCCAGGTTGTCTTCACTACACGTTCAGGAGATGGGAAGCCCGTGGTTTTGCCTCACGTGGCCAGTACCTCTGCTATCAGATCTGCTGCCTTGGATATCTTTCACATCCCCCTCTCCCATCTGGCTTCTAAAGCTGGGCAGTGCCAACACAGTCACTTTTTTTTGTCTTGTTATCATTTTCTTGAGGTTAAAGCCTTGACACTTACTCCGGGCAGCAGTATGCAATTCTTCTATAGCCAATATATGCTGAAATGGGAACTTCCTATCTCGCTGCTGCTGGAGGCCAAGTGTTTTGCTTGGTACATTAGGACTTGTTTGTTTGTTTTTAAGGATTAGGCAATGACCTTTCCTGGTTGTGGCTACTTCTAGTGCAGCAATTCCCATTAAAATAGATAACCTCTGCTTGCAGCTTGGATCTTCACAGAAGGAAGATTAGGTAATAGTTTGCATAGAAAACATCTGTTTCTCAGCAAAGATCCTGTACTGTTGTTTTTTTACGTTGTGTCTCTAACACGGAAGTGTTGTTCTCATTTTGCCTGTAATGTGTATTATCTGCAGGTAGTCATTTGGCATACTACCTGTCTTTTAAGTCCTTGTCGGATATTATTAAGTCCTTGTTGGATATTAGAGTTGCTATGGTTTTAGCATGTTCACGTTCTGGATCCTTTGTTAGCTTAAGTTATTAGCTTTAGATAAGAACTGTGGAACAGAAGGACTGCTTTTGATTGTCAGAGTGGTTTCCGAGTCTCTAGACAATTTGTTAGGGTTAGAATTAAAATTTTTGGCTGCAGTGTTTCTCTTTAGACCTATTTCTTGTCTGAGGAAAAAATGTTGTTAAAATAATTAAGCCTAGCATGCGTAAGAAGAGAACCTTTCCACAAACTTTAATTGCTTGGAGTTTATTTAAGTTTTGGGTTTCTCAAATAAATTGGCATTTTACTTCGCTTACAAGCAACTTTATTATCTATTCTGGGGAGTCTTTTTTTTCCTTGTTTTCCATGGACGACCAAGTCTGAGGGAATCCAAGAACAACAGCTCTCTACACACCATAGTTCTTTGTTTTACATCAAAGTGCGTTTTGTGTCTAATTATTCCGTTATTGTTGCTTTTCTTCCAGCCCTTTAAAAATGATTATTGTGGTACTTGTCTAACGTGGAAAGACCCAATACATAGATTTATTAGGGACCAATCCTTTTGGCCATTGTTTTCTTAGAGCGCATTGAGTTCAGTCCCTTGTTTTCAAAGGAAATTCCTCACTGTGATGCTGTGTGTTCTTGTAAATAACTTTATCCTGTGTTTCTTAGAACTTGAGAAACTTTTTTGTGCCTTGGTGCCAAAATCAGTGAAACTCGGTTTGCTGGAACATGCAGACTGGAATTCCATGCATTAGTTACAGGTCGAAGCACTTTCTTTTCCTCCCAGTTGTGGTGCAGGAAGTGCTAAGGAGCTTTCTGGGGGTTTTGTGGTGTTGCTGATCTATCGCAAGACTAGCATTCGAGAATTAGGGCTAGCTTGCCTTGTGACCCTGGGAAGAAAGGGGGATTTGAAAAATTATATGTTGTAATTTTTTGGAAAGTGTTCACCTTTATGTCTAGGTATCTAAAGGGGGTGTGGAGGGGAGGTAAATTAGTAATGTAACGAGCAGTGGATTACTGTCCGTGTTACTTAACTTTGGAGTCAAGTGGCTGAACCCCTGGCACACGTGTGTCACGGGGTGATTTGAAGCAGGGTGTGAGATGCACAGAGTTTATGGTCCTCAATCTAACGCAGCTCTCTTTTCAACAGCAATAATAAAACAATCCTTCTCTGTCTGCTGAAGGACACAGCTTGCAGCTCTGTGCTGCTGCTGGTAGTGTTCACAGGGATGGGTTAAATGATTTTGATATTCAGTGTATATGTAAACCAGTTGCTCATTTCCTATTTTAGCGTTGCAGCCTAATTAGTAAGTTTAAAAAAATAGAAGTATGGCCATCAGAAGAGCGTATGTGCATTACAGCTCTGCAAATCTTAAAAATGCTTTATTTACTAACTTTCCTTTTTTCTTCTACGCTTTCAGTTTGTGGGCCAAATGTTGACATTCGCAATGATATCCATGAGCTGAAACGTCTGGAGAACTGTACGGTAATTGAGGGTTTCCTTCAAATTCTGCTCATCTCTAAAGCAGAGGATTACCGCAACTTCCGCTTCCCAAAGCTCACTGTCATAACTGACTATTTGCTGCTGTTCCGTGTGGCAGGCTTGGAAAGCCTCAGTGATCTCTTCCCCAACCTCACAGTTATTCGTGGGAGGAACCTTTTCTACAACTATGCCTTGGTTATCTTTGAAATGACAAATCTTAAAGAGATTGGGCTTCACAACTTGAGGAACATAACCCGCGGGGCCATACGGATCGAGAAGAACTCTGACCTGTGTTACCTCTCCACGGTGGACTGGTCTCTCATCCTAGATGCAGTGTCCAATAACTACATTGTTGGGAATAAACCTCCAAAGGAATGTGGGGACTTGTGTCCAGGAACAATGGAAGAGAAGCCATTGTGCGAGAAGACCTCTATTAACAACGAGTACAACTACCGCTGCTGGACCACCAACCACTGCCAGAAAAGTAAGAATCGAATAGATTGTGTTTTTGTTACCTCTTTCTGAAGTAAAAGTTTACTTTTGTGGTTTTATTTTAAGCTCTTCAGCAACTTTTATTCTGGTATGTAGTCCACGTGATGAGTTATCCAGTAACTAGACAGATAAATTCCTCCCCAGCTAGTAAAGGATCATCTCGCTTGATTAAAAACAACAACAAAACAAAAAAAGGCAACAAAAACCCACAAACTTTCTGGGTTACTTCCCCATGAAAAGTTGCCAGGTGTTTAAGTGTAGAATAAAAGCCATTATAGCAAAGTTGGAACCAGTTCTGCCTCCGCTCAGGCCTTTGGCAGGAGGTGGCTTTCGAGCGTCACGTCCTCCTCCTTGCTGAAGTGATGTTATGTGTGTGCCAGTCAGCGCCGTGCTGAAGCTGTTTGCTGAACTTACTTTGACTTTGTTCTTTGCCTCCCTTGGCATGCACCTTCAGAAGTTTCTGTGATGATAAATTCTGTACATAAGAACTTTTTTTTTTTTTTTNTTTTTTTTACGGTACGGTCTGTAGTGCTAAAGAGTCAGTGGGTATCTTGGCTCTCAGTGAAATTATTCTTGCCTGTTTTGTTCCTATCTGGTATGACAGGTTTCGTGTTTTTCTGATAGCAGTCATTAGCAAAAACAAAACCTGATCTCTTCTCACTTTTTAAAAATAGAGTAAACAAATACATAGTTTACTCAAATAACATGATTGCATGGGAGGCTTTTTGAGTTCATCCTGTAACTTTATGAAAGCTGAGACCTGCAGTATCAGTAGGGCTTAATTACAAGCGGTCGTCGCTGGGAGGAACAGTTCCTAAATTCCATGGGCAGTCTTGACTAAAGCTGCTATAGTGGTAGGAAGGACCAGAGTGTGAGAGAAAACAGAAACAAGGCAGTTCGGGTTACTCTCATTTGGGGAAGCTGGTTGTGTGTTTGTTTATTTTTTCAGTAGGTCATCAGGCGCTTGTGTAGCCCTCATGTTCAATTAGAACTGAAATTAAAGCACCTTGTAGGGCAGTTCCAGTGAACGCATGCCAAAAATATCTCTTGGAAAAAAGGCATTTGTAGGGCTATGATTTTATCAATAATTCTTACAGGAAATAAAGTTTGTGTTTAAACAGAGAGAAGAAAGCCCCTCAGCCTCTGACTGGAAGGCTGCGTGACTTGCCCGAGGCGAGGGAAGTGAGCTGCACTGCTCTCCTGCGTGGTGCTGCTGGGAGTCGTTAGGCTTCAGCGAGCCGAATTTATGTCCTCGTGAAAAGAGTGCAACTCCCCTGTCTGCAGAGGGTGACCTAGGTGATTCCTGTGCAACCTCGTGGCCTTCAGTGGTTTGAATGGGTAAACTAGGGTGTTTTTAGTGGGGTACAACAGCTCGCTTTCTGCTGTGTGCTCTAGTTGTTTGGAGCAGACGAAAGTAACGTGCAAGAAAAACTTGTTGACTTCTAGGGGAATGTTAACATAATTTGGATCCTAAATGCACATGAGAAGAGATGTGTTTAGATAAGATGAGGTCATAGTTATACTGTGATGGCAGCACTTGTAAGGCAGAGATGTAAGTAATGTTTTTCTTTTCCTATATGCTTTCATCTCCCTTTTGTGGGAGATCATGAAGAAGAAAGCAAGTATTGAAAAAGAGCCTTAAAAGGCTTGTTAAGAGTATTACACTGTGGAAAAACAATGTGGGTTTAGAGTATCTTAGGTTGCGTAGTGTAGCAAGAATTGCCAAGTTCTGTAAAATAGAGTGAGAAAGTTGGACCTGTTTAATCTGCTGGTCCTGATAAGCCACTGACTTGAGGAGGAAGGCTTTAAATTTGCCAGCCATTTGTCTTCAAACGAAACAAACAACAATGAGAAAAGCCACAGCGCAAAAGTGTTCCCTTTCTGAAGAGAAACGAGGGAGGTGTAAATGTCCAGTTGTTCAAAAGGAAGCTTTCTGTCTGTTGTGCTAGATCGCTTGAACACGTTGGCAATGAACTCCTGGTTCGGAGAGGATACACTGTACAAAATTACACAAGGACATGAGAGAGAATAGAAGCAAGGACTGTAAGCGACTGGGTGTTTTTAATCTGCATTTTCCTTCCAGTGGAGACATGAGACCTATGTTATTTTCCAGGGAATATTTTTCTAGTGTAGTATCTAATTTAACCCTGACATTCTCCTTGTGCGTCACAGTAATGTTGAACTGAAAATGCTGTCTGTCACTCAGAGTTCATTTATGCCTTTTTATTTTTCTTTGTTCTTGATCTGTGGAGGAGTGTATATTAAATCTCTTTTGTCCTTGTGTAGGTTTTACGCTGAAAGATCTCAAGTTGGTGGGTAAAATGTTGTGTGGGAACACTTCGTACTTTCAAGTAGCCTGGCTTCTGTTTAGTTTTGCCATTGAATGGAAGTTGTTTTTTTCCTTCTCTTTCTTGCTCACAAACAAAGCGAGAAACCCCGTGCTTCCTTCAATATAACTCGTGCAGGAACAATGTTGAGGGTGGAGGGAGGAGAGAGGGAAGGATATGCTGTGTTTGACTTAGAATAAGCCATTGACGTTTCTGGAGTGGAACAAGCTACAAAGAAGCTGTAACTTTTAAATTTTTTTTTAAGGTTCAGTATAAAGGGCTAGCAGTGTCTCTGCCAGTTTTGTTGCCCTGGTTTCTGTGTAGTATACATTCCTTTACCTTTGAGTGCCCCAAGGCAGCAGCCTTACTACATTGCTCGCTTTGGAGCCGTGGCATGCTGTGTTGGGTTTGGCATGCTATCGTCTCTCCGACTTGCACCTACTTCTCTTTTGGCGTATCAAATGCCAGCTGTACTTCATTCATTTTGGTTGCAGGTCCACATAGAAACCTCTTTCAAGATAAAAGGAGATCACTGAAGTTGTTTGCATGAATGGTTTGGGGCACGGGTAGAGATGGAAGAGGTAAAAACTTAGTGTTCAGACACACATAAATAAGATGATAGCCATTTTTTTTTTTTTTTTCCTCCTCCTTCTGGCAGTTGTGACTGCTGGAAACACTTATGGAAGCTGCCTGCATCTTACTCAGCGATTGATGTGAGAACCAGAAAAACTGTTCCTGCTGTGCCCCTTGAAAGAGCAGTCACTGGTGACACGCTTGCGTTGCCTGTCCATTGACCTACTGTAAAGAATACTCCCATTGTTTTCTATATTCTTTCATTGATGACTAAATTTGGAGGTTTGCTGCCTTAGTCACGAGGTCTTTGCATAAACCAAATGTGAATTACAGCCTTGAAAGCCTGCCTGGAAGTTTAGGATCCCTTGTCTACCGTAATCTTTGCGTTCAGTTGTTTGAATGAGCGCAGCTAACACTTCCTAAGGAACGTTCGCACTGGCAGAGGCCACGAGCAATGAAGTGGGCAAACTGTTTGTGGGAGAGTAATTGCAAAACTAGCAGTGACCCATATATAAGATTTATGGAGTACGGGTGTGGTTTTTTTCACTGCATATTAATTATTCACCCACTTTACACCCCCCACACCCCAGTTAACTTGGAGAAGCTCTCCATCAGGCATTAGCTGAAAGCCTTCCTTTCCTGCTCTGCTAAGGGAACGGCGAGGGCTCTGGCCGTGGCTGGGGAGGCCGGGCTGTTCCCACCCGCCGTGAAGGCCCGACGGCCTCGGCCGAGGCTTCTGCTCACGTAGACTGTGCTTCAAAATACAATGGAGGAAAACTTGAGGCTTCCACATGCGTGAAACTGCAGACCACCGTAAAGGCATGTGAGGATTTGGAGGCTGATAAAGGAGCAGATGGCAACTGAGCACAAAACGTTTTCAATGAAAATGTATCCTTATTCCTTTCTGAATTGGTTTGAAAAGCTGCAGTGTATGGGGAGAGTGGGGAACAGGCGGGAGAGAGTGACAGTGAGTGGGAAGAGTGGTCCATATGTACCTTCTACTAAAATGTTTAAACATATGGAGACAGTAACATGATGTGTTCTCACAAATATTCGGAATTTGCTCCTGTTTGTTTACACGGAGCCCCCAAGATAATGCAGCTGAGTGGTATCGTTTGACATAGCTTCATTGCCTCGTGCAGTGCTTACCAGTGTACGCCATCTGGGAGTCTGCTCCTGTCGATTCAGCAGAGTAGTGGCGAAACCATGTGCTGGGATTCTTTCCCTTCTCCCCTCGTTGCTGTGTCCTCTCCGAGGAGTACCGGGGGTGCTTCTGAAACACTGAGCACACATCCACGGTGCAGATGTGAAGGGAGGGGCAGAGCGAGGAGAGACACAGCGGTGCTCCATCAGATTGCCCTTAGTTTGCTCTAAATTCTGTCTGCATGCGTTTCTTTGGTTGCCGCTTCATTTAAGGGTGTGTGGTTTGGTTTGGTTATTTTAACCCTGAAATGTAGTAGAAATTGCCTGCGCCAGCAGAAGACAATATGCTCTTCAAGTTTTCTTTTTGTAGCAAGTAGTTTTGGTGTGCTATAATGTTAGTGAAGCTAGTGCATATAATGCTGATCCTACTCTTGTTGGGCTAAAAAAATAAATCATATAACCAGAACATATTTGGAAATGGACAGGTTGTTTGTCTGTTTTGGTTGGTATACAAACTCCAGCAAGTAAACATCTTCTGAAAGGAATAAACAGAGGGGTAGACAAAAAAAAAAATTGTGAAAGGCCCAGTTGGTGTCACTGAGTTAGAAAAATCTGGAGCATGTTAAAAAATTTTTTAGTGTTTTTGTTCTGAATGAAGTTTTTTCCTGACTTTCGCTCTCCTCCTGAGAAGCCTGCTCTTCAGCCAAAGGTTTCCCAGAATTTTTATTATGGCTGTGAGAGCATATTTAATTAGTAAGCTGGAATGGCCGCAGAGCAGTTGAGGCCAATCTGCAGTTAATTACTGTAGCAGTGGTTTATATTCTGAGAAAAGGGCTAAAATTAAACAAATGTATGCTTGCCATTTTTCTTTGTTCCGTAGCAAGGTTCTGTTGCAAGATGCCGTAACCTGGGAGGAACATCTTGAGTCTTGCAGCCTGCACCAGTCACCAAAAACTAAATGCTAGTGTTTAATGCTTGTCCTGGCTTCCTAGCTTCTTTTTGGCATAAATGTGTAGTGTTTTTGGGAGGACTTTGAATTTTGGAGTTTGTTTTCCAGTATGAAAGGCTTGATACAATCAATTGTGCGCATCAATGACTTTGCCACAGTTTAAAAAAAAAAACAAAAACAAAAACAAAAAAACCTTCGAAAAATTTAAAATTTTTGCACGCTTTTTGTGCATCAGAATAAAACCTTGAAATTGTAGGGTAAAAAGTTAGAAATGTTCTCAGGGTTTTTGATTCTTGTGTGCTTTTTAGTCGCATGTGCATGCACGCGTGCACACGCACAGTTATTTCTGCTTACAAAACATCCTATTTTACATTTGCTTTGACTCGCTTTATCTTTGTCAGTCCAAAGATGCGTGCTCACCAGGTGATGTGCAGTCATTTTCTGGTGACCATCCACTACAAATTTCTTTCTTCTGGTGTCGTTTTCCCTAAAGGAATAGGGAGAGGAAATCCACGTGTAGCAGAATGAGACAGTAAATGTTTCTGAGACTTCAGTGGAGTACACCACCTTACAAATAATAGATAGGGTGGTTAAACATATGTACTCGTTTCCCAGTAATGGAAACTCTGTTTTGCATAGACATTGGAATGACCATTCTGATTCCGGAAAGGTGACAATTAGCAGTTACAAAGTTAATACACCCCACAAAATCTTGCTCGAGCTGGGAAGTGCAGCCAGTTTTCTGTGTGTGCATCATGTAATAGCATGTCATAGGTGCTGCGATTGAGCCCTGGCTGGACAGAAGAACCTTAGAGATCCACACCATGCCTGTCTCTCATGGCTTCAGATGTGTCTCGTGAAATTCCGAAATCCTGAGTGTGTATTTTATTGCTACTACACTATGGATTTACTTGGAGTATCTGATGCCAAACAACTGCTTCATTGTCAGAAAAACAACAATAAAAATATAATTTGAGATCACTTGTGGCAAATAGTTATTCCCTGGTTTTATGGGTTGCATGTATGTTAATTCCTCAGTTGAGTTTCTCCTGATACTCTGTGGTAATGGGTGGGGAGGATAAACAACGCCAGCTCTTTTTACAAGAAGATATAAAAGCATCCCTACATTGTCGTACATAGCATGTGCAATGTTTTAATGTGCAGAATTGGAGAAGTCCTGGTCTAACATCTCATTTTGAGCAGGCTGCTGGAAGAAGGGAACGGACCTCGCAGCCGGAGGGGCCTGAGGCTGTGCAGCAGGGTGGGATAGGAAGGTGACATCTGCAGGTGCACTCGGGATTTCCAAGATGTTGTTTGTTTCAGCTGAAAAAATAACAAGTACAACCTCAGTAACAACCTAAAGGTACTCACAAAGTTACTGTGTTAGTGATGTTCAGGAATTTGATAATACGGTGCTAGGTAGCATCGGAAACAATGCTTTCGGTTTTTCTTGCAACGCTTCTGTTCCTAACAACTAACTCATCCTGGCGGAGACTGAGGACAGTGTGTGGTTTAAAGAATTATTATTTCTTTACCTTGTTATGCAGCAGTGCCATGCTAGATCTGTGAAATTAAATATGTATCTAAACTTGAACCTCATCTTTGGTTACCTGCTTAACGTGGACTTCCTGGCACCGTTGATAGATAGACAAATGTTTGGTAACAGAATAGACAGTTGTATAGTTAATTACGTGCAGTGTAAGCCTTAAATTTTATGATAAATTAGCAAAACAACTGGGAATAGCTAGCAAAATGTCAGGGAAATGTCAATTGTAAAACCAGAAGAAAGCAGTGTTTTTTGCAAATGTCGCAGGGACAAGGCGAACTGAAGCTGGCTTAGCATTTTCTGCAGTTCTCTACGTCTTGGCTCTTACCTGTGCAAGGGCCCCGGTTAGCAGCGAACCAGCAGGTGCTGGCTTTCCTGGGATTTCTGTTCTGACGGGTTGCTTGCGTGGATGTCTAACTGAGGGTGAGCTTGGGGGGGGCCTAAAAAGATCTGTCCTCCACCCAGCTGTCCATTTGCATGGAACGCATAGGGCTGTGTCTTTGGTGATGCAATTGAATTTGGCTGAAAGAGGCTGGAGGAGGCTTGGAGGTGGGCACGTGAGCACAGTCACTGAGCTCGCCAGCTGACTTTTCGGAAGAAATAAAGGTAAAACTTAACATAACTTCAGTCCTGGGTAGGAATTGCGTCCCCTCAGATGTTGAATAGTAGGTGCCATTTTTTTTTCCTTCCCCAAACACACATGAACGTAGGAATTAATTGTCCTTAAGCTTTTCCATAAATTGTTTTCACATGGCAACCAAGTTTTTCAGTGTTTAGCAATGATGAAACAGTTGTTGTTTGGCCTTCCTTCCCGCTAATAGTGTGATTTCCTTCTCCAGTCTGTTTATGGCTCTGAGAATTAACTCGTAATAGAAGATGCTCGGATAATAGTATGTTAACACAGATTGTAGGATTACCTTTTTCCCCCTCCCCTTTGAGGTGAACTGAGCCTGGTTCAGTTCTCGGCTGTCGCTTCCCCCCCTCCCCGCTGAAGTTTTCAGTGTTTGGAATGGAATGTGCATGTGCTGTCAGCTCCGTGCTGACAATGAGTGAGCGAGTTGTTTGCCCACCATGACATCTACGGGGCTGAGGTGCCCGTAATCTGAGGTTTTCAAGCTAAAAGCCTGTAAGTTCGCAACCCCCTGTGCCGTTCTCTCAGTTTTCTTGTTTACTGTATCTTACTGGGCAAAACGAACTTGTAGTTACCTGCCCACAGCATAGTTCTGTATGCCCTGACTAATTATTAAATGCGTTTGTATTGCCCTTGACAATGCGGGCGAGAATGAATTCGGCACGTGACCGGAGGATCCCTCCTAGAAAGGCTGGTGTTTGGGGAATTCGGCTGCTGGTTTGCATGTTCAGAGGGATTTGAGAGGCAACTCAAAGTTCTCTTTGTTGCTAGTTAAAGTTCAGCTTATGCTCTTAGGTGGATCAGACTTGTAGCTTGTACATCAGTGTGACCTTCGTGATGTGTTTTTTCCTTGTTGCAACATATTTGGTTTATAGGCGCTTAGCTGTTCCCTTCTTAATAAACACTGCTCTATAGCTCTTGAGACGCATCGCTTCCCGGCACGCTCGCCGACCTGCCGTTAATGCTTTCTGACTTCGGACTGGTGTCACGCAGTTGGCGGGTCGGCTTCTTCGGTCGATGTGAGGGATGTATAGGCTTCTGGGTGATTAAAGGTTGTAGTTTTGTGAAATGATGCCATTTAGGAAGCATGCTGGCAGTGTTGAGCGTGCAGCGAAAGTCTTTTATATCAGTGCAGGCCCTGGGAGGAGGAGATGTTTTTCTATGTATAGAAACTTCCCGTATAGGATGGCAAGGGAAGGCTGCAGGGGGGTTGCCTGTCTCTTTAAGTGGGTTTATAATTGGCTAGGAATTTTTGTCAGCTTAGTCACTGCAGCATTCAGCGGATGAGGGAAAAAAACCACAGGCCCCAACCGTTACAGCCGTGGATAGGCTCTGTCATCCCAAAGGAATGCATGTGAACAAAACACTTTGTGCGGTGCAACCGTTGGCCTAAACAGTATTGCATTCTTAAAGCAGGCTCTGAGTCACATGGAGCAGATGGATTGTTTCACTAAAATGGAAGTTATGTATCACTGGGCGCTGGGATGGAGCTTGGAAGCGTGGTTCAAATAGGTCACCGTCCGGGTGTGGTGAAGGGGTGGAAAGGTAAAAGGAGAAAAAAAGAAAAGGAAAAATCTCCTTGTTCTTGGGTTCAAAGAGTTTCTGTGGCATTAAAAAGGCAGGAAGATCTGTTGCCTTGTTGGCTACGGGGCTGGCACGCTGTTGTAAAAGTTTGTCCCCAGGTGTCGGACAAGCGCGGTGTCGGTACTGGGCCGCCTCGTGTTCCTCCAGTGCGCGGCATTGCGGGAGCCTCGTGCTGCACACATGGATCCAGAGCAACTCCTGTTCTGTAGGAGAGCAGAGGGGGGAAATACGAAAACAAACCAACAGAAAACCCCACGCCGACCCAGAACCCAAACCTATCGCCCCTAATCGCAGTAAAGCCGGCTGCTCCGCGCCTCCTGCCGGACCCTGCCCAGCCGCCCACCCGGCGCCCGTCTCCGCCGCTCTCCCTGGGCTCCCGCTGCGTTGATCGCGAGAGGTGCAGCTCCGTCGCTGGGGTGGCGTTACCCTTTATTTGGTTCTCCCTTCTCCTTTGAGGGGTTTGAAATAATCTAGTAGGAGTCTGCCTCCAGCCTTTAAAGTGTGGTGTGGGGGACTGTGACTTCTGGCTAAACAAGTTAAGTGATTTTTTTTTTTTTTTTTCCCCCCCTGTTTTGTGGGGCCTCCTCTTTAAAGGGCAGCCTAGCGCCTGCTGGAAGCCTGAGCCTGCGCTCGGTGGGTGCCGGCAGCTGCTGTCGGCGGGCAGGCTGTGGGGGTCTGCAGCGGGGCACGGCTGTGGGACTCGGCCCGGTTAGCAGCAAGGCACGTGCTGGTGCCTCCCGCACAGCGTTAATTGAATCTTAAATCAGTACAGCAGAACGGGCAAACGTTGACCGAATTCCCTTCCATCTCTGGAGCTTTCCTCACGAAGGCAGCGCGTGAATAGGAGCTGTCTCCTAGGGAAGATGCTTTACTTTGAGGCTGTTTGGCAGAATCAGAATTGACTGGTCCGCGCGAAACGCTGCTTGCAGAACTGAGATTGCGGTGACTCACTGTCTGCTCCGTCTTCTGTGATCCGAGAGTCTGCGATTAAACACTGCAGTGGGTGTTGCAGATAACACCCAGAGTGGAAGCCCTCGGTTCGGAGCCGGAGCATTCTTCCTCTTCCCGCTGCAGTCGTTTGCGTGTGTCCGTTTCTCTTCTTTAGAAGAGAAATTGAAATAACCAATATTGCCGTGCTCTAGAAAATGACAGCGTGGTGGCAGGGGAAACAAGTACCTCTTCCAGGAAACCAGCCATAGACATTTTTTTTTAAATTCAAGGACTGGTTTAGAGTAAAGTTGTTTTTGGGAGAATAAAAGTAATTGGGATATGTCGTAGAGCTGGAAAAATCCATATTTTTCCTAGGCCAAGATTTTATTCTTTTCTGCCCTGAGGAAGCTTCTTGGGGCTACTGGACTCGTCAGCCCACGGCAGACGAGCTTTTTGGGAGATGAATGCGATAGAGGTGAGAGCGTGAGCGGGCATTTCTGGCGTGGGGAGCGCAGCGGCCATCTCCAGTGAAACCTGCGGGGTTTCTCGTGGTTCAAGAGCAGGCTGCCGGCCCAAGCAGGAACGTCTTGCCCCGGGAACCGAGTGGCACAATTTGATTCATACCGGCTCGCTGTCGTACCCGTGCTGTGCTGGCAGGGCTCTGGATGCAGCCTCCACGTGCTGCCCAGCTTCCTAAGTTCATGGTGCGTGTAGTACCTGAAGGCTTCAAGCTAGGAAGCTTGCTTGCTTTTCTGCTTGCTGAATATTAAAATGGTAGCTGGCCTGGGATGAGGGAGGAGGAGGAAATACTGAACACTGGGCTTCCCAGTCACCATAAATGGTGCAAAGCTCTGTGCAGATCCTCCAAGAGGAGTACTTTGTTTGCTTTAAGCATGCTTAATAAACAAAATCCGTGACATGGTTATTTCACTGAAGTTGTGTAGCAAGAAGTGAAATGTTTGTTTTTCTGTGTCTGCTGAGTGGTCTCCATGGTCTGACCTGTACACAAGGGTGCTGTCTGGACAAACAGTGTCAGCAGCCAGCAGACTGCTATTTTGCCCTGTTATCCTGCTCATTATTCTAGTATCCAGGAGAGATTGGCATTGGTGTGAATAACTCTGTGTCTTGCCTGGTTAAACACGACGCCTTAAAGCAGGGGATTTTTTTTTTCTTAAAGAAAGCATCCCCACCCCCAAATCTCTCCAGTGGAGGCTGAAAGAAATTGAGTCTCCTGCTTGCTTGTGATCCAGGCAACAGCAGCAAGCGTGGCAGTAACTAGCCTGGGTTCTTGCAAGCCATGCTCCCTTGTTCTGTTGGAGGCCTCTGCCTGTCCTGTCCTCCCCTTCCAGTACGCCTGTGGAGAAACTGGGAGCCTTCCCTTAGCCTGCTGGGGCCTTGTTGCGGTCCCCTGGAACAGCACCGAGATGCTCTGCCTGTCCGTTTCACTCTGCTGCTGCTTGGTAAACTAATAAGCAGAGGCACTGCAGCTGCCAGGAGGAATTCCTTTCCAGCAGTTTTGCGAGAAAAGTCAGCAGGATTAGGGCCTGGTTAAAACTTGATGTTTCAGCAGATCTGCTATGCAAACCATTTGGGTGAGGGAGAGAGCAACCAGAGTGGCAACCAACTTTGCTTGAGGCATAAGCGAACTGTGGGAACAAGAAGGAGGCTGTCTTGTTCTCAATAAACCGTAGCGCTGCTTAGATGCGAGCGTGTTGGTGTGCTTGCATATATATGTATATATTGTGTACTTTTTTTGGAACAACACCCCCAGTTACTGTCTGTCCTGGCTTAGAGGAAACAATTTTTCGAAAGCCTCCCTTAGTGGCTGCGCCCTTCTGAGCTGCTCTGATGTTCTGCTGTTTCGATGTGCGTCCTAGTGCCAGATCGCGCAGCAGATCTCGCTGCTCTGCGGCGCCTGCTTAGCTAGCTACCTAGGGAGGGAGCGCTGCGGCACCTCCCAGGTATTTAAAAATAGAAATAAACATCTCATGCTCTTTCTTCCTTCCTTGATTAAACTTATAGGGTTTGTGTGGGTGAACGGGTGTGTCTTGTGTATGAAAGAGTAATTGCAGGAAAGCTAGAGTCAAAGGAATATGTTTGTACATTAGTTTAGAAGCTATGAGGTCTCTGGTCACTTTACTGGAAGGTTCTGCTGTCCACGCTTGTAAGATCCCATTTATTTGGACGCTGTTTGAATGGTTCCCAGTGAAACGTAGCTGCTGTGGGAGGCTGCGGACGCAGCAGGGAGAGGCCGTCCCTCGGCGCGTGGGGACCATTCCTGTGTGACCTGATCTAGGTGTTCCTGCTCCGGCAGGGGGATTGGACTAGATGATCTTTCAAGGTCCCTTCCAATCCCTACGTGATTCTGTGAAAGGCGGCCTGCAAACAACAGCTTTCTAGGATGTCAGAGTCAAGCGCAGTGATTGCAGTAACCAAGGGAGGAGTCACAGATGTGATTCTAGTAACGTTCTTAAGCAAAATTAGATGCGGGAATTGAACTTGGTTTGAATTTTCTTGTTGTCTTAAGTGCTTTGTACTCGTTCCTTTCTTCCATTCTTGTGAAGCAGGTGTGATTTTTACCTTCTTACATGCTGCAGTAACTTACATGCTGCTCAAACTGTTTTATGTAATTTGTGGAAAATGAGTTAGTCAGAAATAATAAAAACGTGGTGTTTGGTTTGTGCTGCTGCAACCGTGAGAGCTAATGGGACACCCAGAGGCGAGCGATGAACCAGTTGAACAGGGACCAGGCGCTCTGGTTTAGCAAGCGATGGATGCAAGCTGCAGAGCGATCGCAAACTTGTTTGTCCAACTCTCTGTGATTCCTGGGCCTGGCTGCCTTAACTATCTGGGGGAATTGCTTCTCAAAATGACTTCCAGATAAACCATTATCTGGACTCAAATCTTCGATCTGTAGCATTCCTGTCTCCAGGTGAGCCACGTATTCCTGAGGGTTCGGTCTATATGCATTTCCTTTGCAAGACCTCTGTTGACATGTCTTAGTCTGTTTTCTCACTACCTATTGTGTAAAAACAGGAAAGAAAATGGTAATCATACAGAAAAATATTCATGAGTCACTGGGCCAGATGGCCTGTTTTATAACGTGCGTTATAGAAGGCTGTTTGGTTTGTCTTCAGCACCGTGTTTTGTGAATTGGAGCTGTAGAAATCCTCCAGAGCCGAGTACTGGTTCAAAACCTTTGAATTCTGAGCATCAGATAACTTGTAGGTGGTACGTCGCGGGCACACTTGTTGCTTCCTGCCAAAACCAAGGAAACGCTGCTCTCTGGGTAGCCGACGTGAAGGGCCTTTGCAGATACTGCTACAGCACGAAGAGTGCGAGCGATCCTCAGGCAGGCTGCCTCTGCGGGCTGCTGCCGTGCTGAAGCGACGACGGAGGCAGCCTTCCGTGCTGCGGGGCGCCGGGCTCCGCCTGCATCCCGCGCTGCTGCTCCTGCTTCGGGCTGCGCCTTGCGTGGGCCAAGCGTGCGGTGCCTTGGGCCACCGCGGTCCCCACCGGCTGCCTCGGTGAGGCTTAGGCTGAGACCTGTCGTGGTCGGTCCTCAACCGCAGCTTTGGAGGCACCTCTCGCTCCTGCCGTGCTCTTCTTACCCTTACGTTTTGCCAAAGCCAGTCTGTGAGGCTGGGTTTCTGCATCGGCTGTTTCTCCGCGAACGCGTTGTGTTGCGTCTTGCGCCGTGCTGGGGCAGTACTGGTAAACTGAGGCATCCTCCAAGCTGTAGCGAAGACTTGAGCGTGTATCCAGTCCGCACTGGGGACAGAACCGTGCTGCCGCCTGGCTGCTGATTTCCTCTCTCGTTTCTTGCTCCTGGTGTTGTCAGTGCGTTGCTTTATACAAAGCGAGGTCGTGGTTGGATTCCCAAGTTAATGGTTTACATGTTACAGACATTTCCTGGGAGAGAGGCTCAGCTCTTCCTGGATGGGGTAATTTAGGGGAAAAAAAAAAAAAAGAAAGTGGTGAAACATTTTATTTTTCAGTGTGATATCCTCATTTACCTATTTATATTATCTTTTTAATTTTAAGAAATGTTCTGATCCACAGCTCTCGGAGCTGACAGCTCAAACGCAAGGTGTCTGAAACCAATAGTCACATTTGAAAATCTAGGCCAGAGGATTTTTCCAACTGTCAACGTTGACTCATGGCGTGAAAAAGAACCAAATATTTTTGGTTGATTAATATAATTTACGTGAAGACAGACAATGCACTTGACGTGGCTGTTTATGCCCAGGCTTTTATGCAATTCATACATCTGATGGATTTTAAATTGGTTGGTTTAGAGCAGGCCAACCAAGAGGGACCTATTTAATCTATAATAGTAATTCCTAGCTTGTCCAATTACTCTGGATTTATTGGTGTCATCCTGAGTAAAAGCAGGCACCTTGAAGCTAATCTGTCTTCGAGTTGACTCAACTGGAGTTCCATTGGGCCTCCCCGTTGCCTTTTTCAAGTCCCGAAGGCACGGAGCCTTCAGTTATTGTGGCTATCTCTATGGATAGCTGACGAAAACTTCAGTGGTGGGATTGGAGCCAGCCGGTGGGTACGTGCTGCGATTTTCCCTGCGTTCTGGGGTGGAAACCCTAAAAGCGACACCGGCACGCTGCTGTCCCCAAACACGCCGCTCGGGGCTGCTCCCCCTTGCGCAGCCGCGGGACTCGCGTGCGTGGGGCGAGCGCCCGTGGCCGTGCCACCCTCCTGAGCTGCCCCAGGCTGGGCTCCGTGCGTCAGCTCCCCTCCGTCAGCTCCCCTCCCGGTCTGTGGGCTTGACAGCGACTTCGCCCCGTGCGGGGCGCGGGGAAGTCACTGGCTCTGTGGGATCTCCCCAGTCCTGTGCATTCCCTGGGGTTCGGTGGTGTCGGACCTCGTTTCACCCCCCACGCCCATCATCCTCTTTTGTTAATCCATGGCTTTGGGGAATGTCTGAATAGTGTTTATTGCTTTTATTGTCTGAGTGGGAAAATGGCCGCGGAGTTTTGATTGTTTTATGGCAGGAGAAAGGCCGTGTAGAACCCCAGGCACTTTTTTAACCCCAGCAAGGAGTGCAGAAAAGTAACCAGTAATTTAATTCCAAGTGAAAAATCTCTTGCTGGTTATAGCCTAGGGACGTGTTTTACTTGACTCCAAAAATCAACCAATAAATAAATTTAATTACCCTCTAACATGTCTCGTTAAAGCCGGGATCAGTCCTCGCTGCAGATGAGCTCTGGAGGTACGAGGGAGAAGGAGCGCGGCGCTCAGATCTGCTGGCGGATTAGCGGCGGGATGTCAGCGCGCTCTGATAACAGTGCTGCTGAGAACCGCGTGGCACAACAGATTCTGGCTGCAGTTTGCCATCCGAGCGAACTCGGGGCTTGTTTTGTCGAGCCTCCTGGGGCCGGTTCGGATTTGGGAAGGGGAAGATAACGCTGCCTGCTTGAGCGTCTAACGCAAAAGTGCAGAAAGCCTGAGTGGCTAATTTTGAGGCTTCTGAAAGAAGCCATTTATATTTTTCTTCAAAGAATAGCTTGGTTTTATCTTGTTACATCTTTCAAAAGCTCAATTTGTAGATTGTTGGTATCATAAAAATATCAACAGATGTAAATGATGAATGTCTTGCATTGCCTTGCCATGTTTTTGTTGTGTTTTTTTGAAAGATACTTCTCTGCAAGACAAAGCCCTTTCTCCAGCTCATCGGACGTGTATTGAATGTTTCAGAACGGCGCTAAGCAGTGTTTCTTATGCAATATATTCTTGCATCTTTCCTGTGGGTAAAGAGCAAAAATATTTAATAATTTACTCTGTTCCCAACAGCTTAAAAACAAATGTTTGTAGACACTTTGTCTGCGTTCATTTATACGTTGATAATGATTTGAAACATGTCAGCTTGTTGGATATTTCGTGATTTCTGTTTACAGAAATTTACATAGTTCTGGCTTTAAAATTGTAGTGAGTGTCACTGGTAAGAGAAGTAAGGTAATTTATTGCTATTGTTCTCTAGCTCAAATACTTCAAATAATCCTCAAACTGATTTCTTTTCTTCCCTTCTCAGTATTTAAGTTTTTATTTATATCCCAGCTTTTAGATTAGTCTAATCAGAACTTGATTTCATGTATCAGAATGTTGTTTTACCTACACTTGGTTGCTGCGTTGTGTTTCTGTTTGCTCTGTGTTACCTTTCCCTGTATGGAAATGGGTCCAGTGATGCGCAGAACTATATTAAAGTCACGTAGCTTCCTGCTTCTGGAAAATAAATCGATTTGGGTAGGTGATCTAGAGTTTTTTGGAGGCACATGTGAAGCCCATTAAGCGAAAGAGACCTAAATTCATCGTTTGAGTACCCAGATCCAAAAGACAGCTTCAGTATTTTTCTTCCAGTGTGCTTATGAAAGAATTTGAGGTATTGTAGAGGAAGAAGGAAGTACATCCAAGATGGAATACCTGCTTCTCCTGTTCTTATTTGCGTTTTTGTTATTTTAGCTCTTTTCTTTCATGTATCTCCTCATATACCCTAGGCAACAACAGAACACATGGAGTTGGGAGTAAGGGAAGGAAAGTACTCTTAGATACTGTTCTGCTTACCTTAATCCATATCATGTTCGTTTGTATTGCTTATTCCGCAGTGCTTAGTTACTCTGTGCAGAAGTAACTAACGGGAGCTAATGATGCGCTCTGGAAAGCCTGATCTCTTTTCTTTTTTTTCCAAATGCATCTCAGCAAGAGGTTAATGTTGTAGTTTAGCAGCTTGAATGAAACGCTATGAATCTAACTCTAGCTCTCCTAAGAAGTTGGAAATAAGGGAACTATCTTAATTTATGATTAATTCAAGATCTAGTTGTATTAGGAAATGATTTGTTTCACTTAATGCTGTCTGCGTTAAAAAATGTGACAAATTGCAGATCCTTTTCTGGTCCCCAGTCCAGTTAGGCATAAAAAGTATGGAAGCAATGTGAATCTGAATGGTCAAGGTGAATAGGAAGGTGAAATCAATTATCTGCTAAAATGGTGGTGCAGGGATGTCTTTGGGAACATGAACTGCTGTTCTGATATTTGCTGAGAAGCCTGGAATGTGTATATATCCTGACACCTCTGCTTCCTCCCTGTGAGGTGGAATAGGCATTTAAAAATAGCATCTACCAATTCCACATAAAAAAAAAAAAAACCACCCCTCTCCTTTCTTGCATTTGTAGTTGAAATAGCTGTTTTTAAGTTACATTAACAACGGTGTAAAAGCTGTTCGTCTCCTTTTAGTGTTTTTATCCAACCAAATCCCGTTACGGAGGAGTCGTGTATATTTGGCCTAGGAAGATAGGTCAGTTGTGTGTGTTAAAGCATTTCTTAGGTGGCAGTGATGGGCAGCCTGTAGGCAGGGAGAGTGGCTTGGTTTGGTTTTCGTAGCCACGTCAGCCGTGCTGCGGGGCTGAGGTTTGACTTGCTGCCTGACCTGCCGTCGGCCGTCAAGACGTGCCATTCCGGACAGCGCAGAAACAGCATCCTTTGACCTGAAATTTGGCAAATTTGGTCTGATTAGTTTGGTCTAGGTATCATTTAGGAATGGGTTATGAATAATTTGTTGTATATTTATGTTCCTCTTAAAGAAGGAAAATGATACGAATATCATTATTTTTACTGTCGGGAGCTCTAGTCTCCTGGTATCAAGGGAATCTTTGTAGCATCTTAAAAAAATATGGTATGGCTCGGAAAGGTCAGGGTGAAGAGCTGCACATGAGGGAAAACGTCCTGGTTCCGAGAAGCGTTTGCCTGTGGGATAATGCCGTTGGGGGGATAGGAGGACGTTTATGCTCATGTTGGGGAAAATGAGATATAGGATACTTAAGTGACTTGATCAGATTCACACGCCCAAGACAGTAACAGCGGAAGAAGAATCACATGCTGCTTGCCTGGTAATCCAGCTGGAAGGTCGTGCTTTGCCGGCTTAGTAGCGGTGAGAAGGACACGGCCTTCTGTGAGAGTCCCCTCCGCAAATTTGCCGTAATTGTGCATTTCTAAGCTAAAGAGCCTTTGCTGTTTGTGTACTGTTTGTGTACTTTGCTCTTTGTGTAACTGCAGGCCAGAGACTAGCATGAGAGGAAAGCGAGGGTTTGTTTCTCTTGCTCTTTTTTCTTGTTCGCTTCTCACACCAACTTAGAACTGGTGATATACCAAAGGGTGAGTGGATATTAAGCGTTCCATTTGCTGAAACTAGAAGTAAGATGCAGTAAACGTTTTAATAATCTGAATTAGATGAAATGTTTCAAATCTTGGGGGTAGTTATCTCTGGTCGCTGCACTGATGGAGAATGATTGACTTGCTCAGGTCACGTATGCAGACTGTAATCCACTGAGCATCATCTTTGAATTTACTCCCAAAGAAAGCCTACTTCAGCTATGCAGCAGATCAGCCGGCAAAATTTTTATTAATGCAATGAAAGTGAATCCAAACAAATAGACAATGTTGTTTTTTTTGTTTGTTTGTTTTTTGCAGCTCACAGGTGGCAAACAGTTCTCTGTTTTGCTGTGGCTTGCCCATGAGGCGGTAGGATGGCTGTTTTGTGTTGCAGCTGGGTATTTGGTCCTCGTCTGACGCACATGGACCAAGCGCTTTGGTCTAGCATGGGTGCTCCGCTGGGGCTGGGCAGTAGTGCACTGTGACCTGCGGAAGTTTACTTGGTAATCTTCCTTGTCCCTGTTTTACATGGAGGAATCTACTGGAACTGCCCGGGGGAGAAAAATGGGGGGCAGCTGGTTGTTGAAAGCAGTTGAGTTCTGGTGGAACGGGGCCCATTGAAGAACTACTGGCACAGCCCTCTGACATTACTCATTTCATTTGGCTTGTTCTGTTTTTTTGAATGTGACTTGTATAAAGGGAAAACTCTGCTCGATAACGGTGAAGAAATGTAATTATTTATTTTCATTGATTATTTTAGTTGCTCCTTCTTCCTTCAAGTCGGGCAGGGTGGCATTAACGTTTCCATGCACCAGCAACGTGAAGCTTACAGACTTCTCGAGGCAACACTCGCAGAGCTGCATGCGAGACTACCAAATTCCCCACATCTTCCTGCCCAGAATAGAAACCTTTAAAAACATGCAAAGCATTCCAACGCTTGTGAGTACCAGCGTGCTGAGCTGCGAAGCTTTGCATTAGAAGACAAACGTAGATGTGCTGTGGGCATATTTGTGTTGGTGTACTGCAGGCGTGCTGCCTTGGGCTGCTGCCTTGTCGGACCTTGTAAGCCAAGGAGGGGCAGGCCTAGTCCGTGCGGGAAGGGAGAACTTTGAAGACAGCTTAAATGTTGGGAGATCTCGACTGATCAAAATTGGTATTCTGTTTTCAATTAGTGATGCTGCAGCTTAATCCTGGAGGATTGTGCTATTCTGTGTGGTATCTTTTTGACTGAGCGTTCAGTGGAGGTCTTCACTGCTTCCATCAGCGCTTACCAAAGGTAGTTTTTCTTCTAGAATTGTAGAGCCAAGTGTAAGTAGTTCAGACTATGCAACTATTTGATCGTGTCCTTGCTTTTTCAGTTTAATACTGTATTGTCTTTGTAGACTTACCTATGATGTACTATTAATTGCTTTTAGAACAGCTGCTGTGGTGCTGCCACAAAGTGGGGGAAAACAGTGATACCATTTGCAAAGCATGTCGGGATGTTTTGAAATGTGAAGCGTAAACATGAGTGAGATCAGACAATCTTTTCCTACCTATTAGAGCCCTGTACTTCAGGTTGTCACTCTGAGGCAAGACCCTAAGATTAGAACAATAGTTCTACGAAAGAAGGCATTTTCCGCATCATAAAAAAACCAACAATTTGATGTTGGAGAGGGCTTTTACATGTTAAAATTCTGCAAAAGATTACCTTTGCATATTGCCTAATCTGAAACCCTGAAATGCGTTAAGTTGTATTTGTGATGTTTTTTCAAAAAAAAGTCATTGTAAATTGATCAAGTTAAGCAAAAAATAGCCATGCTTGCAAGCATTTAAATAGAAAATGCATAAAGCACTTGGATTTCAGATTTGCAAGACAATTACATTCTTTTAAGCAATTAAATATTTTACAAGTTATTCTTATTTAACCTGGTAATTTTTGGAAGTAACCATAAGAACATGCACTGAGCTAAAAGAGTCTCTTGTTGCTTCACCTGTAACCCACACTGTTTTTTCCAAGTCATCTATATGTAACTGCTTTTAAAACTTACTGATTTTTAAAACGCACACTTAATCCTTGTAGTTTAGAGCAATTTAGGAAAAAAGCGTTTTTTCAACTTTGCCGCGCCCACCACAAGATCAGTGCCTGCCTTCTGCTCTGGGTTGCAGCAGGATCCTGGGACGCGTGCTCCAGCAGCTCCTGTGTTCAGGTGCTGTTGGTGGCCGCACCTGTGGAAGGCAGCGCTGCGTGGGACACCTGGGGACGGTGCTGGAAGAACCAAACTTCATCTGCACGTACCTTTATTTATAACAAATGCTGAAATAGTGAAAGCTGTAAATCCCTTTTCCTCTATGTAAATCTGCTTCTTAAGCACCACTGCGTGAGATACCAGATCAGAAATAGTAAAAGGTAAGGCCAAGCACTTTGAGACAGTAGATGTAAAGATGTGTGCTCTTGGGTGTATTTGGAGAATAAGGACCTAATCTCATGAATACGTATCAAATGAAGCAGGAAAATATGCTTTCCTTGTGTGTACTTCATCAGCGCCTGCAAAAAGATGACATTTATTTCCCTTAAAACAACCCCAAATCTACCAGACAGGCTAGCTGGTGGCAGTCAGCAGCAACGTAAGGTCAGACTGGCACGTTCCTCTGCTGGCGTAAGCTGGAAGCAGTAGTGACAGTGTACTAGGCCTGTGACTGCTTAAATGTGGTGTCAGGTTGAAGCCCATACCGAAAGGTATGAAAACACGTTTTGTAATTGCACGATACGTGCAACCTCCAGCTTACGTGGCGAGCTGGGAGAGCTCTGAGCCAGCACCCTGGTTTCTGGTGACTACGCTTGTTCTCTCACATTTTGTACTAACAATAGGCCTAACGTTTTAGATTTTCATTTCTTAAAATGTATGAACTTAAATTACTGCGTTTTGGTTCGTTTTGTATTGGTGTAAGATCAAACCCGAGAATACGGTCTGGGATGTGCGTGGTGGCAAACCCGAGGGGACAGGGCAGCGAGAGGCTCGGTGCCTCCTGCGTGCGGAGCTGTGCCCCCGGGGCAGGGCGATGCTTAGGGACGCAACCTGGCGTGCTCAGGGAGCTCAGCACCCTCCAGTTGGAGTCCAGCTATTGTTCAGCGTGATCGGGGCAGCGGGAGAGGAACATGCAGAGCGTCTTGACCTCTCCTCCACTGAAGCTGATGTTCCTCCCCGCGGGTGAGCGTGGGCTGCCATCTCCCAGCGTGCGGCTGGGATGGGTTTCTCGTCTCTTGTGCAGAGTCACTGCCACGCTGAAAATCCTCTAGCTGTTTGCAGTGTAAGGAAAGCCCTCAAAAGAGGCAGTGGAGAGCTGGATTAAGTCTTGATGTTTTTTTCTGGAAGTTGCAAGAAGAACCAAATACGGAATTAAATTGATATTTCATAGGTATTAAAGGAAGATGCCTTGAAGATGCTGGTTATCGTTCTGAAGCACAGCTGTGCTCACCCCCCAGTAGCATGGCTGGCTTAAGTGCTTCCTTGCCCTGTACCAACCTCTGTGCTGGGACAATTGTTTATGGACTCGGGCAGTAACTGGGAGCAGAGAACTCCATCTGGTTTAAAAATAACTTGGTCCCGAAAAGTTAGCTGTATTTTTAACCTGGCTCAAGTTTCCTGATCCAGAACACTGTGCAGCCTGCAAACACTTGTAGTGACACAAGCGCGATGGTGCTGCGGGGGTCCTTGGGTGCAGCTGGGGCTGTTGAAGCCAGGTTTTACGTTATCCACCGAGTGCAATAGGCTTGGCAAGCAGACCTGGAAACTCATTTCTGCCATTTCCAAAGCCTGCAGTGGAGGCACGTGCTTCATGGATGTTTGGGGCCTTTTGGAGTTCAAACTATTCTGTTAATGAAGTTTTACACGATCATTTAACCAATAAGGCAGATTTTTGGTAATGATAATTTCAAAAATACCCACCTCTTTTAATACTGAAATAATTTATTGGAACGACTTTGGTAACATTCAGCGTGTAATGAGAGAGAGGTGGTAAAACCCAGAAGCGTGCGCGGCGTAGTTCCAGTCACTGCGTTCTCCTCCCGTACGCGGTGGGGCCGGGATGGGAAGGTAGCGTGGTTTCCGAGGCGGGACGGAATGCCATCCCTTTTAGAGATGTCGAAGGGCTGCCAGCGACTGCGTGACGCTCGGCGCAGGCTGCTGGGGTAAGCGCGTGTCATCCACTTGATCGGGTGTGCCAGTTGAGTTGTCTGTCCAGTGTCTCCTGTCACCCACCCCAGGTGGCCTCTCCTTTGCATGTCTTCCGCTCCCTAGGAAAAACGCATCGGGCCATCTTCTGGCCCCAGCAGTGTTTGAGAAACAACCCGGGTCTATCGGACTCGCTTTTAGCAGGTAAAAATTGGAATCTTCCTGAAGCTAAAATGTCTCATTTTCAGCTCTGGCTAAAGGGAAAATCCCACTTACGTTGCACTTGAAGGAGAAAAATGAACATACAGTTGCTAACAAGTGAGACGCATCCTCCCGTTCATGTGCGGACCCTGCCAGAGAGCTCAGCCTTCTTACCAATTTGGATCTTCAATTCGGGCTTCTCCGTGGCAGGGCTTCAATCAGCGTTCTGTTCTAGGCTGAGGGGAGAGGGGCAGAACCCTGTGCCATGGGCCGGTGGGGCTTTGCTCTCGTGCCCTTAAGCACACATCTAGTTGGGCAGTCGAGGCTGCCTTGGGTCAATCTTCTGCCTTCTTCAGACTTCTCTTCTGCCTGCACACTGGAAATATAAATGCTCTCGCAACTTAGCCACCAGCACTCCAGAAACAACAGATGTTTATGATGTAGAATGGGTTTATTTGGGGTGGTGAAGGAAGGTTGTGTATTTTGTCTTTTTTTTTAAATGTAATTTAGAAGTGCTAGAATTAGGAAGTGGAATGAAACATGCTGATTTTTTTCCTCTCTCTCCACAAAATTGTTTTAGTGTGGTAAATCTACTTTTGGTTTGACTAGGGGCCTAGAAGTGGCATGTCTTGGTGCATCATCTGCTTCCTGTGTGTTATCAGACACGTTTTTAGGTCTGGGCTGTAATCTGCAAAGCTCTTCTGGAACCAGCCCTGGGTGTTTCAGAGGCCGTCCCGATCTGTGGTCCGCAATAACGCCGTAGTCGGGGCTCCGAGAGGCCGGGGTTACAGCGATGCTGTCGGGGGGGACGAGGAGCTTTCCTGGCAGCACTTGGCCTGCAGCGCTGTTTCACATGATGCGAGCCCGAGCCTGGATTTCCCTGTTTTTAGGGTGAACCGTGAGAAGGTTCGGTATTACCGAAGGTTCATCTGTAGTGCTGACCAGTACACAGTGCTCTCAGTGAAGGGTCTTTTAAAAGGCAGTTTCTTTGTGCCAATACCCGAATATAACCTGATTCTTTGGGGCTTCAGTATTTTTTACATAATGACCTTGTTTTTCTATGTCTAATTTTTTCATCTTATTAAGAAATGCCTCTATTCTCTTTTGTTACAGCCAAGAAGTCATCTTGGCTGCTGCGTGGTGTTATGAGCATATATTTAAGTAATCACTTGTAAGAAGTGCTGATTATCTTCCAGCTTGGTAGATGTCTGTGATTTTCAGAAGTATCCTCTTTTCACACTCCCTTTTCTTTCTTAGGTAAGAATAAATAAATTCCAATTCCTCAAAGTTCCTATGTATAAAAATACAAACCATTTGTCTGTGGATGTCTGCTGCTGAAAGAACGGGTGCTGAACATTAGGCACGTTAAAATGTTCGACAGAAACTTCAGAGTGGCAACAGGGAAGGGGAGGGGGAGAATGATGTTGGTTTGGAGAGCAGTGCACCCTGGAGAATAAATTTATTATGTTAGTATCAGGATAAATAATGTCCTTCTTAATGTAGTTTTGTTTGTCTTTAATTAGTGTTTTTCTTTGAGTGGATAGTTTCTTCTCGAGTTTGATCCATATGGGTTTATGACAAGGGTGCACCAGAATTTTTTGTGTTTTTCCTCTGAGCAGTTTTTTTACAACTGATATATGTAGCACTTTGGTGACCAATAACAAAGGAGAATTCCTTCTTAATCGTTCTGATCCTACTGTGGGGGACTTGTCCTGGATTTAGCGTTTCGTTTGCAAACTTAAATTCTGTTACTTCTTAAATTTGTTTCGTGTACCTCTGCTGCAAGACTTGCCCACGTTTCTCTTTAACTGTAGTGGACTCCGCGTGCCAGTGCTGGAAGCTGCTTTCTGCATTGTGCCCTTCGGTTTTGTGGTTGGGCCTGCAAACCTGTTTCAAAAACTTCGGACTGTTGTAATGGGGAGGCTGGTAAGTTGCAGTATCAGGGCGATCTGTGTCACTTCAAAATGCTGATTTCCAAAATGTGTTTTTTTTTTTTTTTCAATACATAAATTAGACTGCCTTGCCAAGTTCAAGAGGGTCCTTCCCTGAACACTTAAATAAATAAATAAAAATAAAAATAAAATAAAATAAATTAAATTAGATGAGTAGCTCTCAGTCTGACCCTTTGATCAGATTTTGGCCATAAACTGCTTGCCAGACCCAGTGAAGCAATATTGTGTGTGGTGTCCAAGTGAGCAGTCGTGTGTGCTGACATCGGTGGTGGTGGGCTGTGTAAGCATGCAGCTCGTAAGATCCCCGTTTGGGCATGAGGTGGGGAAGTAGCAGCAAGCATCATGTGGGTTGGGATGGGAGTTGTAGCGGGATGGGTGATCGGAAAAAGCACCGAGTTCGGACGGCTTCTCCAGGGTGAAAGCTGGAGGAGCAGGTTTTTCACGTAACTCCATGAGTTATTGATTCCTGGGGGCTGCTTTTCCATCTCAGGCCCCGCTGCTTTCATGAAATACAAAGTTAGAGGTGTCCCTGCTGTGCAGCATCACCGAGGTCGCTGTGGTGGCAAGGGGGGGACCCTGTCAGGGTCAGGGTTGTGGCGAACCCACAGCGCAGCGAGCGGGAGCCCTGTAGGACACGATGATAGCACTGACAGTCACCGTGTTCTGTGAACGCCTGCGTGGTTAGCGGCAGATAAGCAGTAACTCCAGGTCACTGTGACATCTCTACCTTGAAGGAAGCAATGCAGCTGGAGAGCCGCGGAGTGTGTGTAGTCTCATGTCCCCAGCCCTGTGGCATCAGGCTAGAGGAGACGTACGTTGCGATGAGAAGTTTCCTAAAGCTTCCAGTATTTCTCATGTACTCTTACTGATGATGAAGGGATGGGGTAAAAAATGATACGGCATTGGCATCACGTACTTCTCTTAGAAATGTTGCAGCTTACCTAGACAGCAGGATTTAGAGCAGAGAGATGTGGAACCTTCTGTCCTTGGGTAGACGATGAGCTCGTTCTGAGTGCTGCTCTCAGCCTGAAACGTAACCGTTTTATCTGTGACTCGAGTGCGTGCTTCTTTTGTCTTGTTTATGAGGAGTGCACGCTTTGCTCTCTTGCACGACTCCCACGCCCATAGCCACCGATGCAGTGGTTCTTTTTATGGTAATGTTCTCTTACACAAAAATCCGCTCCTGCTGCATGGCGTGGGGCATGCTCCTGGGGTGGCTGCATTTCAGTCACTATGCAAATAGCCGAGTGCTTTCGGGTTCTGTTGACTGAGGTGCTATAGCAATACCCACAGCGTTGCTGCCGCTCTAATCCCGCCCTTGAAAGGAAGAATGTCGATGGAATCTTGGTCTTTTTCTGTAGGTCTTGCATTCCTCAGTAAATAACAGTATTTGACTGTGAAATACCATTTGGGGTTTGAGCAAGGAAATGCACGAGAGGCCCAGATGCATTAATGGGGCTGTTTTTGTTCTGTGGCCTGGGGAGCAATTGGGCCTGCCGTCTGCGCGGGGAGGAGAGGCTGCTCTGTGGTGCTCGCTGCTTTGCCCCACATCAGGTGCGTGAAGCTCACGCTGTCTTCCCTCCTCTCCCTCAGGAAAGGAAACGCTCCTCCCTTCTTACTCCTTTCATACAGCGGGAAATAAAATAAATCTGGGATTTCTATCAGCTGGGGGAGATGCGTGATGTCCCGCAGCATAACGCTCTGTAACAAAACACACTCGCGCTGATCCTTTCTTCTCTCTGACGGTGACGCTCGAGGCAGGAGGCATCTCCCCATCCTTCTCCCATAATCTGGTCAGCTCGGAGGAGCCTGATCACCGTGGCCTGGTTAGACGTGTTCACCGCCTGCCTGCAGGGAACAGCTCCAGCACTTATCACCCCTCTGCTTTTCCTGTCTTTTAACACTGTCACTCCTCAGGAATTCCCCGTGCTGCAAATTCCCATTTCTTGTGTGCTTGCATGTCCTTAGTGACCCTTATCTGTAGTGACACAGCTTGAGTGACCGCGTGATGAGGATCTGGGCGGCCACTCTGTCTTGCCACCCTGGCTTCATTTGAGAGCAAATTCTGCTGGTCGTAAATGGAAATCAGCGCAATTCTTGCCGAGTCTGGCTGTTTGCATCCTGCTTTAGAAGCTGGTAGCTCTTAGATGAGAATCCTTTTTTGGGGGGGAAGGAGAAGGAGCTGGGCCTTTCATATGCTTTTCTGGTGGTTGAATATGGGAGCAGTAAACATCTCTGCCATGACCATTAACGTAAATTCAAGCAGATTCGGTATCCTGTGGTTGCGGTGCTGACATAAGTTGTATTAGTGCAGAGGACACAGTTAACTGGTGCTGGCATGATTCAGACAGCTGCCTCTGCTAGCTTCGTTCATCACCTTCCCTTTAATCATGTACAGTTCCAAAGGCACATTTATTCATTTTGTTTTGGAAGCTATACTTTTTTCTTTTACCTTTTTTTTCCCTTTTCCCTTGGTCGATGTAATGAAACAAGTAGAACGTGTGTGGGATGTTGGTCCCTGCCCGGTCGGGGTCCGGTGGCTGTCCCCATCACTGAGCCGGCAGCGAGCAGCGCCCGGGGTTAAGTGGTTTTGAAAATCCACCAGCAAAGAGTTAAGTCTGCTCTCCGACACCCACCAGAGACTTGTGGGGAGGGAGAAGGAAAGGAGAGAACACATCAGTGCTTTTTTGTCAGAAAATGCCACTGTTTGAGGGCTCCGGTTACGCAAACTCGTAAGGGAGAAAGAACTCTGCCTGCAACCGCTGTTCCCTGCGAGTGTGAAGGGCTCTGAACAATTAGTGCCGTGTCACAGCCGAGCCTGTTTGACATCTCTCCAAGGCTCACGGCTTACGTAGAAGCCCACTTCTCCAGTAGTTTTCCATGGTAGAAGGGATCCTGATTCAAACTAGATGCTCGTGTTACGACAGCTCGGTTTACAACAATAGTCGCCTGTGCCTGCCAGGCTGCGAGGTCAAACAGATAGCAGGAAGCTGCGGCTTTCCGTGGCCACCAGTCTTCGTTCTTAACCCGTGGTGCTTCTCTCGTCTTCCCAGCGCGGCTGGGACGCCTGGCACGTCTTGAGCCCGGAGACACCCCTCGCTTCTCGGATGACCTGACAAGATGCCTGCCAAGGATTTTTGGCATTAAAATACCTTTGGTTGGAGGTTGGAGCCTTCTGTGCGAGCAGCACACCACCTAGGCTTAAAACTAAACCGCGGTGTTTAGCAGAATCTGGTATGCACGGTTGCCTCACAAATGCCTTTGCAGGCCATACGCTGCAGCTCAGGGCCGTCGTGAGCATGTGTTGTGGGGTTGTCTTAGCAGAATAAAATCTGCTCGAGCAGTCCAGGCGCTGCAGTAAGTAGCTGCAAATAGGAAACCTACGTATAACTGAGGAAAATGTTGCTGGCTCTTGCGGGGACCTCAGTGATATCATTTTTCTCTATCTTAATGAAGCATTAAAGTTAGTTTACATAGTGATAAATATAATAATTATTGTAGCTATGGCTGTGTGCCCAAGATGCCTAGAAAGCTGAACATGAAATCTTTTTAATGGCATCGTAATGGTCTTTTGTAAGTGTTACAGATTTCCTAGTGTTATGTATAATAAATAACACACGTTATTCTCCAATGGACTCATACAACTCAACGGAGTGTACACACAGAAAAAACTTTATCTTTCATGCCTTGAGAAGCTAATTTTTTTTATTTTGGTGACAGCTTTCTCTGGTTAGACAGTGTTCAGCGGTGGAAATGCACTACAAGATAAGTTAAGCAAGCTTTTACTACAGAAGGCTTGCTGGGAAGTGAATTTGTGTTTGTGGAAAGGGAAGATGAGATGAAAAACACATGCTAGGTTTTGGAGAGTAAGTTGGGTGCCTTCCTCTCCTCACTAGATTTCTGTGCATTACTTTGTTTTGTAAATAATACATTTCACAAGAATACACACAGACTCGCCACGGTACGGCTTCCTTCCCTTCTCCCTCTTAAATCTCTCAAAGGAAACAAACTGTAGCCAGTGTGAGATGCTTGTTTGTGGATTCTGCTTCACTTGGCAAACTGATTCTTTTCACTTTGGGTCCTATTCCTGGCAAGGGTCAAACATCTAACTACAGAAAGCAGCAGGAAGCTGTTGGACCAAGATGCATCAGGCAAGAGAAAAGCTGGTTTTTTCTCCCCCCACTCCCCCCTTGCTTGTTCCGGCAGAGTTGAACTAAAAATATGCGGACAAGTATTATGCTCTTGAATTTTTAATATTAAAATTTACTCCTTCCTTCCTCATATTTAAAATTCTATGCCAAGAGTATTTGCCCCAGAATAACTTGTTGCAGATGAACCATGATTTTTTTCAGACTTCATACTGAATCCTGTATGGTCCTGCCTTCCCATATGCTTAAGGATATGGATTTCCAGCAGCTCCCCATCTTACAATGCATGGGTCAAGTAAGAGTTAACAGTTAAACTATTAGCATCAGACTGGAATAGGATACTGCATCCATAGTACCTACAAATGCGACAGTACTAAAATCAGTGATTTCAAAACAACCAAAACACTTCTAAGCCACATTTGTAGAGTTCTGCATAAAGTAAACGAGGAACAAACAATAAGATGAGGAAGCACACAAATCTTTGACTTCCAGAGCCATTATTTCTTCATTACTTTGACCAATCTCAGTAATTTGGATTTTTTTTGCTTGCAAATAGCACAATATCTCAAAAGCACCTGAACTGTTGTTGTGCAGATGACTGATGAAACTCAGTGTTAAGGACTTATTCTTGCTGTACTTTTGTTGTGTTGGCAGGGGAGGGAATGAAAAGATGAGATGAGAGAAGAAGGTGTCTAGTGAATAACATATATAGCCGTTTTCTTTAGGAATCCAAATGCGTGGTCTGTCCGTCATGATAAGGTTTTTTTTTTTTTTTTTTTTTTTTTTAAAGTCTTCATTTCTGTAAGTTCAGGCAGAAATAAGAAAGGTCTTTTAAAATCTGGCTTCATTATGAATTTTGTCCAGCAGAACCTTTCCAGCGTATTGGAATGCTTCACGGCCAGCTTGGTTGTATCCCAACAACGCTGCTTTGCGAAAAGGGGCTTCAGGCTCTCGGTCCCACTGCCCCCGTAGCTGAGGAGCTGTAGCTTCCTGGACAGCCTTACCGGGCAGAAAAAATCGTCAGCCAAGAAGTTGATGGCTGCTTGAATGCACAGTTTTTGTAGGGTTAGGCACAAGGCAACTTAAGCATGAAGATTTTTGACGTACCTTGTGGCGCTCGCCACAGGCTTTGCTCTATGTGTCGTCTTGGATGCACCGTGCTCTGTGTAGGGCAGGTTTGTGTGATACTTGCAGGCATTTTCTTCCTGTGTGTTTGAGAAGAAATACACTCGTATTGTGCACACGTTTAAGTAATGTTTTAACTCACATGCAAAGGGGATTAATCTAGTGAATCTCTTGTATTTTAATTATCCTCCATCACCCCAAAGACTACCAATTTACAGGGCTGGGTAATTCCAGGCCAGTAGTCATTGATCATGCCTGATGTTGCTCTGTTCAACTGTTGCTTATTGCTAGCCTTAACCCGAGGCTCGCCTGGTGAACCCACAGTGCCCGGCTGCCATTTACGTGCAACGGGCAGTACGCTGAGATGCTGCGGTGGGTGCGGAGCTCTCTCATCTCACCCAAGGTGGCTGGAGATGCTGGTTACGGACACAGCGGCACAGTCCCTGGCTGCGGGAAGCCAGCGAGTGACAGGGAAGAGGCGAGGGGACGACCGGGTGCTGCTGCAGCTCGTGGGAAGCCAGCGCGGGCTGTGTTGGTTCAAGCTCAGGGCTGGAGGTCAGCTCATCCTGAGCTCAGTTTGGGGTGGACAACATGCTTCCTGTGACCTCAAGTCAATCGCTTAATCTGAGTAATCTTACTTTGGGGTTTGCTTTCCTGTTGGAGGCAGGAGTGATAGTGTTAGCTGCTGCTGTCTCTCTCAGGTGTGTTAGGATTAGTGGGTTAAATTTAGTTAAGACATGTCAGGCACAAGCAGGAGATAAGTGTAATAAAAATGCAGCTGTTACCGACATGCTGCTGAGGAGCAATTGCTTGATAACACCGGCCAGGCATAAGCTGGCTTTAGGGAGGGAATTTCAAAGTTTGAGCTGTTCAAGGCAAACCAGGTACTCTAACACTGGAAGTTTCTAAATTGTGCTCAAGTATGGTTACTAAGGCCATGTTGTCTCGTAATCAGACAGCTCGTTGGCAAGCCGATCGGTCATATTTATCAAGTGAAGCTGTCACCTGGAAGCTTTCCGCAACATCTATAACCAGTGATTACACTGGGGGGGTCAAATAGGTGGGTGGGTAAAAGGATGACAGGTTGCAGCTGAGCTGGAGGAAATTCAGGCTGTCCCAGGCTCTGCACAGAGCTCGCACTGAGGCTGTAACCCGGCCTGAGCTGCCTCTGCAGCTCGTGCTGCCTGGCACGGGTATTGGTTCTCTCCAAACGCTGTGAAAGTGAGGGTTAACTATCAATGGAAACTTCAGCTGGCTAAATCGGCTATGTCTGGCATTGCTAGGCAAGATAGTGACTGACTTCTCCCTGATGCAGTAGTGTGTGGGTTTTTTAGGGCTTTTAAATAAGTCCTTGTTAGGAATTGCCAGCTTTTTTTTTTTTTTTCTCCTTCCTCTTTTCTTTGGAGTCACCGTAAACCTGCCCTGACTCTGTCAGGGATTTTTGGGGTGAGTGGGAGGGGGCGCAGAAGCGGGGTGCTCAGTGCTCTGCTCCTCCTTTGCCTGGAGTGCCTGAGGTTGAGTAACCAGGCTATCATCTGGCATATCTGAGGCCAGTGCTAAGCTTACAAAAGAGCTTAAGTCATTTCAGTAAATGAATTTAGCTGTTGTCCATCTACATCCTGTGCTTGTTGAGACGTCGCTGATTCCCAGCTGTTTTCTATTGCTCCTGTGCCAGCAGTTGCTCCACCTCCTCTCGAGAGCTGGTGGAATAATTTGAGTGCTGACTTCCTTCAGGCGCAGGCAGCCAGGTTTGCCCAAGCCAGGCCATTCATCGATGGGAAGAGCGGGGCTGGCTCCGGCTCCAGCTCCCGCGGTGAGATGCAGGGCTCCTGCAGTTCCTCTCCACCTCTGCAGCTGGGGTGGTGACCCGCAGCAGGACAGCGATGGTGGCTTCTGAACTGCGTTTGGAGAAGCGATTTCGGTGTCCTCGGGAACCTTTGTCTTTCGTACTCGCTTAAACGCGACGGTTCTAGTGCTGTAGCAACTCGTAGTGCAGGAGGAGGGAAACGGCAGGGATGGTTTCTACAAATTGCTGGGATTTCCTGCAGGCAGTAAGGGACGAGGATGTCAGGGTAGTGTTTCAGTCTATGTGAAGTAGGGTTGCTGCATGCAGTCCGAGGAAGACTGTCCATAGTAAAAGGTAGGAGATTAAACAGCTGTTTATCCCCGAGGGCACAAATTCCCAGAAAACTGAAAAGATGAGCTAAAGTTTCTTTTCTTCTTTGCAGTATGTGGGCTTGACAGTCCAAGTTCAGGGTTCTCTGCCCCTATGGGTGTCATATCCAAGGAGGAGAAGGGTTTGTGGAGATCAGACTGTCGTCTCAGGGGTGACCTCTGCTTTCAAGTCAATCCTTACAGGATAGGTATACTACAGAACATACTCAAACTTGTTTTTCAAAGAACAAGGAAAAAGGATGATCTGCATTTCCTCCAAATTATTTGCTGTGGAGTGAAAAGCCAATTTTTCATCTTTTTTTTCAGTTATTTTTTTTCCTTCAAAATATCTGATTTGGTGAAAGTCTTCTGATAGATTCCCTTTGAGGATGAAATGTTTTTAGTAATTTGAAGGTAGTCAAAGTACAGGGACAAAATCCCATAGTGCTCTTTTTTTTAAACAAATACATCATGGGAAACTCGAAATACTGAGAGGATTATGTTATACATAAGCACAATGAATTGAGAGGCAGGGCTGAAATTTGCCCTGTAGCTCTCAAATGTTTCGAGGTCTTAAGCCATTTGTATGTGACTTTTTTGCCTGGAGTGGCGGGAAGCCTGTAGATCTCCATGCAGTTAGCACCGGCTGGGTGATGTGGAGCTGGCATCCCGACCTAGGAGTACAGCAAAGAGGCTGTGAATCAGAAGGAAAAGCTTTCCTTTGTTATAATTGCCCTGTAGTCATTTCCTTAGAAACACAGGTGAGGAATGCACTTTTTACTGGATATATATAGAGAGAAAGAGGTAAACTTCTGGTAAATGAACTTCTCAAACTTTTGAGTACCCACACATTAGGTCCTTCAGCATAAATATCGACACATACAGAAAGTGACTGACAGTCTTTCCTGTTTTAGCTAAACAAGACAAAACTCCCGTTTTGGACTTCTGATTGTGACCTAGGAGCCTGGAAATGGTTTCAAACTGAGAAAGTGATCCTTGTGTGCTCTCGTTATCTAACTGCATCCATCCTCAGACACAGCATCTCTGTATCTGCCCGTCTGTATTAGTCATGAACTGCTGTAGCTTCTGCTGGGAAGAAAATAGTCATAAAGGTGGAGGTATTCATCTTAGTCATAGTTCTCTCAAAATACTGGATTTTTTTTGGAGTCTTGGAGGAACAGTAGAGTAGAATTGAAGCTTATTAACCTTTCCTTCTCCAAAGGAAATTCCTGCCCTGTCCCCGTTAGCAGCTATCAATTTATTAATGCAGGTTAGGGCTGGTGGCACTGATTTCAGTGGAGCTTCTGCCATTCTGTGGACGGAGGAGCGGGTGTGGTCGGTCTCCGTGCTTCCTGCTCTCCCCTCCTTCCCTCTCTCCCCTGCGAGCACTGCAGTGCTGAGTTTCTGCAGCGTTTCAGTTGTAGTAGCTGCTCAGTGGGAGTGTGAGAACTTGTGATGTAAAGCTCAATTCTCACTTTCATAACTCTTAGTAATTGATAGAGGAAAACAGCCCATTGCTGAACTGCACAAGAATGGCACTCGCTGGCTCGTCAATAACGTGTGGTTGCAGAATGTTCTGCAAGATGAGGGAGGATCTGTAAGCAGCATCGCTCTTCTCCTTCTGGCAATCTCGTTCTTGGGGCACCCCCCAACTATATATATATATATATATTCTTACCAAATAAAATAATAAATAAATAAAAAAGCCACACCGCAACAAAATCACAACAGTCTTAAGCTTTGGTGAAGTAGGGGAAAACTTCAACATAATCAGGACTTACTGAAAAAATCTTTTTGAACTGAAATGGCTGCAATCATTTTTATAGTTTTAGGCTCGAGTATTTCAATATGAAGAATATCTAACCTTAGAGGGTGATTTTTTTGCATTGGTTTATGTTATTAGATAAATTTTGTTCTCTGTTGTGAAGGTTACATTTTGTGAGCAGGGTTCAGGAATGTGGAACAAGTTATGGATACTTCATTTGGCAAACAAATCTGTCCACACCTTATTTTTCTTGTGGGCAACGTGCCGGGAGCGAGGCGGAGTGAAGGCAGAAAGGCGGGTGTGCAGCTCTGGGGGCAAGTCACAGGCTTCGTCAAATGATGCCACCAAAACAGTGTCTTGTGACTGTGCTGCTGTTGACGATTGTTACCAGTGGTTCTACAGAAATAATCGAACCTGGAAGGGTACGAATGGACTGAGGGGGCTGGCAGGGTGCTCTGTTGCTTTTAGGTGAACGGAGTTGTTTTGGTGTGTTACGAAGGTTAGATTTTAAAATTTGTATCATTGCTGAGATCTGTGAAGCTGTTTGAGATTTTTGGGTATAAGGTGAGTCAAGTTTTCCAGGTGCAAAGAAAAGGCATTGCTTTTTGAGGCGAGTCCTTTCCGACTGTGGTGGCAAGAGCAAAAGCGGAGGCCATGGAAAGCCTGTTGGGTCATGTTCTGGTGCGAGGAATAAGCCAGTGGGTTTTCGTCCAGGGACTGCTTCATCGAGGTTTCTCAGTCAGAGGTGGTTTTTCTGAGAGCTGTTGGTGTCAGTTTGGGGATAATGAAGGGGGAAGAGGATTTGGGATTAAAATTACTTGCTGCCTGGTATGTGCTATAGATAGCTGTGAAATAATGCAGTTTGTTCAGGGACAGCTTTGCTACCTGGAAATAGAAAATAATCCTGGAGTGAAGCTGTGTCCTGCCATGCAAATTCTGTAAATAAAGGAACCTTGGCCGCAAAGACGGATGAATCCATGCAAGTACGGGGCAGCCTTTTCCTTCCACGTGTGATCAGAGGCTTGTTGTGCTCACAGCCTTGTGCTGAAGACTCCGTCCAGTGTCCTCTGCTCTTTTGGGGTTAAAAAGAAATGAAAATTGTGGATAGACTGGGGCGGAGTGGTGTCAAAACAGTTGCCTCATTGCCTCTCTGCCGGTGTGCTGAGAGCAGAACAGGGGTGACGCTGTGTTTAGCTGCGATGCTGAGTGATGTTCTTCCCTTAGTGAAACCGAGCGTTTGCATTTGAACTTTCGGATGTTTTTTTTCCTGGAAAAGTGCCGTTTGCTGCTTCTTGTGTTCTTGATAAAGATGCGAGTTCAAACCAGAACGTTTTATTTAAGTTTATTTTTGTAATGAAATATTAATTTAGTTCTCCAATAGTCTGTTGGCCAGGATCTAAACTTTGAACTGGCACCGGACTGCAAACCTCATGAAGTACTGTTGTTATAACAGGGTCACTGTCAATTTGGTTTTAGCCCTAAATTTAAGTCCTGTTTACTTAAAAAGTAAGAAAAGAAACAAGGCAGTGGGATTGCATACCCTCGTCTGCACAAGAATGTTTTCTATTTTAATCAAAAGTGGTTGGTTTGTATCCTCATCCCTGGAGGCATCAGCCCCAGCCCAGCAGCACTCATCTGGAATGCTTTTGCAGCTAAGAAGCGGGACAGAGATGTGTGACTTCTTGGGGTGGGGATGGGGAACCATTTAACTACTGAAAAGCGGAGGCGGGGGGAAGTGAGAGGGAAAAAAAAAAAAGAACAAAACCATAACACCACACACGAAATGAATTTCAATTGAATTTCAGTTGTGGTAATTGATTTCGTTGAGAAGGGATACCTGAAAAATTATACAATAAAGCAAATCATCATTGGATGATACTGAAAATATTGTGGTTGTTGATACATATGTTCTTTTTGTAAGATTTACCTTTTGTTGCTAATGGGTTTATCACAGCAGCTGTAGGCAGCCTTGCTTAGCCTTTTCCCCCCAAATTGCAGTTTCCATTACGGTTGTGTTAGGAGTGTCTGTGCCGCACTTACTCAGCTCTCCGATAATCTCGGTGCTTGTCTTCTGGCTTTGTGTACCACCGGTCTGTTCTAATTGTGATATGCTGGCCTTCAAATTTCCATTTTTTTCAAATCCTGACACAAACTGTAGTATTGTATATCGCGATATTTCTTTATTGCCGAGGTAGGCCGAAAATGGGTGATTAAAAAAATTATCTCTCTCGTCTTTTTGTTATCAATTTACTTAAGAATCTGTTGGGAGAATCTTGTCTGCTGCGTGTGCCCGTGGCGGGGTTTACGTGGCTGCTAGCTGGCGTAGCATTTTGCTCTATCATGACTAATCCACCAGCTCCTGAAGGCGCTGCTGACTCCGTTTTGTTACCGTGATGACTTCCCCCAGCTCCCGCAGGGAACAGTGGAAGCAGACGTGTTTGTTCCGAGCAACCGCTGGCTGCGAGGGGTTTGTTGGGAGGCACAGGCCGTGTGCCTCTCATCCCCGGTGGGCTCGCGGGACCTGCGTGAGGGTGAGGACGTTCTCTGGGTGTGAACTGCAACGTCTCCAAGTCGCTTGTTTTAGGTAATCGGCCCGAGCGAATCCCTCCAGTGCGCGACGGCCCGGGAGAAAGCCTTGGAGAGAGGGGACAGCATCTGTCTCGCTAGCGAAAGGGCGCTGTGCTTGTGTCTGGGATTTTTGCTCTGTGCAAATCCATGAAGAGTAGATGGCGGCTTTTGCTATGTACCCGTCCGTTCTGGTCTCTCTAAATTTATTAATGACTCAGTGATGTGTATATACATACCAATAGCACGTCATTTTGAAAACAGGCTTGAGTGTTTTAAAATTACAGGTGTTCTTGTGATTACTTCCCTTAAAGTATTTTTCAGACCCCGATAAATGCCTCTCATCGTGTCAGATGCCATCTCAGCACTTTGCCAGAGCAGCACTTGGAGCAATGGTTGGCAATGCGTGGAAGCGTACCTGGTGGCTTCAGCCATCCCAACGTTGCGTTTTTGTCGCCGGTGCTGGAGATGAGCCCGGCTTCTGGATGCTCACGAGCCGTGCAGAGCCCAAACAAGGCTTTTGAATTTTCCTTGGGGCAATAGCGGACTCTGAAACACATACAACGGAAAGTACTGATGTTAAAGTGCACTCTTTTGCTTGCTGTTGGTATAACCAGTGTCCTGTGTTACTAAAAGAGATGGAAATAGACTGTAAATGTCTCTTTTTTTTTTTTTTTTTTCTTTTCTCCTTTTTTTCCCCTCAAGTTTAATTCCTTTGTGTGTTGGCTAAATCCCGCGTCTGTCATCAGTGGAAGCTTTTAGCACGAGGCCACGTCGGAGGGGTCAGGGCGTCCCGCATGCTGAAGCCCCCGCGCTGCTCCCCGGGGCCGGGGATCCTTCCTGCCTCGGGGAGCTCCACATTGCTTCCTGCAGTGCTTCCTGGGGAGGCTCCTGGGCCCAGAGGGAACCTGCTCGTTGCCTCCACCGTTTCCTGATGGCCAGTCTGCAGTGAAACTTGTCCTGCTTGGGCGGGTGGGAGCTTCTTGCTGACCTCAAATCTACCTTATGGGCTCTAGCTTGTGCAAACAACTTCAGCTTCTGCTGTCCAGGGAAACGTTCCTTTCCCCCGGAGCAGCCTGTTGGCTGTGATCACGTAGGAATATGTAGTATATTCTCTGTAAATGTGTAATATTACATATAAACGAGTGATTGATTTGTTCTCTGTAGGTAGTTTGCTTTTGAATTCTTCCTTCAGAAAAGGGAGAAGCTGACGATCTTCGTGGTGTGTCTAGCTAGAGCCGGCATCGTCTGCTGGTCTTACTGTCTGGCTGCCGCTCCGTCACGTAGTATTTTAATGGCAACTCCAACTGCTTTATGGCAGTTAATTTCAACACTAAATATCATCTCTGCTACTTTAAAATAGGCATGTGTAGTTAGTGAAGTAAGCAATGCAAGCGTGAACTTTGTTTTGGGTGGCAGAAGAGCCAAAACTGAGTAGAAGTTAATCTGCAGTAGTGGCTCAGGTTGTGATTAGATCTAAGGAACTGGGAGTACTATTAACTGCAGTGTGTGTCAGGCTTCTGAGTTTCCCGAGCTTTGAAATGAAGGACAATAAAATGTAGCACAAGGAAAAAAAAACTCAGGACAGTCAATCTGTTACTTGTTGATGATGTAAAAAACAACAACAAAAAAGCAAAATCACCATAGCTGGCAAGTCTAGATGGTAGTTCAAGTATTACCTAACTTCCTAGCTCTGTTGGAGGTAGGATTTAGGTAAATCTTTTCCTCCTTCACTGTGTGCTTTAGGAAATTTAGGAAATTTAACTACATCCTTAGCATAACTGGCTGCAGGAAATAATGTAAAAATTATAACTGTCTTTTCCCTTTGAATAAGAGCTAAGTCCCCAAGGAAGCCTTTTCATATTAGTAGTCACTTTTTATGGAAAAGTCTTGATGGTTCCTGTGTTCCAAATAATTGTTTTGTGGAGGGTTTTGTTTTCAGTATGCAATTAGAAGTAACAAAATAAACAGTAAATATTTCCAGTTTTAAAACTTAAGTTTTTATCCCCACTTCAAACACCTGACCTTCCTGACCTAAACTCTCTGGACTTAGTTTTGTAGGAACAGGTAATGGTGTGGCACCTTGAACTGTGCCCTTCGTACAGCAGAGGCTATGATGCGCAGTGTGTATCTGCTGCTTAACTGCCTGCAGCTGCGTGGAAGTGAGAAGCAGGGGCTGGAAAACTGATGCAATGGGCACTTGTGGGTTTTGGTTCTGTCTTGTTTTTTCCCTGCTGTAAAGGAAGCGCAGAATTAAGTGCTGCATTTTTATGTGTTTGTGGAGAACTACTGGCTTTGGTTTGGCCCCATCGCAGTATTTAAATTTGAGCAAGTAATTTGGGGAGCTGATGTGCGAAGTTGTGGGATTTGCAGGACTGGAAGCCCTTGATTGCGAAGTTTCTTTGGTTTCAGTTGCTGAGCGTAGTTTCATTTCATGTTGCACACCCTTGTGTGAGCCAGTGTTCGGAATGTCATCTTTCCAGAGCGGTCGGTGGTCTAATTTATTCTTTTGTGTTATTTAGGGATCATAGTTGGTACAGAACTAAAATCACACGCAGGCACTGTGTGCGTGATCAGATAGCAGTGCTGGTGGTTTGGTAAGGATCGGTGTGCTTTTCCTACCTGTTGCACAAGTCCCTGCTGCATGTCTCTTGCAGCACACAGAAGCACCTCGGGAGCCTGAGATGCGAGCTCTGTAAATCTTCAGTGGCTTTTGAAGAGCCTGAGCTTGAACACGTGGCTGTGCATCTTGCAGCCATCAGCTGCTCAAAACTTGTAAGGCTCTGTACTGGTTCCCTTTTCCATGAACAATTTCTTTCTGTGGCTGAAATTAGCACGTAGCCCGCTCTTTTATATTACCTGGTGATGACACCATTCCCTCTGGCTTTCAGTACCCCATCCAGTTCTTTACTGGTAAGAACCTGGGGGCAAGGAGGGGAGGGAAGAGGAGGGCAGTAGATGGGAGCTTCTCAGTTAAATGAGTTCGTGTTTTTGTTTTTTTTTTTTTCTAGTAGCATTGTCTTCATTTTGGGGGAGAACTGAAACTGCGCTTCATCATCTCAGCATCACTGAGTAGCTGCAAGCCTGACAGCTGCAAGCATCTGCTCAGTGGAGACCTGCTGCTGCCAGAAATTGAGCTGCTAATGATGAGCAGCTCAGCAGTGTAATTAAGGTCATATTAACTCCAACAGCTCCTCCTACCTTAAACATACAAATCCAGGAAAACCATCGTGCGTGAGAGCAGTTCCAGGGCTGGCTCCTGTTAGGTAGAGACTTCTGAATCCCTTTGTTCATAAAGGGATATTTGATAAAAAAGCATCCTAAAGTTTCAGGACACCTTGCACATCACGTTACTGGGAGTTCTTCTTCAGCAACCCTTTCACAGCTCATGTAACTCAGTGCTGTACCAGAGGGTTCCTTAGAGTAGCTGGAAAGGTTGTGTTGCTTCTGAACCTGGAGCGAGGTGGTCTACAACTATAATGTACTCCATGCTGGGGTGGGGAGAGCGGGTGAGGGAGGCTTAGAGATCCAGGAGATTCCCTCCAGTTTTTGTGTGTTTTCCTGAATTTCTGAGGTGGGATTTAGGAAACACATTGGGGGGGAGCATCAGTAAATGCAGCAAATGTTGAACGTGTCCTTCAAAGGGAATTAATGCTCCATTCAAAATCAGGGAGGTATTCGAGAACCAAAGAAGTATTTAAGTAAGAGTACGTATGGTAATGGGCATATTGTAAGGTTGCCCACTTGTTTCATTTCTGATTCGAAAGACTTGTTCTAGGTGGTGCAACATCTTTTGAAGAGCTGTTTTCTTTTAATCTATTTCTCCAAATGTCCGGTATGGTTACTTCTTTGCATTGAGTTTGACTTTATCATCATAAATAAAATCACAAGATCATAACAGTTTTAAGCTGTTCCAAAAGCTTCTCTCATTCTTGGCTTAACTTGTATGACAGATCTTTAAACCAAAGATTTTGGGTTGAAAATACTTCTGGGCTAGGAATTTATAGAGCAACTTACAGCCCAAAGAAGTCCCATGAAGCTAAGTAATAAACTTCTTAAAGCAGGGTTCATAATGCACATTCAAACCAAAGCAGCGTTAGTGGCGGTTGTTAAGTTGAAATAGAGTTTTGGAAAACATCTTTGTTGGTAATAGGCAAATTGGTTTAGCTTTTTTTAGGAATCAGCTGATCCCCTTGTTACTGTGCTTTGGCCGAAAACTTAACATAAAAATTTGGAAGAAAATCCTTAAGATGCTGTATTGGTAATAGCATGCAACCTTGTGCTGCTGAAGTAAGTTATTTATTGTGGCTTGGGAGCCAAGTATCTGGCCAAATGGACATCTTACTGCAACCTCACGCGGGTCACGTTGTCTTGAAAGGGCACAATAACAAGTTCCTGACTAGGCAGTCCTCCCTCTGTAACCCCCGGGACGAAGGCTGCGCTGCTTGTTCTTCTCTGAATGCTGATCTGAGTGTAGATGTAAGCAGTAGCGGTGCATTTTTCAGTGTTTTTCAGGTTACTAAAGTCCAGAATCCTTTAAAAGAGCTGTCAGGTGGGGTTGGAAAGGATTTGCACCCCGAACAGCAGTGGTTTGCTTCTGCTGGATTTGCTGTTTGGATGTTAAAGCACTGTGAAGTCAAAAGTGCTAGAAAAAGGAGATTCTAGTGACTTTCCAGAAGTATAAAATACTGACTGGGGGAGAAGGTATGTCAGGAGGTGAGTTCTCAATAGAAATGCTTGTGTGTTCACTACGCAGTGTTGCAGCAAATGATCAGCCGCACCAAGGAACAAGTCCAGCGTGTCGGGGCATCAAAGCTTCGTAAGGTGTTTTTCCTGAATCCAGTAAATAATTAGAGACACCTGGAAATCTTTTCTTGTACTTTGGTCTGGTGTAATGCAGCGGGTTAGAGTGAGGGAGGGACGAGACAAAGTCTGCAGGAACTGTTCCTCACTACTGCTACTGCTTGTTTTAACAGCTTGGGATTGCACAGAACTGTCTCATAGCTGTGTTTCCACTTTCCCCTTTCTTAAAGTGGCCATCTCAGGAGTATTTTGAAATCTAGCACATGGAAAACACTTTCACATCCTCAGAAAAAGCTGTGTTGATATCTACTTCATTTGCAGTCTTAATTCCTTAGTAATATACTGTTGGCTGAAAGTCTAATGCATAGGAGAAGAGGTTTCTGTGATGTACTTATTGTATGATTTTTAGCTTTCTTGCACTTCTTTGGGACTTCAGAGTTTCTTGAAGACCTGAGAGTGTTGCCTCCGAACGGCCTGCGATGTCTCCTCGGAGTGCCGCTTCCACCAGCGCCTGGACAGGGCCCTTGCTCCGTGTTACCGACGAGCCGGACGTGCGAGCTCTGCTCCAGGTGACCGGCTGCAGCCGCGTTCTCCGTGCTGCAGCCCTCGGAGCAGAGGTGGTGTTTTCCTTCTCCAGAGGTGGAGACCGTTTCTGTGCCAAGGATGTGTTTTTCAAAGAAACGCATGTATGTAGATCAGCCTGTGTTTATGCATTTTTTTTTTTTTTTTAAATCTAGGGTGTGGTTACAGCAGACTGGCTCTTTCTGTCCTCAAAGACACGAAAACAAACAGCAACAACAAAAGGGGTGAAGCAAACCAAGCGCTAAGGAGATGGGGAGCGTGCGCTTCCAAAAGCGGCGACGAGGGAGGGGAGCTCGGTGCCTCTCTCTCCCGCCTTCGCGGGGCCCCGTGTCTGTTTTAAGCTGCTCCAGGCGCTGCAACCTAGTCTCAGCAAGCGTGTCAGCGTGAGGCACCTCGAAAGGGGGGAAGGAGAGGGTGGCCTGTTTCTGCCCTTTGTATGTGTGTGGGAAGAGGAATGACATGCCGTTTGGCTTTCCATACAGCTTTTTAAACCCATAGCCTCCCCATACTTAAACTAAGGATGCTTGTTTACCATTAGAGCGGAGGTTTTGTTGCTGCTTGTATCCCCGAAAGAGGTTTCTCCTGGCTCCGACTAATGAGCAAGTGCTGTTTGAGCTGGCTGTGATTGGGAGGAAGGAGGGAGGCAGTGAATGTTGTGCCCTCTTGTTTTTCTCTTGTACAGGAAGAAAAAAGCTGAGGAGCCTGTCCTCCTCCTCTGAGTCAACTGTGGTTACGGTTTGCTGAGTAGGCGTGAGTGTTTTGAAGGGAAAAGCAGCTTCAAATTAAGTCAGCTAAATACCGTGCCCAAATGAGTTTGGGGAAGTTTCCCCTCCCTCCCCCGCACCTACTCCTGTGAGAGCTGACAGTTTGGGGTAAAACTGGTTTATGATAATCGCAAAAACTATTGTATGTGTCGGGTAATTCTCAAGGCAAATGGGAAAACAGGTTGGGAGCCGTGGTGAGCTGCTCCATTTGATAGCTGCTGTTGCACAGCAAGCTGGGGTACCGAGGTGCGGTGGGAAGGAGGGATCGGGGTTACACCAGCAGTGTGACCTCCTGCAGGCACATCCCCGTCTTGCCGGCACCCCAGGTGTGAGCTATCCGCACGGACACCGAGCACGTTACGTTGAGCAACTTGTGGTCAATGTGTGAGAAGAGAGTCTGGAAGAGAACTTGTTAAAATGAGAAGTTAACCGAGGAGGCAGCAGTGAGCATCTCCCTGTGGTGGGGTGGAGGAGAAAGATAAAAGGGATGGCAAGGAGTTCCTGGGGGAATCTAAAAGCATGGGAAATTCATCAAAGCTGACAGGTGAATGTAATGTTATGAAGTAGCTCTCTACCTGCATCAGAGAATGACATACAGAGAGAAAATAATTCCTGCTGTTGTTTGGCCTGTGATTGTCATACATGGGGAAATCATTTAGCTGAGAACTTCAATCAGAAAACAAGCACAGGGACAGAACCTGATACGTCAGTGTTTGTCTTGAGCAAATGCTTTAAGAGTGCACGACACTTTAGATTTGTGAATAGTCCCGTTGATAGCAGCTGGGGACTCCAGGAGAGTGAGAGCTGCCTTCAGCTGGCACCGGTTCTTTCCATAGGAAAACAAGCATGTGCTCTGTAAGGTGTCCTGCTTCTCCTTTCCAGTTTCAACTGTGGAAAATACCGGGGCACCTCTCTGAATTTTAAACTGAGCCACACACAGGTGTTTGCAGATCGAGTGGTGATGCCTGCAGTCTGGTTCATCAGTGCAAGGTTGAAATATTAGCTGTAGGTGATGAGCGGACTGACGGGTGAGTGAAAAGGTGGGAGGCCCAGTAAGAGCAGTGCCCACGCAGCTGTCAGATGGGTGCCCTGCTCCCGAGACGAAATGGAAGTGAAGTTCCAGCTGTGACTGCAGAGCTCTGCTCAGGGCCTCGGTGTGGTAGGACACAGCAAGCACCTGACACTGGCTTGAGCTTTTGCATATCCTATGTCCAGTATTTTGCAGTGAAGCCTGGCTCCCAGCCGTATGCCGTTTGCTGCTACTGGTTGTTATCAGTGTGACAGGAGAAGTTAATTCCTTCCAACTGTCTTTAGTTGCTCTATCTTTGTTAGTGGAAATAGCCTGTTCTTGTTTTTGAGGGAGATGGAAACTGCTTTAGGTTGCTTTTATTTTTGTATCATTTTTTTTTTCCTGCCAAAATGAGCATAATATGATTTGTAGTGGTTACTTTTTGGACAAACTGATCTGCAATGAAACAAACCTAAATGACTGTTTTGTCAGGGCAGCTGGAGTTCTGAGTTCCTGCCTGTTGCTTTGTTCTGCCATTTTGTGAGGACTTTGATCCTAGTGGAGTTGCAAGCGCGTAACATAATGATGTTGAAGTGGAACATGTATGAAAGCTGTTTTACCTGTCATAAGCCTGTGCTCAGCCTGTATAGTAGGCTTTGAGATGACACCCACAGGAAAAAAAAAAAAAGGCTTTCTGTCTGGGTGCAAAATCATATTTTTAATGAATAGTAAATGGAAGCTGTCTCGTAGAGTTTCTGGTTCAAGCTGAACAAGTTATTCAGTGTTGTCTTTGGTCTTGGTGAGTTGTTGAGATTTGAGACCGAGTTTCCTCTTGCCAGATACGATCGCTGGTACTTGCAGTTTGTGGCTTCTGGTTTTTGTACTGGGAGCTTTAGGTTACAGTTTTGGGGAGTGTTTTGTGGCCTGTGATGTTGGGGTATGTATGACATGGATATTGTTTGCACCCTTCAGGACAAAAAGTGCATCTCTGTGCTGCTAGACCGTGGAGGAGTGAGCGTGTGACAGAAAAGGACCATTTCAGATTGTCATATTTTCCATATTGAAAATATCTGATTCATGAACTATAGCAAGAGCTGTAATGTATAAACACATCGGGTTGTTTTTGTGGCTTACCTAAAAAGCTTGAACTGCTTTTGATAGTAAAGAGCAGGGTATTGCAGAGCTTTAAAGAGGGATACCATGCTCCAAAGTTTTTAGTAACCCGGGTGGGCTATTTCATTTATCTCAGAGGTTGTCCAGGCTTTCAGCATCTAAAATCTCTGCCAGAATGCTCATTTTGGGGCAGGTGCACAGAGTTTAAGGAAAATCAAGCAGCTGCCTTGTTATTAGGTTGTTTCCTAAAAAGACAACTGTGCAGCAGCGATCGGAGGTTGACGTGCCTTGCGAAGAAGCTTCACGCCAGGGCAGTGAAGGTCAGTCATTGCGGTTGTTTTTCCTCATAAAAACAGTTCTTTGGTTGTAAGTTGTGACCTTGCTTTGGTCATGGAAGCTCTGCCATGATACTTGCATACATATTCACACACACCTAGCGTGCATACATATATTGGTATAAAACCCCCCCTCTGGTACTGACTTCAGTTAGTGCCTAAACACGCGGTCAGCACACAATGCTTTGCTTAAGGCCTGTAACTGGTGTGTGTGTGTGTCTTGGCCAAGCACAACATCAGTGCAGCTGAACAGGCTCTGCCCCCAAATTTCTCTCTTGTTCTGTGTAAAGTAACGATATAGTTAAGATGCAGTAAAGAACGCACGTGTTCTGCCTAGCAGATTGTGCATGTTTTCGTTCGCGTTGTTGAAACGCTCCATACTGCACGAGGCGCAGATGATGCACACAAGAGTTCAGTATGATGGTTCTGGTCCAAGAATTTTCTGTCCTTGTTAGTGCTGATTTAATTAAAACTGTTCCAAAAATGTGAATGGAAACCATGCCCACAGAAAACTGGTGCTGGAGTATTCATCAAGAAGTGTTCTCCTGCAAAGTGGAGGACCGGGTCCCACCGTCTGTCCTGGGGTGCCAGGTATTACCCCCGTGATCACACCTGTAGGGAACAACACTTGCAAATGGTTTTTGTCAAATGCCAGTGGGACTTTCTCCCAACAAATACTCTTTGGGCTTATGTGGGCAACTCTTGAAATATTTTACACGTTGTTATTCTGAGGAGAGATGCCAGCTGTGGTTTGTTTGGGGGTCTGATAACACTATGCCTGCTTTTCAGAGGGCATGACTGCAGGGGGAAGGAATTGTCTTCAGGGTGTCACAGATGTGAGGTGAGGGGGAATGGAAGCTGAGAAGCGATTTGGGGTGGGAGTGGGGGCACACCTCCTGCATTTTTTGAGTTCCTTTTTTGTGAAGCCGTGCTGATTAAGATGCGTGCTTGGATTAAACAGTAATCTCTGAGGAGTTTTACTCCTTCGTTTGGTAAGTGAATACATCTGGGTGGGTCAGCTGTGGTGGTGTTTGCTTGGGAGTTCGGAAACTGCATTGTCTTTTGAAATGCCTGTGAGATGATGGATCGCTGCTAAGGATCGTGCTCCGTCTCACAGTTTTCTGTGGGCATTTTGATGGACAAGCAGGGTTGTGTGAAATGTCTCTGAAATATCTGCACCTTTAATCCGTTTGGTTCAAGTTCGAACTTGTGTTTATTGCAGGCCTTTTTTTTCTGGTCTAGAGAGAAAATTGTTTCAGTGATAAGACCTTTCTGGGATTTGGGGTTAGTTCTGCAATACACCTGGGTTATTTTTCCTCTAGTGTAAATGTGATCCTTCCTTTTTTTCTTACACAGTGTGAAATGGACAAACCAGAGCAGGGCAGGCTTTCTTTTCCTGCTTGTGAGCTGGTCGAATGACTGCTCTCACTTGCGTGCTGTTTGGGCTGTGGGCCCCTTTGGGTGTTTGGGAAAACGGAAGAGAGATGTTATTTGTCATTTTGACATTGGAGTAATTTGACAATTTGGGAATAAGGAACTGCTTTCTTAAGGGTGTTACTTACCTTGGAAAGTTGGCTGTAAAGTAAGTCCTTTATTAAATCGCTTAGTGAGGAGTGGATTTAAACTTCCTGATTTCTTGTTTAGCAGCAGAATTTTTGTTGCGTAGCAGGAATTTAGGTTTGTTTAGGAGGAGGGTCAGAAATGAGTAATGCACGCCGATGGTGACAGTTTCAGTAAGTTAACTTCTTGTCTGATAATGAAACAAGTCCTTGGTCAGGCCTTGGTCCCTTTACCAGCTATGATTTGTTCCTCAGTTTTTGGCTGAATACTCTAGCTTTGGACAAAGCTTATTCAAAAAATATAAATGTTCTTGGGGCAGTCAGCATTCCTCGTTCTTGCATTGCTCCATCTGTGCAAGTACAGAGCATAACAGGTGGGTTCTTTTCCCTCCTCTTGTACCTTCCTTGCTCCTAAGCACATTTTTTAACCCCCCCCCCCCNGAACTACCCTTTGTAAGTACAAACAGTGTACTGTATTGCCTGGGACTTATTAGTACTGATATTGTTATGGCATGTTAGAGTCTCATTCTGCCTAATTAAAATGTTCTGAAGGAAATCTGAGCTGCAAATAACCCAAAAACAAACGCGAGGACTAATAGATTTACCTATGCATGCACGTAAGCTGGGGAGGCGTAGGAGAACTTCATTGCTTTTAAGCTAGCAAACTTGGGGGTGATAACTTCTGCCTGAAATCTTGTCCTGTCGATAGGTTCTTTCCGTAGCACCCCTGCACGGAGGCAGCATGGGACCTTCGAGCAGGCAGCCTGGTGGGAGCGGAGCGGGGCACGGAGCCCTCGGGGGCGGCCGCCTTCGAGCTGCTCCCGGCCAACCAGCCTGTGGAAGCCGTCCCCAGCTTCAGCTTGAGCCCCAGGTTTGGGAGAGAAGAGGGGGAATGGGCGGCGGGGAGCAGCCAGCCCCGTCCCCCGGCTGTGTCAGCGGGGCGCGGGGCTGCTGCAGCTGCAGCTCCCCAGCAGCCGCCTGTGAATGAGGCACCAGAAGGGGAGGAGGGGATTTCTGCTACAACAACAGCCTGCTGCTAGCTTTCATTCACTCCGTGCCACCTCACCGTAACTGATGCTGTATTTCAGTAATGCCGTGTTCTGTTTTTTTTTTTAATAAGAAAATGCATTGCATTCTTTCTTTTTGAATCCGCTGTGCGATTTACTTCCCTTCCACCCTTTTGCCCCCCTGCATCTCTTCCCCTCTCCGCCCTGACACCCGCCCCATGCACTATAAGGGGCCAGGCTTCTGGTTTTGCTCATTTGAAACAAAACAACAAACCACACGGCTACCCCGTGTCCCCTGTGCCGCAGCCGTGAAGGCAGAGCTTGCACCGCGTCGCCCAGCTCCCTTTCCGGGGCCCTTGCCACTGGCTGTGCGGGTCGGATCCTGCCTCCCCAGCCCCTGGCGTGGCTCTGGTCACAGCCAGCACCCGCCTGGTCTGAGACGTGGGGAGGGCTGGGTGAGGGGGGCTGCGGCCACTGCAGAGCCCCCCCCTCCTTCCTCCTTCCAGCTACTTTAGGTAGCCTATTATTTTCGGCACTTCAGACCCCTTTGTTGTAACTGAATTGAAGCCGGGTGACAATGGCACCCTTGCTTCCTATTCACAGCAAAATGAAGAGACCAGCCATTGTCCCGAGCATAATTGAGCCTCTATCAAAACAAGAACACAAAGAGATGGGCAACTCAGTTAAAGCCGCTTGTTTGAGCTGTAACAGTGGAGGCTGTTTAGGACTAGAAACCTAATTACCAACAGTGAGCTTTTTAAAGCTGGTGCCGCATCCCCTTTTAATTTGACGTGTAAGTTAAACATTTTTGTTTACAGATGCTGGATGGTATTTACAAGCAGCGATATTGCTGATGACAACTCACAAACCTCCCAAATTTGATTTAAAAGGGAAAAAAATAAATTTTAATCCCAGTCCAGAAACACAAGAGATCACAAGTTCAACCATCAAGAATATCTCCTCAAGCCAGCTAAGCCAACAGTCTCACCAAATCCTCAAGCAGCGTGTACCCGCCCAAGTATATATTGCCTTGTTGCAGTACTGCAGGCTTCCCTTGCCCGGTAAAGCTGCAGGGTTAGTTACTGTTCTTCCTGTCTCTGTCTCAAAACATAATTAGTTATTTCTCCACTTTTACTACATAAAGAACAATTGTTTGTTTGGTGTTTTTTTGTAAGCGGTTTTGTGAGAACTGCTATAATGTGGAAACAGACCAAAAAAGTCCACATGTACGTTTATTTGCCTAGCCTAGATGGCAGTCTTCGTAAGCCACATCCACTGTGGTGCTCGTTTGTTGGCTGTAGGAAAGTGAAAATGTTTGTGCCAGACAGGGGCAAGATGATGATGCTGATCAGCATCCTCCGAGCAGCCCAGACTCTTTTCAGATCATCCTCGAGGTAAAGGATAGCGCACACTGCTGCAAACCAAGAAACTTGTATCATTATTTCCAAACAAGTTGATATTTGGATCATCTGAGCACATGCTGGGGTTTCATCCACTTAACCTTGTGCTGAGTAAATGGTAATTTCCTAGGAGATAGCAAAAAGCGTGCATATTCTGGTGTGCCTAATACATGTAAGGTGGCCAGATTTTCCGCTAGGGAAAATCTCAGTAACAGTGGGATCTCAAAGCTGGCTTGTGACTTCAGAAAAACTCTTTAAAAGGCTTATTTGGCCGGATATGGGAAACTGATGAAAAGGTTGGGAAGTATGGTGAGGGAAACTAATTTCCTGTTTTTTATGTGATCCTTTGAGAATTGTATCTTAACAGGAATGAATCGTCTGGGGCAAAGCAGGGGGAGCTGGTTCATCTTGCTTTTTTCCTGCTAAAAATTGTTTCAGAATTGTCCAACTGGATTTGGTAGGCATGTTACAATGGGAGATGAAGGGTTGGCTGAATGTGCCGAGTAGCTCTGGGTGCTGGCGGCTGCTGTCCTGAAGCGAGGCGTTTGTTCGGGCAGGTAGGGTTGAGCTGGGCTCCCCTCCTCAGACCTCTTCTGATTTCTTACAAAAGTCAGCAGCGATGTACTTCTAAAGATACAGAACAAAGTAATCTGGTTCCCTGAGATCCAAATCCTTTTTAGTGTTACAGTGAAGGGCCTCTTTGTGACTCATATCCACTAATGTAGACACACGTCTCTGAAGAAAAGCCTTAAGGGATGAGTAAGCTGAGATGACTTGAGAGGCTTGTGGGCTATGAAAGGCTGGCTAATAGCGACTGGAATGAGACTTCAAGTTGCTACAAAAGATTTCTGCAGATTATGTTAGTTTTGTGATGATGAGCAATGTGCAAATAATGGAATATAGTGCAGAAAAGAGTTTGCATGTGAGGAATTAAGTACTTGGGGCATGGTGTGGGCACAGGAGTTGATAAGCTTGCACCTTCAAGACCCAACAGACAGAAAGCTTTTGAGCGGTAGAACCAGACAAAGACTTGGCTGTTCCTCCACCCCAGTCTGCATGTAGTCATATTTACATGTTTTTTCTGAGAGTCAGCCAGATCAACACTTTGATTCCATAAGTGTTGCCTAAGTGTAGGCTGCAGACTTGTTTAGTGTGACCCCAAGCTGGCTCCCAGGCATCTCCAAAATCCTGCTGTAGATGTCTCAGGGAATTTTGGGAGTCCAATTTTCACTTAAGATTTCTAAAAGCATTGAAGATATTGGAGTGTATGGGTTTCTCTTCTGGAAGGACCTCCTCAGTCTCATTCTCTCTGTGCTTCTGTATCACTTGTGCTTGGTTGAACGTCCTACCAACATATGCTACTTGAGTATTTTATGAGATTGCTGGCTTATCTGACTTAGTTGAGGAGATATCCTTGATGCTGGAACTTGTGATCTGTTGTAGACCTGGCTTGGAAAAAAAAAAAAAAAGCAATTTGGGAGGTAGATTTTTCATGAGTTGTCGGCAGCGATATCACTGCTTGTAAATTCTTGCCTAGCTATTTTTAATATTTGGAAATGTGCAAAGCCTGTCAGTATGCCAGTTTTATAGAACTGTTGAAGAAAGTGTAGGAAAGAGCTCATCTTGCACCACATAAGTGAGCTCTTCCTGTCGAGGTTAAATAAGCGGACTCTGAACCGTACCGATCAAAGGCAGGCGCACTTAGCCAACGCGTAACTCTAGAGGTTTAGCTCCAGGCAGTGTTCAGCGGTTGCCCTCCAATTCTGAGCCCTCCACTAATAAAACTCCTTTCTCCTTCTCTGAGATTTACCTAGTTGCACATTAGGGACTAGGATTTGGGAAGGGAAGTGGGGAGGGATGTGTTTGTGGCTTTGCAGTTTCAGACATGTTCTTTGGGGGTTTTGTAAGCTATTCAGTGAAACTGGGCTGAAACAAAGAAGGGAAATACCTCTTAGTTTCCTCATATTAATATATTATTAAACAAACCCGTAACAATTGTCTGTTATTTTTGTTATGTGGAAAATATATTATTTTATTTTGTGGTTATCTTTTCTTGAAATTAAACTCATTTGTTGCCCATGGTAGTCTAAATGAATACTGAAAGGAGATGGGGGAAATCCCGGATTTTCTAATCTTTCTTTATATCTAGTATGAGCTAAGCCTCCATTCTGTGCTTGCTAGGTGATTTCCATTTGAGCAACAAGCCCATGGGGGAAAGCTCATGGACTGTTCCCCTTCTTCAGAGCGAGAGCACACCGAGAGGGCCAGGGCTGGTTGCGTGCCGAGTTCTGCGTAGATAGCTGGAACTGTGACCTTGTTGCGCATTAAAACTGTGCATAAGCTACTGGCTTGCATACATTTAGGAAAAAAAAAGTCCTAGTGCATCTTGACTGCATCTCCATCTGAAATATCTCCATGTGATTTTTTTTTTTCCCTGTAACATACACATTTACTGCAATGCTTCCAGACCAGCTTGGTGTTTTGACCATGAAGAACGTTTTATCTATGTCTCTGCCTGTCTGACCAATTTCTTGTATTGCATGTTTTTTTTTTTTTCACATGACATATGTTTGCCCTTGCTTATTTATGTCTGGGGCAGAAATTTTGTATCTGTGGCTCAGCAGCAATGGGCCGATAAATAACGTGATACTGTATGATACTGTTATTGATTGTTCTGGCTTTTAGTTGTTTCTAAGCTACTGCAGGAATTTTTTAATTGCCACCGACTTGAACGCTTTTTTTTAAAACAAATTAGAAAAAAAAAAAAAAAGAAACACCAAAGCAAAACATGGCCCTTCTGTGTTTTTTCATGCTGGAATCTTTGCCTTGGAGGTAATTACAAATGTAACTGTTCTCCTTAATGGGCTTTCTACACAGCTGTATTTTTTTTTTACCCAGCACTGTACTTCTGGGTGCAGCTGGTCAAACAAACAATAAACATGAGAACTGCCTAGCATTGTACTCGGGGGTTCTTCATAGATGTGTGTCTATCTACATAGATATATAGTCTATCTGTCTATGTATTTTGAAGAGCAGATCCTTTGCAGTGGCTTGAATTATACCAGCTAGCCTAGAGGGCTTTTTGAGATGACCTTGGAAAGGATCAATGCAATTATGGAGGGGCTGGCTTGCCTTGTCTTGGTAGGTGCTTCCATGTTTTCATGAGTGGTCATAAGGACAACACAGACCATGTTGCAGTTGCTGGTGTGGTCTGTTTGTCCTTTGTGGTGGTGGTTCTGCTTTTTAGACTACTGCAGCTTGTCTCAGTGCTCCCATGTTCTCCACAGGAAGAAAGAGGAGCTTAGACACAAGTCAGGATTGTAATTGCTCACCATTGGGAGTGACCTGCTGTGGGTAAAACTGGCCCCATCCATGATAACCTTGCAGTTTGTCCTTCTCAAATCTTGGTAACTGTGTACTGGGGATTTGACATCTCATGGCCGGGGACGAGAGTCTTACGATAAAAGTCTTTTATCATAATTGGAGCACCCTGACTTCGCCGAAAGACTAAACTCCACGAAGCGGGCTCACGGGGAAGGCAGTGCGCAGTGCTTTGCTGACCTTGGGTTGTGCTGTTTGCATAGTTTTTCAGTACTGTTTAGGTATTTGCTCCTGTAACGTGGTCTTGAAGGAGTCCTGTTTAGAAATAAATGAATTTTGTTTTCATCAAAAGTTTATGACAGTTTTGTCTCCCTTGTACATCTCCTTCCTGCACAATCCAAACACGGAGCTAACGACTGCCAGCTTTGCCCGTGTGTGTGCTCGTTGTAGCCTTGTCCTTTGGATGCAAAGTAATTCGCAGGTCAGCTCTCTGGATGCAGGCTGAGCCGTTCTGCTGCTCTCCTGCGCTCCTGTAGCACTGCTGCCTGGATCAGGACACGCTCTCGGGTTTTGCCTTTGCCTACTGTCATTTCCCAGGGTAACTACTGGTGTTCCTCCAGCTCTGGAACTAACAGCTGGGGGAGCACAGAAATAAGGGATCGTTGGTGCTTGCTGACAAGTACTTTTATTTTTTTTAAGACAAAAAGGCATTAAACATTGAAGGTTTGCAAGCACCACGCTACTATCTCAGGTGTCTTGCGCTGAAGGCTTCGCATTTGCTCGCACGGATCCTGCGCGGGGTGAGGAACTGGGACGGTGGCAAGGTGGTGCCGGGGCAGAGCTGCTCCGCTGGGCCCTGCAGGGCCCTGGCTGCCAGGGAGGCCTCATCCAGGGGGAGATCAGCCGGGTTGAGCTGGGAAGGGACGTGAGGTGCCCTGATAGATGCTGGGAACGTCGACTGAAAGGAACAAAGAAGTTTACTGGGGTGTGTTGTCTGGCAGCTGAGAGGGGGCAATGGGAGTGCAGCTCGGAGTCGGAACACCCAGCCTGTGAAATGTTAAGACAGCACAGTGCACATCATTTCCTTATGCTGGTTATTTATCTCCATCGTTGTCACTTGAAGTAGAACCTCTTCCAGGAGAGCTTGGGATGTTGTCTCTATAATAAATGCTCAAGGTCTGGATGACAGGATCTGAATAACTTGCTTCTTGGTGCTAAAATAGAGGCCGGTAGATACAAAACTAAATATTATGTGATGAGCCCTTGATGATGCTACTGTTCATAAATTGGGAACCAAGCAACGCGCCTGTGGAAGTTGTCTCTGGCTTTCTCCTCATGTACTAGAGTACTGAATGTACTGTATCAAGTTATTATATGCTGTTTTCCTTCTATTGCCATCTGTTATCTCTCTTCTGGTCCTTATCTTTAACTCTGCAAATCCTCTTAGAATTTTCTTGAAAATACTGAAGGGGAGAAGCTGGCTCTTAGGTAATGCTTTTATCCATGTAGCACTTGTTTGTGTTTGCACCACCCTCCTTATTTTATCATACTATCTTTCTGTGTATTTTGGGTGCAAGAGGAGTGTGATCTAACTTGCTGGCTCCATTAATATTACGTACTTAAGAACAAAATACTGGAAATCATAAGTTCCATAAGCTTGTCTCTTCCTCAAAATCAAAAATAGAGAGTATTGGATGTGCCAGCCTTTTCCATCTGATTAATGTCTATTATATATGCAGTCTATTTTCATGCTCATAGAAACTTTCCTTTCCCAATCTTAAATTTTAGAAACACTGAGAGTGAAGTACCTGATACTCATGATAGTTGAGAACACCCACGTAATGGTCACCCCATGGTTCTGTTTAGTGTGCCTGTAGTTGAGATAATACCACGTGCTTATTGTTACTGTAGGGATTTAGTTTGAACTCAGAAGGGCAGTGTTTGTTTCCAGGATTCTGTCCATGTATTATACTAGTGCTCAATTCATGTAATACTTTTGCAGTGAAGTCTTGTGATCCAGTGAATAGGGAGGAAGAAGAGGAAAAGAGGCAGTAAGATGCTAGCAAAGTTCATGGCATTTGGGATGAAAGCAAGCAGAGTTCATGTTAAGAGCATTCGGTTCATTCAATTACATGCTTTGGTTTGTTTTTAGGATAAGAAACTATTATCTTGAAATGCTGCAAGTTCTTATGGCTGCAGAGCTGCTCTTGAGTACTGAGAAGTTTCCAAATGGACTGTCAGGAGGATGGTCATGTTTGTGAGGCTGTGAAAGGGCCTTCCGCCCTGCTTTTGGTAATTCAAAATCCTTTGTACTTGCAGCTCTCAAAATGAAGGCAGTCAAATGATAGCTGAATATGATACTGTTTGTTCGGTTTATATAAATTTTGCTTTGAGCTGAGTTCTGGCAGCTTTGCTGAGTGGGAAGTTGATATGTTTGGCCTCTGTAATGGTTGTGTGGGCTGTCATTAGGAGGTGTTTTGCAGAAGTTGCTGTATCTTACCTTCTCACTTCGTTATAGAGCTTAAACATGCGATCTGCCCTCTCCCAGCTGGCACTGTATTTGTGGGTCTGAAATGGTTTTAAAAACCTTGAGTTGCCAGGCTGGCTCAGCATGTAGCTTGTGGTGCAGGTTGGTTAGGAGCTGCTGCACTGTCTTTCTGGGTTTGTGCCCCAAGTATTTTTATTAGCAAGATACCTGCCTCTGAAGAAGAGCACCTCATTTTCTAATTATGAAATGCTACCTTGCATTGCAAAACAGTGTTTCCACATTCGGATAAGTCATAACACATGATCCTCAACTTTTTTAGGCCAAATATTTTTTATCTTACTATTGGAAATCTCTGGCAAAGCTGATCTAGTTTTAGTAAAGACAAATGTTGTGAGCAAGCAGAACGTCAGGAAAGATAAAGTTACCAGATCAAGCAACGCTGTGTGAGGGGCTGTGCCTGGCTGAGAATGGTGAGAAACTCTGTGACGTGGCAGTATGTTGCTCGTCTTACAACATCACAGTAAAACGTGTTAACAAATTAGCTATGGAGTGGTTGAACTAAAAAATGAAGTTACAAAGGAAAACCATCTCTTTTTCTGGTTATCAGTTTGTGCATGTGAGCTAAGGGTAAACTTCATGGCGACCGTACTGCTGGTCACACAGATACATAGGAGGTGCTGGTCAGCATTGTCAAATGGCTGTACCATGTGCGCAGAATGAAAATGTAATTCGGATGTTCTCCAGAGAAACAGTGGAGACTTCCCTCTAAATTACCTGTCTGTGCGGAGGAATTTTAACTGGCGTAGCCATGAAATTCTCTTTAGGCAAACATTTGTTGTGAAGGCCTCCAAAACATCAAGGCAGAAATGAATAGAAGAGCAGCTAGCAGATAAGCATTGCAAATGTTCAGATAGTTATCTGAATCTTTTTGGTTTAGAAATTGGGTTTGGGAATCTTGAGAGAGCCTGTTCTCATGATAAGATGCCTAGTAAAGCCCAGACTCCCACTAGTCTAGAATAGGAGGCATTTAGCCTTTCGTTTGAAGGATTGAAGCCCTGTCCTGAAAAGAGGTGGTGTAAGGTGTGCCTCGCATCTAAAAATTATAGTTAAGGTCTCTGACTAAAAGTTTGCAGGGATTATGGAATTTGGTATTTGAAACTAAATGTTTTGTTAAATAAATGTTTCTTACTATGCTCATGATTTTCATGAACGTAATTTAAAGTATAAGACATGCAAAAAAGCTGAAGGTTTGGTTATAAGAGCAGAGATCTGCTTAGTTATTAATTTTTGGAGGTTTTCTTTGTCAACTATTTAAAGTGCAGTCAGTCTTACTCCAAAGCACTTTCATAAAATATATCAAGAATATATCAAAATATTTTTCTCCATGCACACCTATATCTTTTTATTCAATTCATAGTTGGGGCCCCTAAGGTATAAAGCATTTATGCTCTGAGCGTTTTTCCCTGAGCATTAACGTAATGCTGGCACCGAAACCTTTAGTTTCTAGTGACGTTTTGAGATTGTGTGGCTGGTAAATGAAGACATGACGTCACTTGTGAAATTACCTTGTTTAATTTGTGGTAATTCGTATTAAAAAAAAAAAAAAAAGAGAGAAAAGAAAAAGACCCTGATAGATGCTGAAAGCATGTGTTGAGATCACGCTTAATAGTTTTAATTTTTTTCTTAGAAAGTCATCTTTTACACTGCTGCTATATGGAACTAGTAGTGCTTGGGTTTTGTGAATAATGAGCAGCCATTGGCAGAGGTTAATTCTAACTCATAGTTTTTGTCTTTTACTCTACCGGTAACTTGCGTTCCTATGACCGCGAGAGTTCTCAAGTTTCACGTCAGAAGTGAGAATTTTGTCGTACGCTTCTTGGTTTCGTGCATGCAGTGTCATTTTTTGGCTATAATAAAAAGTCTCTAATAAGGATCATTCTTCCTGCTAAATGTGGTGTTAGCTGGAAAAGCAAACGCTTGTCCCCAGCTCACCGGGAGCTTTATGCCCAAATTCGCAGAAACACGGATCCAGGCCCAGGAGGCTGCGGGGTGAGGGCTGCCGGCGGTGGTAGCGCCGCGCGCTTCTGCCCACGCACCGTCAGGAGCCGCGAGTGCCCTGCGCGAGCGTGACCGCGCCGCCTGCCACGGACCCCCCCGGGGGCCGGGTGGGTGCAGCAGGGGAGATGGGCTGTTGTGACTTCTAACCGCGCTCCTCGCTTTTATCTCGGATGTCCAAATAACTTCCAGAACTTCGGTAATGCAAAGAGCTTAGTGCAAGTGTGGAAAGTACCTTTTGAAGGTGCTCTTTGTTCTCGTGCTTGTGTTACAGCACTGTTATGTACTTTTTGATGAGTTAATGCATTGTAATCCAGGCCATTACATACTGTCAAGTCACTTTCAGTTACCATATTTTAAAAAGAAGGCAACCTTGCTAAACGTACGGGGTTTTTACATTTTAACAATTGTCCCTTTACTAAGCTGGGAGACATGGGCAGGAGCAGCTTTCTTGCATCTCCAGGTTGCTTTTCTGCCCCTTGGCTCTACTGATCCACGCAAGGCCCCGATCTCTGAGCCCTCAGCAAACCGGGCTGTGGCTGTGTCGGTGATCTCCCAAAACCAGCGTGCTCCTCTGGTGCTGAGTGATTTATCGAGCCCAGGCTGGAACTTGTTACGGCAGCAGCTGTTTGAAGTAGTTGGTGGAATGAGCTTCTAAAGCAGTTTGATGAAATTGATTATCTGCAGAGTCCATTGAGAAACCCTGTTTTTATCTAACTTTTCTGCACTGAGTAATGTATACATGATGTTTTTGTATCTGTCAAATATATGCACCAAATACCTGTCTACATATGCACCAACTTCAGCCAGAACCTTCTATTATCTGAACCAAGGAAAATGCATGGAATCATTGTAACCCCAAATTAAGCTCTTACATATATGTATTGTGGAAATATGCTAGTGCTCAGTTGATGGGTGGTGTTTTAAATCTCTCTGCAAATTATCAGTAATGAGTCTGAAGTTAAAAATAGACGTTTATGTGTAGAGAGCCAGGGGGGAAATATTTCTGACCAAAAAAAAAAACCCAAAAAACAAAAAACCCTGCTTTCATGGAGAACTTCATGAATTTTTTCAATGCTGTGGTGGAGCCCTCCAGCTCCAGCCCCGGGCGGGAAGGGGTCCATGGGGTGCTGTATGGCCATCGAGTCCTTAAGGAAGTTTTCCTCTTGTGGCAAAGGAGAACATTTTTACAAATACACTATCATGTCTTGAAGCGTGTTTTCACAAGTATGACCAGGTAAGGTTGGTGATAAGTGGTTTTGCTCCGTTAGTTTTTCCCCATTTGCTGGATGCCTCTCTCTTTTTACTTTAGTCTATGGAAAAAACAGGTAGTGTCTCCATCTGCGGATGTGTCTTGGAGTTCTTTGACCTTACACTTCTATTCTGCATTCCATTCTACTCTGTTTTCTCCCTGAGTTTTGAAGCAAGCATTTTGCATAAACTTGGGGTTAATTGCTGTGGCTAGCACCTGTCTGTTGTTTTCTTTGTGCCTAGTGTGGTGAGTGTTTGGAAGTGTAGTTCAGATCAGTTTACCCACACCGATGCATTTCTTGCAGTGTTTTTGATGCATTTCAGAAAACAAACAACCCGACTGATTGCAGTCTACTGCATAACTATCTGTGCCCTTGCAAGTGGCCGCACTTATCTGTTGCTTTCTTGAATCTTCTATAGTAAAGAGCATTCCAACTATTAGGTCTCATATAGCTGATTTATGCTATTAATTCATTTTGCACAGAATAATACACTGTGCTAAGTGTAAATAGTATACAGTGCTAAACCTTTGGCTCTGGGGAGATGGTGCCAGCACAGGCTGCTGGTACCAAGCAGTGCTGCTGCAGGCAGGGTCGGTGCTTGCGTTACTCTGGCTTGGCCTTTTCCCAGCGCGAGTACTTCCTGATGCAGCTGACGTTCCATATCACTTCTGTGTGCTGATCTACAAGGTGGGGTAACCGGCTGGATAATCTGTCTGGAAGACATGTTTTGCCCAGCGCCCCGAGATGGCTAGATCTGGAGTTGGGCTTGAAGTTAGTCACTCGCAGTACGCTGGCGGAGCTGTCTGCAACATGAAAGGCAGGCAGGAATGCCTTTCATGGCTGTTTGGTTACTGGGGAGCACGATTATTCCTTTGATGTTGGTGGGGCGGGTTGTTTTCTAATTCCTGACATGGAGGAGGAAGGTGAATCAGTGAGTGAATTACAGCTCTCGGGTTTCCCAACTCAAACGGGCAACTGTTTCAAAACACCTTATAGGCAGAGGAGATCTTCTCACTGTTGTTTTCTCTTCACATCCGCAGCACGACCCTTCCCGGCCTACAACGGCTGCCCTTCGACAGCCTCCGTCGCGAAAGGCCGCAGCCTGGGCCTGGGGGCCTCTGCGGGCCCCTCCGGCACCCGTCCCACAGCTCCCGCTTGCCTCCGGCCGGGCCCCTCGGGGGGGCACCGCGACGCGTTGCTCCGTGTGAGGTCCGCGGCGGAGCCGGAGGGGCTTCATAACAAGCTTTTGTTTGTTTGTTTTTGTTGTCGTGTAGCAGGAGCCTCCGATGGCCGCCGCTTCAAAGCCGAGGCGGCGAGGGAGGCCGAGGCGGCAGGCGGGGAGCGGTGCCCGCCGAGCCCAGCGAGAGGCCCCGGGCCCTGAAAGCCGGCCTTTGTGTCCCCTTCCCCCGGGCCTGCCTCGGGCAAGCGTTACACAATCTCGCTATTGTTTGCTGGGAAAAGGCTACGGCATCCTATTGCAATTATTTATGAAAGAAAATATTTGGTGTTTTTTGTGGAAGGTGGGTGGGGAAGCTGAATTTACCTCTCTTCTTGTTTTGGAAGTCATATTTCTTCCTTTTGTTCTTCCTGTCCAGTAGTTCCACAATTTTTCTAAGCAGCGGAGAGCGCACATGCCTTTAATCTGTGCTGCAGTGAAAGTCCTGCTATTAAAACAAACACGCACACCAGTTCTGCAGAGCTTCATTTGGTGTTGTAAATAAAGACACCCATGAGCTGCTTCTAGGGATTTGGTTCAGGTCCTTTGTGCTTTTGTCTAGTACGTTTTGCAGTGGTAGCATTTGGAAATGTTAGATCTTACTCAATTTTCCCTGCAAGTGTAGGCGTAGCGAGAGAAGGAGGGAGCTAGGGAGGACCCAGGAGGAGACGATCCTGGTGGAGAGGCTCAAAATAAATGCTGTGACTTGCACCAGTTTTTCTCGGCTTGAGGCCCAGGCTCTGCAGGTGACCTAAGGCAGCTTAAGAGTAATACTGATAATGAAAAATCTCTAAGCCCCTGAAAAAGATAACTAATCTGGAAAATACTAAACGTAGTGAGTAAATACTGAACACGTAATAACTTTCACTTTGTGGCAGTACTGTGAAAATAAAGCTCAGAACCCTTTCTCCAAAGGCCAAGTGGTCCTTCTGGGTTTGTTTGTGTTGAACTTGAGACACACTGCTATGGATGGCTGATGGGCTGCTGTTACATGGCTTCCAAAACAGCTCTGCCTGAGACTGATGCTCATCAGCATCATTTTGTTACCGGAATTGTGCGAGCTTGTTTCATGTGTACTGTGGGGAGATAGTTCAGATAATTCATTTCAGCTGGTGGATTTGGGAACTTCCATACTTCTTGCATTGGTCCAGTGATTCCTTGTCTCCAGCATGTGGTGGTGGAGTCCTGCAACGGTTACTCCTCTGGTCCTCCTCTTTGAATCATTTTTGGGTTGATACTTCTGGGTGGTTGGCTGGGGGAATGTTTTGAAGGCATATCATAAACTGTGGTGGTTAGTAGGAACAGTTTGGAAACTTTCAGTCTTGCAGCTGAAATGAGAGGGAAGGCAAACATCATCTGGGTGCCCAACTTTGTAATTCTTTGTAAATTTTATCAGATCAGGGGATAAATCTTTTCCCTTTGCCAAAAGAGCTTAGAGAAGTGCTATCTCACTGGAAACAGTGTGATGGTTCCCCAAGACCGTTCCTGCTGCAAGGTACGCTCAGCTGCTGTGTTGGATGTTGCTGGGGTTGTTCTTGGTGAGACGTTATGGGAGAGGAATGCGTGCGCTCATGGCTGATGAAAACGCATTGTTTTGCACAAAAGGATTCTTAGAGCATTCTGGGAAGTAAATGATAAATGAACAGTTTGTTATGTTTCAGGTCCTGCTTAACGACTGCAGCCTGTTTTGCTGAAGTCAGGAAAAGCTTGCCGAGCCAGAAGGCTCACTGTGGTGCTCTAAGCATGACCTATTCCCTTGTGATAATAGCAGAGAGCATATCTATCTTTTAGCAGCTGTCCTGTGTCTGCTACAGATCAGACAGACTAAGGCGTACCTGTGTCACCCTTGATGCGTGTGGGGTTTACGCTGTTAACCCCAATTGACGTGTTGGTGAGAGCAGATTCTGCTTTTTCGAGTCATTTCTCACGTGGCAGCAAGGTAACTTTGATTGCTGAGATCATGGTTGGTGGAAAATACCCACTATGAAATACCATATTGCAAACCACACGAGGTAAACAAAACGAGATCTCACTTCTGTATTTGCTTAATTTCACCGGGGTTTTTTCCCTTCCTTGTTATTGTCTAGAAGTTGAAGTGAGAGCAGTTCTACAGCATTTCTATTTCATTTGCACATAAAAGCTTTCAGTTTCCTTGTGTCTAAGGAGAGCATGGTCTGAATTACTGTCTTGGTAAAATGTGCTGAAGTAGGAAGCAATATATATTAAAACTGAAACTATTAAGGCACAGTTTTAAATGTAGTTCTGTGGTTTTGAGGATGCTTTTAACCAAAACTAAACATTGATTCGGTGTCTTGAAAAACACTTTTTTAATATAGAAGTAGTAGTGGTATCACAATGTGTAAGAGGATGATTAGACTGGCAATGCTGTGTGTGAATTTAGGTGGAGCTAAAGTTACCTAGGCTTGCATTTATAGTGGCTTAAGGTACTGCCTTCTCTGCAGAAAAAGCTTTTCTCGGAAAGCTTTTCTTCATATCATGTGTTGGGCTGGCAGTGCAGCCTGTCTGGAAGTTACACCCTCACGTAGTGGGATGCTGGCTGGTGTTTATACACGGCCACGATTCAGAGATTCGGGACTTGTGGAACGACCATCCCTCGGAGTTCTGCTCTGACCCTCAGACAGGGTGTACGGGAGACACGCTTACAATGCGCGGTGCTGGCAGTGTGCAGAGCATCCGTTATGTAAATATGGGAGCTAGTTTCCCGAGCGCTATTGCATTTGCTTAATTGTTTTTGTGTGTAAATCGTTCATAAAAATATTTTTAAATTGCAGACACTGGATATGTTTTGATACATTACTGGGTGAAGTACCCTGTGCAAGAGACGAGTTACTCTGCACGCCCTGTTTGTAATGGTAGTTCGTGCTGAGCTCGAGTTCATGTTTTTGTGCTTGCTTGAAACTGATCTTCTGTCCGATCAGTCTGTGTTTCTTTGCACACGAATAATTCATACGTGTGTGTTTGTACAGATGCTCCCAGTGAGTACGTGTGTGCTAAACAGAAAATGTGCGGTTCAGTGGGCAGAGGGGCAGAGCAGCCCATTTCTCAGCTGGTTTCTCCAAAGCCTCGTTGTAGACCAGATATATTTTCCTACAGTTGTATGTGCTATAAGATAATATTTTTCAAGATGGGGAAAATATCAAGTTACTTTCATTCTGTGCTTTTATAAAATCGCTTGAGAAATTCACATTCCTTCGTGTCGGGTTTCAGACGCCCGAGCTCAGAAGGGGTGAGCGCGTACGGACGGCGGGATGTTGAGCTACGACAGAGGCAGCCGAGGGGTCCGCAGGAGAGGCCGCTCTGTGAGCGCTGCTACGGACATGGACAGAAGCATGGATGCTCAGCTGCTCTGGGTGGTTTAGGGAGGAATCTGTCCCGCTGGTTGCGCTCTTTTTGTGTCTGTTGTGTGTACATATACGACGATGTGTGTGCGGATGGGTGGTGCTGACTGAGCCTGTTGTTACATTGCATATGGTTTCCATTTCCCAGTCCCCAGGTCTTTCTGCAACAAACCTTTCGGAGTTTTGCTTTAACTCTTGCTGCGTTGCTGTGAGGCTGACTCCTGCTTAGCCTCCTAACACTATCACCATCCCACGTCTCAGAAAACGGCTCTCAAGTGCGAAACATCGGGCCTTTCCATCTCCCTCGTCCCCTTGTGTCCCGAAAGCCCCGAGGTGGGAAGGCGGCCTCGGTCCCTCCGCTGTGCCGCGCAGGGCGTGCTGCCGCACTCCGCTCAGCCCTCTTGGCCGATCTGCGTGAGGTCTGGAGGTCCCCGAAAGGGGGAAGCTGAAATGCAAACACCAAGCGGAATAATAAAATGATGTCACTGCTGGCCAATCAGGAGGGGTGATGTCACACGCCTGGCAGCCCCTGTGCCCGCAGAACAAGAGGAGCAGCCCCTTCTCGCCAGTCGTCCCTTTCTCACCACCGGGAGCTGCTGGGGATCGAGCCTTTTGAAGTTTATTATTTGAGAGTTAAATGCACATGAGACACGATTCATCGCTCCTGCAGCCCATGGGATTCAGAAGTTTCCCAAGGCTGTAGAACTGTGTGGGAGCTTTTACGGCTCTTTAATGAAATGCACGAAGAGCAGGCAGGCTGATTTGCTTACTGTTTTTACAGCACTTGCTGTTCTTCTACCCTGTGTGCTGAGTAGGATCTGTGTTGGTATGCAATTTTTACTTTTGATGTGTATGATAGACCATTGTTATTTTCTTAGTTTTGAGCTATACATTTGAGTCTTATTTTCCATTATTTCCACGGTTAGCAAATCCCGTGGATAAGCTCAGCATTTGCACACATTTCTTCTGCTTCCTGTGAGCCAGTTAGCAGAGGCTGAGTTGAACATCTTGGTGGTTCGAGCTGTTGGAGGCTGGAGGAGCTGTTTATTATTTTTGAGTGAAATTTAGTACCTTTTCAAACCAGAGAGCTGAGGCACCCTTTCTGACACTCAAAACAATGACTGTATATACAGTTGGAGATAGATTAAAAAGTATGAAATACTATATTGTGTGAGGACATCATTGGCGCCAGTCAGAAAAGAAGGATGTGAGCAAACAGATCTAGAACAAAAGCTTAGTCTTTGAGGATAGATAGGGTCCCGCTGTTGCATCCTTTTGCTATTATTTCTGGTACTCCATTTGTTCTTTTCCCCCGTCCCCCAAAGGAGATGTTTGCTCACTCTTTCCCTGACCAGGGGAGGTAGCTCTGTTCCACTTACGGTGAAGCTGGGGAGGGCAAGTTTGTGGTGATGTTCAGAAAAAAGCAGTCATCCACAACCAGCGACTCCTCCAGACTGTAGTTTCATATTTTTGGATTAGAAATTTTCTATGAGAACAGAAATGGTGAGGAGGAGGGATGCAGGAAGGTCTTGTCTGTGTTTGGGACGAGGAGAAGTAATGTCAGATGATAGTGACGGGTTTAGGCTTTCGGCAGAAGGCAATTTGCTCCAGTCCAGCTACTGGAATTTCTTTCGCAGTTTAGTCTACGTTGGATTTCATGTGGCACGTACTAGAGATGTTTGAGCAGCTTTAAAGATAGCCATGCGTTCCGGGTTGGGATTCCTAAAATGATTGCTAGGATGGGAGTTAAGCGCGCGGCTCAGGAAGCAGTTAGTACAAAGGTTTCATTAAGATTGTGCATTCGATCGCTTCCGCGAGGGGTGAAGAGGTAGAAAGAGGCGTGTTGTCTTTGTAAGCAGAGAAATTGCAAAACGAAAGGCTGTGAACAGTTGATTCCTCCTGACCTCTGGCAACTGCATCATAAATTAGATTTGCTGCAAACAGGAAGCGAAGCAGCAAAGCAGCCTGCATATCCTCTGGTGGCTGTGGAAGCCGTTCGTATCATGACCCAAATTAAAGGTTTTTGTTTCCATAGCGCAATATAAAAGTGATTTAATGTTTTGTAATTGTTTTCTTGGAGGAACAAAAAATATATTTATGTGAGCCTCAGTGAAAGATGCAGCTACTGTAATTCATCTCAGGAGTCAGAATGTTTTCTAAATGGATGCAACAGTTTAAGGTAGCTGTATTATTAAGAAAGCACAGCTTAAAATCAAGCTGCAAATCAAATGGCATCTTGGAATTTATTTTTTTCTTCATTGCCAGGTGTACGGAGAACTCTTGCATCATTAGGCCAAGGAGAGAGACGATTTAGGTTCTCAGTCATTTTTATAGTATCCTTCTTTTCTTGTAAAGAATCCCGCTGTATTGACAAGTATTCACATCAGAATACAAGGCATTAGGAAACTAATTGAAGTAACGGTACCCACTTAAATTCACCTTGGTGGCTTAGCAGTGTTGATGCTGAGGGCAGAAAGACGTGTGCTGTATTTTACAGCTGACAACACGTTTAAAAACAGCTTAAAACACCTAAAGAGACCCTAAAGCGTTCCAGACTACAGCTGACAGACGGCTGTAGGTGTACGTTTGTATGCGACTGTGCGTGCACGTATACAGGCGCAGAGTGCGGATTTCCCATCCGTAGGAAAGCGAAACGAGCCGAAGGCACACGAAGGGTTTCACGTGAGCTGCACGGGGAAGGAGCCCCTGCCGTCCCGTGGCGTTGCTTGCTGTGCTCCCTCTGCTCGTGGCGAGCTCTGATGGGTGCTTCAGGGCTTCTGTAGTGAAGGTGAAGCCCAAACAGGTTCTGATCCAACTTGAACAGAGAAGCTGCAGCTTTCTGTACTGGACAGCTGCTCTTCATAGGGTTTTGTTGAAAAATAGCGACTAATTTTTTTTAATCCTAATTTATAGGGCATCTCTCATACGTGGTTTCCTAGAGGAACACTTGTTGGTTGAAAGCAAAAACAGTACAGCTGAAGTGTTTCCATTTTCAGCTTATCTAATTCTGGGAAAGTCTTATATAGCTGAGTTGAAAACTGAAGACTAGACATAAAGATCTTTTTTCTACCCGCAATTGCTACTCCAGGTTATTTCTGCTGAGTTAAACTGGCAAATTCTACATTGTAACACAAGTTGGAGATCTTTGTGGGGCTCAGTTTACCAACGCACAGGCTGTATGTTGAGCTCTGTCAAAAAGTGGGATGCTGAACTCACCAGGCAGTGTGGCCCGAGCACGGCGAGTTAGAGCGTGCGTCTCCTTGCTATTTGGTTGTGTTGTGCAGTTGTAGATGCTCGTAGTCAGAAGTTCTGTTTGATTGTGGTAATTGAAATAATAAGTGTGCATAGGGGATGGCTTATCTGTAAAGTGAAACTGTTGAATGTTGATACGCTGAACTTGTACGGAAGTACAAGAGGGATGACTACTTCTGCTGATGGCTTGGGCATCCTTGCCACTTCAGCCTGTACGCTGTATATTGAGCATACCCTTCCTTGCTTTGGTAGCGGAGTGGGGTGGTGGTGAGATTTTTCTCCTTATAAAACACGAGGTGCTGTTGTGGTGGGCTGCAGAAGCTGGGGATCGAACTGTAGGCACTTGGTTAGAAAACCCGGCCCGAAGCTGGTGCAGGAGGCTAACCGGCACAGCCCGTCTTCCTACCAGTCTTCTCGTGTATCGCGTGGGCTTTAGTTTTACTTGCCAGTAGTGTGACCAGAGCTGTATTCTGAGGCTGGACTTTACTTTTGGGTAAGCTGGTATTAGGTTAAAATTGATAGAGTTACCAAAATGGCTTGGATGTTTGTGCTTTTTGCGCTCTCCTTCCTCTGTCCCACTTCTGTCACTGGCAGCTGAAGGCACAGCTCGGCAGACGTTTCCACAAGTGACACGGCCGAGCCTTCCCCAAGCTCTTGGTGTGTTGGCCAAGTGCTACGAGGCGGCTCGGCTGCTCTGCCCGCTGCGCTTCGCCTTATCCTGGGGTCCGCCGCACTCAGGGTAAGCTCTGATTGCTTCGGATCACATGGAAAGCGCAGAGAGCAGGACGGGCCGTGCTGGTTATGTGGTCCAGGGCTCGGATCTGAAGGTGGTGCCACTCCGCAAGTCCCTGAGCATGCTTCGTGCTGTTGGTGTTGCCTTTTTTTATCTTTATTTTTTAAATGTATTTATTTATGTATTTTGGCTTTTTGTGAGATGCTGATAGTTGGTTCCCTCTCTCCCTCAATCCACCACCACCTTAGCTTCCCCCTCCATGCTTTTTTTTCCCCCCTTTTAATCGGGTGCTGTGCAGATAGCTAATTAAAGTGTATCCTTCAAAGCAGGTGACGAAGGGGCAGTTTGTTTTGGAAGTGTGCACTGTTTGCTAGCCTGCGTCTCATTCTGGTGCTGCACTTGGAGACGTTTGCCTGTAGAGGGTTGATGACTGCTTGAATTTGGCTCATGTTTTTGAGGTCCATGTAGCACTCGTGTTCTGTTCAGTAGAATCTGAAGAACACTTCAGTTTTTTGTCCCAAGAGAACATTGTTCTGGTGACTCCCCACTGTTTTGGAACATTTTGGCTTTTAAATCTTTTAATGTGTACCGGTTACGAGTCTAGAAGAGGGTGACTGTATCGGCATGGGCCTGCTGGACATTTCTGCCTGCATTTGATCATTCCAGAGAGCAAAACCATTGTAAATGGATGAGGAATGACATCAGGCCACTCAAAATGTTAGTATGGCTCAGGGAGGCTCGGTGTTGCTACTCCATTTCCACTGGTGTGGTTTTTTGTTGTTTTGGTTTGGGTGAAAAATTTAGTGTTTCCTTTTCACAGTAGGCTTTTGATAATTTTACAATTTTGAGACTTCTAGCCACGTAATTTCTGATTCTACCTTCAGGAGAAAAGTCGCAGCAGAATTTCTTCTTCATCCAAAATAATTTTCTAAGCATTGAGACTAATAAAATACTTCACAAAACTACTAAACTAGAATCCAACAGTAATGGAAACAGCTTTTTAATGAACTAAAAAAGAAAGGGACTGATGTGAACCCAGTGTTTCCTACTGCATTTGTTGATGCACCTTCATCAGGAGTGTTACCTGCTTGCGTGCCGGGTTGGTTCTCAGCCTGGGCTGTGGTTTCTGGTGGTGGTTTTCTGGCACTAGAGGCTGAGCGTGGAGTGAAATCTGCTTTTAGAAACTCAGAGCATGAGTGTAAACTGTTGTGGCCACTTTCAGATCGGTGATGTCTCGCTTCTACAAGACAATTCTGTGAGTATTTAGAAGAAATACAACAGGTACAATGAGGAGTTGAGAGAGTGTCTTTGAGTTAAAATGATAAATTGTAAAGGCCTTCCCGAAGCTCGTGGTGCTCGCAGTGCATGCAGCCACCTTAACTTATGCAAAGGTATCTTGAAATTTGAAATCCGTGAATGGTCAAGTGGGGGGGAGTCCTGTGTTTTCATTTAGAAGTAATAGCTTTTAGAGTTCCCTGAAATTTCACATGCTAAATTTTAGCTCAGACCGAATCTTTTAGATCAGGTTATAAGCTGTTGAGGGCAATGGGTTATTAATGGAAATGCGAAGTGCTGACACCAACGTAGTGAGAAGCAGAGATGAAATGTCTCTGAAGAGAAAACACAGGGTCTAAAGGTAGAAAAACAATTTTTTAAGAAAGCAGTATTTCAAAGGCTGAGGTTTTTTTGAAAACAATTTGGTGCCAAAAGCTTAACCTGTTTTTCATAAACATGGTTGCTAGCTGGAGCCAAAACAAACAATTAAGGTCCTTAAATGAACCTAAGTGAGGAATTATAGCTACCCTCGCCGAATGCTGAAAGCTGTGAGTGTGGCCGAGCGTGATTCTGAAAGGAGGATCAGCGGTGGGGCTCAGGTGCTGTGCGAGGCTTCTTGGTCCCTTCTTCCTCAGAGTTGCTTTCCTTGGAGGTGTGTAAGAAAGGTGCTTTAGCAGCGAGATTTTGGGGTGATCCGTGCTCTAACCTAGAAACCAAGGTGGCTGTAACTAAGCTAATACCGAGGCTAATATCAACTGCGCCGCACGTGAGCCCAAGACATTACCACAATGGATATCTTTACTTGCTATCTCCCCTTTTTGCCTTCTGCAGCACCCCTGCGTCACACCCGTGTCCCATCTCAGGTCCCCTCCCAAGCCTGTGTCCAGCCGGATTGAGACCTGTTAAGCTTGGTGGGAAAACTGTCCCTGCTTCAGTGACCTCGGAAGTCGCACAGCTCCTCGCTGCGGGACGCCTGGAAGGTGCCGAGGGCTGCGGGGAGCTTGTGCGCCTGCAGGGGTGTTGGTGAAGGCAGGGGGGCTGCTGTGTCCCTGCTCTGAGCAGCTAATGGCCGCAGGATGTCATCAGAGCATGTTGTCTTCAGTATTTTAAAAGCAATCCTCCTGTACCACCTTCCAGAATATTAATTATATTGTACAAAAGAGGATGTGGTTTATTTCTGATTTTTCTGTCTCCAGAGCCAGGCTGAGGCTTCTTAACACTTGGCATAAATCCCATTTCTCTGCTTTACCTTGCCATATTTCTTCCGTTTCCATGTGCTGCGTGAGCTTAGGATGGCTGCATTAAATGCTAAAAGATGGAGTGAAGCTTCTGAGAATAGTTAAGGCCTCCTGTGTGCTGAAGGCACAGCCCACAGATGACTTACAGTCGGTGTTTTGGGACTTTCACAAGTGACCCGAGATGGTTTCCATGCAGAGATGCTGTGGGATGGATCTGGGGGACAGGGAAGACTCGGGGGTCTGTGGGGATCTTGGGCAAGCCGTTCTGCTTCCGTGCTTCAATCTGCTCTGGGAAGTAGAGGGCTTTCAGTTACAAGCAGACTCCCTCTCCTGTGGACCAGTGTTCTGGATGGCTGAGGCACGCTGCGTCCTTGCGCTGCTTCGCTCCTCCGTGTGCTCCTTTCTTGGCAGGTGGAGGCTGTGCGAGTGTTGTTCTCTCGTGTGTTCCTTTACACAGGGATAGAAAGGACAGACAGGTGAGGCATATTCACAGCCATAAAGTGAAATGGAGTTTGAAGTTAACTATAGATGAACCTATATAAACAAACGAAGGCTGGTGTGGTGTTTTTTTTTTTTTTTTTTTCCTCTACTGTCTGTGAGGGAAGTGTCAAACTGTATATTATTTATGAGCTGTTGCAGATATTGGACTTCTGCATGCCATCTTCACCTCATAAATGCCTTGTTGGAGAAAGAGGAATAGCTGGCACTTCTTATTTTCCAGTCCTCCGACTCCCACAGATGCACCCTGGTTATCTGCCTTCGCCGTGCGGCAGCCTGGAGGTTTTTGCTGAGTGAACTCGCAGGAAGTCCACTGAGACAAATCAGCTGGATGCGTGCTCAGTTAGCTATAAACAAAATATTTGTCTTTAAACATTAACCAAAAAGGAAATGAAGCAAGGAAATGTTAGTAATCCTCCTTAAGGAGTGTAAATAACAATGTCAGTATCGATTCTTTGAAAAAAAACATCATTGCTGCCCGTTAAAATACTAGTATATTGTTTTTCTAGCGGATGCAGGGTTCTCACCCACACCAGAATTCCTATACAGTGAGTATACCTGCTGGCTGTCGATACAGCGCTGCTTTGGCATTTCACAAATGGGCCCTTTCCTCAAAATTCAGGACCTAAGTCCTAAGCTTCAGGATCTATGCATGACTGGAGAAATTGCTTGAAGAGGGCAGGTGAGGCACGCATGGAAGGCGGTATGAGCATAGCCTTCTTTCTGCAGGGGCCTCGGGTGGTTTGTGAAATGTCCTGGGTGGCAGCTGTACCCTGTGCCTCCGGCTCCCTCCTTTAGGTGGCGAAAGGCCTGACTCGAGCTGGAGGTGAGGGGCAGCTGGCAACCCGTGGCCTTTGTCAGCCCATGCTGGGGTACCCGGTGGTGGGGAGGGGTTCCTCAAGTGAGCTCTGGGCACCGTGACAGTGCGGAGCTGAAGCCCGTAGCGTGGAAGGCTGAACGAGGAACCACCCTGAACAAGAATTTTATCAGCAGCAAAGGCAGTGAGCTCCGAGAACAGGCTTGTAGCACAGCCCCAGACTTTCTGATCCCGTAGCTTCTTGGGTCAAATGTACAGTGAACTTTTGTGCCTTTAGCATCGCTCTATCCTCTACGGTTTTTACTGTGTTCGTACACATGTGCAAGGGTGACAACCTCACAGCTTTTTCAGGCAGGAAAAGATGTTGCCTTCTATTGAAACAATTGATGTATGTGCTGGGTTCCATCTCTTTCTGTAAAAGAACAAGTATGATCCGTGTAATAAACTGTGGCCATTGTAGTCCTGCTACTCTTTTCTGTGCGAAATGGGGACCGTCATTGCTGATGGTTGGTTCAGTACCGGGACCTGTCAAGCTGGCAAGAAGAAAATCTTCTTGCCCTCATCTCCCACATTTCCTACTGTGCTCTGTTTGGTGTTCTGAGCAATAAAAACGACTGCCTCACCAAGCGGTGGGTTTCCTCGCTATTTCTCCATCTTACAAACGCGCTGTCTGTTCTAAACACGAAGCTGTGCTCGCCCTTGGCGCATCATTGCCGATGACCTGGTTGAGTTCCCAGCGCTGGGCACCATTTGCCCGAGAGCCCGGGCTGGGACTCGGGCCGGGACTGGGGCAGCGATGCCCGAGAGCCGCTTGCTGCCGGCGCTCGGCTGCGTCCCACTTGTGTTCCCAGCAGAAAAGCTCTGGCCTGATCCCCCCATGGCTGCTGGAGGTTCCCTTGTGTGGAGGTGGGCATGTTCCTGTTAAAACTCAAACTTTGAACTTAGTCGGTAAGAAGAATGTTACCTCTGGCTGTGACTTCAGCTGGTGTGGGAGCCCTGCTGACAAGGCGCGCTCTCTGTGTACGTAGCGAAGGCATTTGCAGCGTTGGGTTTTTCTGTTTCGTGTGTGTATGCAGGCTTTTTCTTAGTGAAATGGGACCTGTTTTTGTTCATGTTCCTAGTTGCAACGGCCAAGTGACAGAATCTTTTTTAATAGTTTCGGTGGGGAGAAATCAGATGGCAGTATTAGTGGCAGCAGTGATTTAAGAAGTACTTAAACCTAAAGGAGAATAAACCCTGATTAATGCAGACAAATTTCCAATATTTAGAGGCACTTTGAAGGAGCTTTTAACTAGCTGTTGTATGAGCAAATACTGTGCAGACAGAGCTGATATTTATATCAACGTTGGTTTCGTGTTGGGCTGCTTTGGCAGTTACGGCAAGACGACCAAATGTCCCGTGTTTCCTGCTCTTGGCACCCACGACCAACAGATGTTGCCCTGCTTGCAGTGGTCGAGCCCCTGCAAGGGATATACTGCTACTTGGCAGAGCACAAGGAAATTTTTGAAATATTTGACAACTCTTTTGGAAAGCAGCTTTGTCTGTCTGTTATCACTTCATTTCGGAAGTAAATGTTGGGCTCCTTAGCAGACAGAAACGAATGACGAGCCGAGTGCTGGACTTCCTCAGTTATGGCTATGGCAAGTTGGGATGTTTTTGTCTCTCAAAAGGAAGGAGGGGCTTCTCGCTGTTTTGGGGTTTTGGCACATGTTACCAAAATATTTGCAGTGCAGTAACGTGTATTCTTTCATCTTGAAAGTGGGAAATAAAACATATTTGTTCCTATATGTAAATAGTCTTTTCCCACAAAAAAGTTGGCTTTGTGAATCCAATCTGCTTTGCTGCTCCTCATGGGGTGAGTCTCCAGGAACCCTGCTGCAGGGGAAGGCCCGAGCACTTCCAGGTTATCGTAGTGCCTAAATAAGGGGGGCTCACAGCTCTCCCCCGAGCACTCGTAGGAGTAGGTGAGACATGTTAAACCAAGTCCCCCAGTGCAGCAGTTACAGTGACCTTAGGAAATGCCGCTCGTGCCAGAGCACATAACCTTCCTCCCCATCTCTTCCCCGGCACAGGAGGGGCTGGGGGATACAAAGGAGCCTGGGAGAGGCAATGCGAATTCTTCTGTACAAAGGAAGCTCACAGTCCCGTGGTATAGACATAGGTCTCTCTGTCTTCCCCCTTAAAAATGTTTTTCTTTGCCCTGTAATCAGAGAGCTTTTTCCTTATTAATTTGACTTTGGGTGGAGAGAAAAGGGAAAGATCTATTGTTTGGATGGAAGTCGCTGCCGGGGGCACAATCGGGCTATTGTCGGGCTGTAATTCTAGTCTGGGGCTGAGCGGGAGGTGGGCAGGAGGAAGAGGAATATGAATAAAACCGAGCATTAACTATGTAATCATCTCCCTTTGTTTACCTAAACAAGGATGGCCAGGGGTTGGGTCCTTGTTTTCCTGAAGGCTGACGAAATGCAGGGTTACTACAAATGGTGATGCTGCTCTTCTGCGAGCATCTCGCCGAGGCGGGAGAAGGGAACTTTGTTCCTCCAGCTGAGGACATGCCGGTAGTTATTTTTCTAAAGCCCAAATCAGAGCTGTCAGTTGCAGGCTGAAACAGGCCTCAGGAAATGCTGCTTCTTCAGGCAGCAAGAGACAAAGCTCCCCATTCTTTAGACCAGCCTTTGGATAATTCAGAACAATAATAATTTTTTAATGTCTGATAAAGAATAAGTACTCATTATCATAGTGTGTTAACAGCTATAATTAAGGTTGTTCTTGTCACTTTTTTATATACCACCTTCCTTTGGGAGATCTTAATTGTTGGAAAAAAAAAATACTTTGTATTTACATTTGGTGAAAAGAGGCTTGGGGACTGTGGAAAGTTTTAAAGAAGCGTGGTTTTGCCTTTCCGGTCTTTTACATGAAAGTGAGAAAGAAAAATTGAGAAAGGAATGAAAAGATCCTGCGGATTAGCTTAGGTGTTGCTCAGGCCCTGTCTAGAGGAGGAAGAACCGCTTCACTACATGCTGCTTGAAAACTTTCTGCCTTCATGGTGTTTCCGGACCGCTGAAAATATCCCCGGGTCGCTTTGGGATCTCACACCCCTCCCGAGAGCACGCTGGCAAGCTGTTTACGCCAAACTGGTATATATGCTTCTGCTTTGAAAGAGAGCCTCTTTTGAGGTTGAATAGCCTCTTTCATTCTTTTGATTAAAATTAGAAATGTTCATTTTTTGTGTGTTTGGTTGTTTTTTTTTTTTGACACAGGTGCGATGTTGAATGCTGAGTACTTCTAAATGCTGACACTCCCCTGGTCCTTTCCATCTCTTGATGGAGAAGTCAGGTGTACTCCCATGGAGACTTTGCTATGCAGTTTTCCTTCAATCTGTGACTTCTTCCTCCGCGCGCCGTCGGTTTCGGTGCTGGTTTCGGATGCAGCCCGGGCAGGTGGCGGTGCCGGGGAGGGAGGGAGCTGGGGGTGAGACGTCCACCTCCATCCGGCTGCATGCTGCCTGCCTGCCACGGGTAGGGAGCGCTGCCCCTGACGCTTTTCCGTGAGCGTTTGAGGTGTAAAGTGTTTGTGTCTTATTTTGTGCTGTCGGGTTTCTGTATTTAATGTAAATAATCTTGTTTTAAATTAGTGTTTCCCAGAGGAAAGTCCCCGGCTATAGCAAATTGCTTTGTCAACAATGCTGTGTTCTTGTACCAGCAGAAGGGGACAGATCCATTGTCATTACCCAGAGCTGGGCAGAGCTGACGCTGAAGAAATTCCCATGAACAGGGCTTTCTGCTCCCTGTTTTGTTTTTTTTTGTGCACAGATGGGTCTGTTTGTTTTTGATTAAATATTAATCAAAAATCAATTTATGACTCTGTGTAAGTGGTATTAGATAATTCTCCTTTTATCCATGGTAAATAAAAACATTGTTCGAACACGAACAAACAGCAGTCTTGGCTTGGTTTGAGTTTAAAAGTATACTGGGAGAGAAGATCATAATTAGAATCGCAGATTTCATAACTGAATGTGTTCTTATTTCATGAGAATAGTTAGTTTAACTGTAGCAAGATAACAAAATAAATTGAACTAAACATCTAAATGTTTTGCAGAAGATCAAGCAAGTAAGACTAACACAGATCTTTCAGTAGAATAAATCATCTTATTTCATGAGCCAGGGAGGGGATTCCTGGGTATGTAAAGAGCAGCCTTGAAGATGATGGAAAATTTGGACATCCCGCAGGGTTCTGGGGTCTGAATACCCTGATTCACTTCAAGGGTGAACTGAACATCCACCCTGAGCGCTTTAACAAACAAACAAATTCATTGCGAGTACAGATGCCGGCTTGGAGGTAGCTGAAGAGATGCTGTCATACCATCGCTCATGGTGGCATTTTCCTGTGTTGGGGTGAATTACCAAACCAGTTCAGGCACTGGGTGCTTGCGGTGCAAGTACCGAGCCTGGGACTGCTGCACCACCAAGCGCAGCCCCTCGCTGCCTGGCACGGAGCTGCACGCCTGGGAGAAGCGCCCGCGGGGAGCAGGTAGCGTGAGGCTAGGCACGGAGCAGCTGCCGGGGGGCCGGTAAGACGCACGGAGCGGTGTCAGTGATGGTGCCTGCATTTTCCGACGTGTGAGTGCCTTGCACGCCTGGGACCTGCATTTCCTTAGTCCCTGAGGCCGGGATTACATCTCTATTTGTCTGTTTCAACGTTTGGAAAAAGTCAGAGTTGAATCCAGTTCAGCTTGACCCCTGTGGGTGGAGGTATGTAGCTTCTTATTTCCAAGTGTGAAGCTTAACACCTCAAGGATGTTGGCATGGACTGTAGCCCCGGCAAAAAGTAACTTAAAAGAAAGGGAATACTTGATTTTGTATAAATTACTTCTGTGTTGCCATTGATACAATAACTTGAGTTTTACCAAACTTCAACAGAACACAAAGCATTGTGGTACATCAGTCTGGGATTGCCTTCTCCACCCTTTTCCCCCCCGTTATTTCCAGCCCAACTCCAGGTGATGTGGGGGTATGTGAGGCAATGCTGCTGCTGCAGCTGCTGGGGGTTGTGTGGGGTGATGAAAAGCGGGGCAGTGATGACATACCTGCCAGCAGGTGCTTCCCACCTGGATTCCTTTTTCATAGTTTAGTCTGTTTCTGTAAGATGAAAGGGATTGGCATATAGAAGTTAGCATTTTAGTTGCTTTTTATACTTTGGCGTTTTAGCAGTTATTATAAATGGCAGCGTTGTCTGGAGAACTTTACTGTTTAGGATTTCAGATATTACCGAGTCTGCTCTAGACCAAAAAACAAATAAATTTTTTTATTAAATAAGATAACTTGGGAGAATAGTTTTGTCCTGTGTTTTCACGTTTCAGAGCCTTTTCCTAAATTCACGAGATGAGGCAAGTGCTCTTGAATGTAACAGCCTTCATCCCTTGCTTGTGTAAAGCCAATCAGCCCCCAAACTTCCACTTTTATAGATCACTGTTTGTTTATACGACATTTAATGACAAGGGAACATTTTTGTTAATGATTTACATTGAGATGTCTATAGACTCCAAGGATGACGCTGCTAAATTCTTGTCTTCAGGATTTCAGAAGTGATGAGATGAAGTTTGCTGTACAGGTGAGAGAAATCTGGGCAGAGGCAGCTCTAAGCTCTCAGAAAATACATACTCTGGGGATTAACAATTCTTGAAGATTTCACTGGGAGAAGGGGTCTAGGATTTCACTCGGTTTTCTTGTTTTCAGAGTTTATACTTTCCCCAGTGCTAAAAATAGTACACTTTATAATGTGAAAACTAGTAATATGCTATTTGTTCCACTGCAGGTAAGTGGGACTTGGTGCAATTCTTACCGCAGGATAGCTAGATGAGACCGGAATCCATCTGGCCTGCCCGCTTCGCAATAAAACGTGTCCATGGCACTTTTACAGTGGGCAAGCTGATGTGTTGGTAGTTACGTGTACAGTTAACAACTAAGGGCTGTGGAAGGCGGTGTGTTCTGCCATCCCAGTTTAAGTGTATCTGCTGGTTGTGTGATAATGCTGAAATTAAATGCCATTCCCTAAATTAATCAAACGCTGTTTGTGTTTAAATGGTAATAAAGACAGCTGGTTTATAAGAATATTGATCAATAGAAATTTATTAGTTTTATTTGAAATGAGCCATGCAACAGCTTTAAGCACTTCTCTGCCATAAATGTTGCCCCTGCAGCTTCCTGTAGTCCCCTGGGAGCTGTAGTTGACTCTGGTATAGCGATGTGAATTTACATCACTTGAAGATACGGCGTATGGTCAGGAGAGCTGTTGTCTTCTCAGACTTACTTCTTCTCAGAGCTGGCAGAGAAAAAACACTGGACTGGAGACTGGTATGCTTTTTTCTTGGTCTAGAAAATAGTAAGCTTTGGAAAGGTTTCTAAAAAGCAAAATAAATTTCTGTAAATTAACAGTATCTCTGTGTGGTAGAAGGCATGTGCAGCTAAAGTCCAATTACTTTGTAAGAATTAAATGTAGGTTTAAGCATTGTATGTGCAATTAGTCTGACAGCAATTGTGATTTTTAGTTCCTTTTTTTTTCCTTCAGGCTGCAGCACTGAAGAGAAGTCATTGTCTTTGTGTGTGTGGCTAGTTCTAGGGCCTTGTCATCCATCTCTGTATCTTTTTCCAGTTTTTTTTATCCTTTTTGAGGTGAAGGGATCAGAGCTGCCATCCGCATTCAGGATGTGTGCCACCTGCGACTTTACACAGAGTTATGATGGAACCGGTTGTCTTTTCTCACCACTTTAACACAGACGCTTCACCCTCCTGGGGTTGTTGAGCAGTGTGCGGTGTCCCCAGCGCCAAGCCCTCGCTGGTGTGGGTTTTGGCGAGGCCACCCCTTTGGGTCCGCAAGGGAGGAGGCTGCAGCTGCATGGTGAGAGGAAGGAGCGGCGTTCAGGTGGGCTCGGGCGTTAGGGCTTTCTTCTAGGTGATAAAAATGGGTCATTTGTTGTGCGTGAAGGATGTAGCATTGCTGGGAGAAACTTCCTGGCCAGTTCTGACTTGTTCTGTTTGTTACTTCTGTTTGCTCCCAGAGTGCAGGGAAGAGGATTGAATTAAGCTTCAGCATCCTCTGTTATTGGGCCAAATGCCGCTACTTTTACTGCCAATAAAGCCCACAGATGATGTGTGGGCATGAGGAGTGTGGGAGTTTCAGAATACACAGCATCTTTTAATTGACACTGGATTTGTAAAGTGCAGCTTGTATAACTGGTGATACCTAATCTCTCTTGTCCCTTCGAAGAGGCACGTTGATGATCCATATGCTTGATGGAGGTGTTTTTGTTTGAGAGAAGAATTGCATAGTTGATCAGAGATGTCTTGCTGCTGATTTGCCTGCAGGCTTCCAAATGTAAGCCTTTTTCATGTAAATTCAGTATATTCTCTTGCCTACACGAAGGTTTATTCTTCTAATTTCAAAAAATTTTCTCCTGCAAAAGCGGACTCATCTTCCTTCATTTCCCCCCACTCCTCCTTCCCTTTTTTGTTTCCTTTTTTAAAGGAGAGAAGGAAGCAGGGGATGAGGGAGGGGATGGCGGTGTTTGGTGTGAGATAGGTAATGGCCTGTGGTTCACACCGAGTCAGGTGCTGTCTGCTGCTGCTTTTCCTGAAACTACGTGGATGCGTGAAGCACTGCTGTGCGGGCGTTTTGTTACTTGGGATGGTGTCGGTGTCGTTCCTCTGAGAGACTCGGCACGTCTAACCCTGCCCGATCCCCAGAAATTAGCATCTCGCTTTCCCAAGCTTCCTTGTGGAAGAACCTGTTTGGACAGCGGTGACGATAGCTCTGCCGCATGGGGATGGGAGGTGGTACCTCACCGAGGCAGCGCTGCTGGTGCTAAGGAGGGTGTCTCGAGCAAGCTGGTGATACCTCAAGTCGGGTTCAAGTAGCTGAAAGAGCAAGTTGTGAGGCTGTGTTTGTCCAGGAGAGCAAAGGACATTGGGAGAGGGAGGAGAGGAGAGAGATTCGTGTGTATATATACACTTCTATTGTTTTTAACTAGCTGCAGGAACAAGGTACGCTGCCATCTGGTTTTCTTTCCCGATGCAGTTGTTGCTGCGTACTGCCTGTGCAATGGCTTCGGCCTTCTTTGTGGCGTGGTCCTCCCAAAACCAAAGCAAAACAAACCCAGAACAGTGAAGGTGCAGCTCCTGCAGAATTCAAGTCTACAGACAACAAGTTTGCTTTCAATAACTGTTAAGTTCTTAGGACTTTACTTTTCCCCAGGGCCTGTGCAGGGTCGATATTCCCTGCTCTGGGGGGCTGAGGAATCGGTCCCCGTGGCTTGGGCTCCTGTTGAGCCAGATCCTGAGGCTGCTTCCCAATTTCAAGCACGAGTAGTGCCGTGAGGGCCTTGTAGACTCTTCATAGCCTTAAAGTCAATCGGGTGTTTTCTCGTCTTCACTTTATCAGGAGTTTAGTGGGCAATGCTCTAAAGTAAGTATTCAGTAGATTTCAGTTCCTGTGAAAGCAACTTTGAGGTTGCCATACAGCAGCGTTTTTTTCCTTCTTGTAAGCCCTGCTGTTTTGATTCTCAGCTCCCCGTGTCTTTGTGTCTTCTACTGCCTGTTCCAACAAAAGCATTGGTAGCAAGGAGGTGGGCACAACTCGGAGGTTACCTTTTTCTATTCCCTGTCTCCCCCCCCCTTTTGTTAATAATGGATTTTAAGTTTTATGAAATGGTTCAAACTGGTTATTCTTGGTTTTTGAGAAAACGGAAAGAAAATGTCAAAGATGATTCATTTAAATACGTTTTCTTTGTTTAATTTGGTGTTTCTTGACGTGTGCGATATGTACGCAGTGGTGGTAGTGGTGTCTATATAGAGCTGTGTAAAAATTAAGAAAGGCTGTGTTCCTCTAAAGCACTTGAGGAAAAAACTGAGGCCAAATTTTTGCTCCCTTGTAATACTGTGTGTGTTGTCAGTGGCTTCAGAACAGCTAGGCTTTCTTCTTTGTGTAGCTGTGCAGTGACACAAAGGAGGACAATGTTTTTCCTGGTGATCTGATTTTTAGAATTTTCCCCATGCTATGGGCTGCTGCTGGTGGGGGACTTTTTTTTTTTTAATGTTTCCTATAATGTAAATTGCTTTGAAAACATGATACTGAGTCCATCATGTCTCGAATACTCCAAATGTTTTCAAAGCTAGCTAGTTACAGCACAAACACACGCAACTCTGTGCCTCCCAAAAATAGGCACCTGAAGTGCAGCACAGAGGACGAAATGGAGCCGCCGGCTTTCGGGCTGTCCTGCCGGGCTGTCTCCCCACACGGGCTGCGCTTGCATTCCTCCGGCCGGGGGCCCGGGCCTCTTTTGAAAGCAACCTTTCAGGCTCATGGAGCTGCATTGTGTAAACATCTTCGGCAATAATTTATTCTCTCGCAAGAGGCCAAACTAATCCTCCCATCCCGGTTAGAGCTGCCTTAGCTGTTAGTCTGAGCAGCACATTCTGTGTCTTGCAACAGGCGTGACATCACATGAATAGCAACAGAATGTGGTCAAATACCATTTTAAACAAATTTAAAAATCCTCCCCCGTGGGGCAGCTGCACTGGGAATGTTCATCCTTCATCTGTATGTTATCAGGATAAATACCAAGTCTTGGTTTTGCTAGAATGTTTCTGTATGTGAAGAAAACACTGATACCCCCCCTCCTTTACTTTTTCTTGGGGAAAAAAAGCAAACACTTTGTAAAAGGAAGGGGTGGGAAGAATCTGTATAAAAACCTACCTGCATAGAAAATGAGCGGAATTATTTTCTGTAATTCAGAGCACTCAAGAAAACAGTTTGTTTTAAATTCGTAAAGTCCTTCAGGAGAAACATATGACTTGGATTTGTATTTTTTTTCCCTCCTGTAGGAGCAGCATTCTTCGCTTCTGCCTGATGTTTTTTTAGCACAGCCTCAAAAGCTCCATGTTGTTTTTACGTCTTGCACTACGCTCGCCTGAGCAAGGGCATGGCATCTTTGGGGTTTACCTCTGTCTCCAGCCCGGGGAGGTTGTTTACTACTTTCTGCCTGGAATAACAGGCCAGTCCCAGGGATCCTCCCTGCGGAGCAGGATTGGCTTCTGCCAAAATACCACCTGGGTGCTAGGGCTGGCGGCGGGATGGGATGCTGCCGGCAGGGTGTGGGGACGCGAGCAGAGCCCCCGGCAGTGTGACTTCAGCCCGCGGCTCCCCTCGGAGGGGATAAAACAGTGGGACCCTTTTCAGGAGCGCGAGGTGTGTTTTAAGCACATATTTGGACGCTGCACCTCTTCTAAATTTGGTTTTCTCCTCATTAATGCAGGAGCTGTTTTAATTGTTCCCTAGGGAAAAACATGGGGTTGCTGTAGGGTGGGTTGTTTTGGTGTTTTTTTTTTTTTTTTTTCCACCTTTTAGAAAAGGCCGAGGTCTGTTTTGGAGGACGGGAGGAGAGGGAAGGCGGAGGAAGGGGTGTGGAGGGCGGCAGGGCAGGTTCTGCCCTTCTGAGCTCCTTTGTGCGGCCTCGAGCACTCGGGAAGCCCCGCGCGTCCCATTCACCGCCCGCCTCGCCGAGGAGGGGTGCCCGAGTCCCGGCAGCTCCTTCGCTCACCCGTGAAGGAGCCGGGGCGACCACGGGCACACGACACACGTGGTGCGGTGCTGGGAGGGGAGCAGCTTATCGCTTCTCCCCTCTGCTTCCCCGCACAAAGCCGGCCGCGGGGCTTTCCGCCCGGAGCTGCCTGTCCCGACACCCGGGCAGCGCGGCAAAGGGTGCGGGGCAGCGTTGGGTTCCAGGGAGTGGTTTTCTGCCTCTTGCTGTGACCTGAATCAGGTTTCCCCTTTCCAGCAGCACAATGTGCTCGCAGTGGGTGTGATAGAGGAGTAGCGGACGTGAATTATTTGTGCTGAGGCTGCTGGGAACTTGTGGAGTGGAGCTGTGCATGGGAACGGGGACTCCTCACCCAGCAGCCGCCCCGCTCCATGGGCTTGCAGGCTCGTTACGTGCTTACATTTATTTCCCCGGGTGCCAACGATACTTGTAAACCAGCTTGCTTTTGTCACAGGGTTTACAGTCGTGATGTGGCTGAGAGCGGATCGGGTTTGAACGTTGCTGTATCCCCCAGGGAGGCCGTGCGGTTTCCTGGTGTTGCTCGAGTGCCCCGGGCTCCTGCATGCATCCACCTTGGGTGCAAGGGTGGCAGGGACCTGTGGCTCTGCACAAGGTTCGCCTCTGCTGGTTCGCAGCAGTCGCAGGGTCCTGTGCCTCTGCGCGAGCCATGGTTCGCAGCAATCGCTTCCAATCACGGCAGCGTGGGGAGCTCGGTTGGATCCTCTGGCTGCCTCTGCGCAGGGCCTGGTGGAGACAGAGTTTCAGAGAAGATGCTGATAAATATGAACAACTAGGAAAGATTTAGGCCAAAAAAAAAAGTAAAAATACAAGTCCATTGGGATATTGCGGTGAAAGCATAAAGGACTTGGGTACTAAGCTTAAAAATCCAGACACCCTAAGGAAATACAACAGAATTGAATTAGTTGCAGGAGTTGATTCATTTTTACTAACTCCTGCTATTAATTGTTTAAATTATCTGAGGTGGAAATTATAATAGTTACTTTTCGGTGTATTTCAGGATACTCTCCCCTCCAGTAATTTGACCTAGTTTACCAGTGTTTAAATTCCACTCTCTTGTTTTGAGCACATTCTTCTTACTACTAGCTTTGTCAAATGTTTCTAAATATTCTACCGTCTACTCCCGTCCAGGGTCAAACGGGATGAGCATTATCTTCTGGCTGAAGAACAACCATGGTAAAAACAAGTACTAGCTAAGTCCCTTAACAGAACAGATGCATCTGACCTGAAAAAAAAGGCTTGTATGCCCCAAAATCTACTTTTCTCAAACAGCATCTGTTGCTGATGTTTTACATGTTTCTCATGTAAAATCCCTTGCTTTGTATCCTCAGACCATTCAAGTTACAAAAGCCTACAGTTAGCTGCCTTTCTGCTTATCTGTGCTGAAATAAGATGGGTCAAATATTTTTTTCTGTTTTACATTTCTAGTAGTCTTCTGTGGTGAAGAAAAACTTCATAACCAGAGTTTGCCTGTCAAAAAACTATTTTGTGTTTTGTGAAACTTCTTGGCAATTTCTGCAGGAATTATTTGTTCTGTAAATGATGCACATGCTCCGGGGAAGCAGAATATTCTGGAGGCAATATGTGTATGGGGGAACCTTGCTTTGTTGTGATAGCACTCATTTCTAGGACAGATGTACTTGACTAATTTTTCTGAATTCAATGCAAATTGGTACTCATGGAGAGTGCAGGGTGGCAGTTTACCAGCGGCTTTTGTGTTTTTCTGTGCGAAATGACACGTGCTGCTTTCAACGACAGTTGGAATATGCAGTTACTGCACGTATTTATCAATGAGCAAAGCTGACAGGTCTTTAGATGGAAGCTGAAGAACATCATTAGTGTTTATCCCTTTGACTTGTGCTCTAACACGTTTTGTTGCGTTCTTCAAATGTGTGCAGTATTGGGGATCTGATAAAACCACTTGTAAGGAACTAGGGTAAACTTGTAGAAAGGATCTGTATGGCTAGGGTGGCAATTAATATTTCTACTAGGTGAATTCTGCAAGCTGTATTAAATCTTTGAGGTTAATCTACTGACTTATTTGTTTCTTAAAACTCTGTTTTGAGTGAAAATTACAGGTATGTCATTCTTTTCTTTCAAAAGAAAAAAAAGTGGCTTTCAGGTACTGTGTGGTGCCTGTACGTGAAGTATCACGTCTTCGCATTGATTGCGGAGAGAGACCAATAACGTTTGTCTCTGATCCTATTTCTGGTTTCCAAGATAATCAGTAAATGTTCTGCAGAAAATCACTTCACCATTCTCATTCCCCCGCACTTTGCAAGGGTAGACAAAGCATTTGTACCCTGAGTGATCATCCTAAGCACCATGAGCACCATGTTTTCAGAAAGATTTTTTTTTAACTTTGAGGAGTCAGAATTAAGTACTGCTTAGAAAAACAGTTTTCTGCCTGTTAGTGAGTTTCTACCAATTTAATAAGATTTCATTTGGACTTGTCCGGAATACATGGTATTTAGATAAACGAAACACCCAGTGGCATCCTTTTCATTATGATGAATCCATCTCCCACCTTGCGTGCCAGCACAGTTTTCATGGCATTCCAAAAACAGGCTAGGTGGACTGCTAAAAAGCTTTACAGTGTATGCTATTGTCTGCTCTCCTTTCTGTAATAATTTCCCCTCGAACTGCGCAACTCAGGGTTACACGATGTAAACTAGAGCACAGCGCTGGTATGAGAATCTCCTTGCCACGTGTGCTCCCACATCCAGTACCTGCAGCACTTCTCTTCGGCCGCTTCCTACCCTTGACCACGGCAGCCCCACCACCGCTGTCCTGCTCGCGCTGGTGCTTCAGGCTCTCCCTTGGCAGTGGCAGCTGCTGGGCTTCCAGGTACGTTCAGCAGGCTTGGGTTCTTGCGAGCAGGAGTTAAGCTTCCCTTTGGAAATCTGTCCTTTCTGGAAGGCTCCGGGCTGCCACCTGTACCTTCAAGGCTGTCCCTTCCTCACTGCGTCAGGAAGGGGTAAAGTCATGGCCCTCCTGCAGTTCGTGTTTGCATTTCTCGCTGATGAGACAACCAAAGGACAACAAACACAGGGTGTGGAAGTCCTGGAGTATCTTCCATCTTGTCTCCTTAGCTTTGCTAGCCCGTAGCAGGAGGCTGCGTGCCTGATGCTCCTCCATTGCTCGCCTGGCTTGCACCGACCTGGGCTGCCTGATGCTCTGCTCAGGTGATTTACAGAGCAAAACACAACCCATCGAGTCCATCAGTTGCAACATCAGCTTTGAAATCGTTTACATGAATTATTATTCAGTGTATTTAAAACAAGATTGCATCTAAAGCCCCCTGGATTTGCTACCTGGATCTCCAGATTCACTGGGTATCTTTTCAGTGGAAGAGGAGTGACAGCTGAGAACTGGTGCATGGTGGATGGCCTTTGCAGCAAATGAAGGCGGGGTGGGGGAGTGAGAGCTGGAGAGCGTAGGACTGATCAGTAGCACTTATTGTAAGGAGCTTAAAAAAATAGGAATAATCTTAGAGTGGCTGTAAATTGCAGGAATTCAGGATATCTCACTTGTGGCTATACTGAAATCTATTGCAGCTCTTCTTTTTATATCCTTTTGTCCTTTGAAATGCCTTACTGTTAGGGTTGGGCTCATATTTATTTATTTCTTCCTCTCGGCAGCTGCAGTGCTCAGACTAGTGGGCTGAGATGCTAACAATGCACTGCCTGCTGCCAAGAAAGGGAGATATTTGAATTCATTTTCACTTTCTTACTCTGAATACAAAAACCAAATAACCCCCCTGTGGTCCCACTGAGTCCTGCCTCCCCTGCAATGTAAATGCGTGTGCTGATGCGTGGTTTCGAGTGCTTACTGGTGGGGTGTTATGTACACCGGCTTACCTGGCAGATAGAAGTGTCCATGTTGTGTAGGACAAAGCAGTCTTACAGCAATCCAGAACAGCCATATGAAAATGAATAATTAAAATACAAGCATTAGGTTAAATAACAATTATTTAACTGGTTATAAAAATGATGCCTTACATTATTTTTTTTTTCTGTGTGCTTTTATTTTTTGTTTGTTCATACCGATATGATTTTTATTAGCATTTTTCACACTTTAAGTAATGTTGGCGATGATGCAGGCAAGGCAGACGAGTTAGAGGATTGCGTGAAGCTCCTGCAGCTGCGGCCTTGGAGGTGCGGCACTGAGTCGTGCTGCGATGCCCGTGCAGCTCCAGCGAGTCGAGGGCGCGTTGGGAGAGCGGAGCTGCGCGGCTCCGTCCCGGGCACTGGGAATTGTCCGGATGGGAAACAAGCAGGATTGTGACCTTCCTGAATGTGGGGCGTGGGGTGTGCTGGCTGGGTTGTAAAGGCAGCGATTTAACTAAAGGGACATTATTTATTGGGGAGGAACCTGAGAAACCCAGAGTTTGAAACGTCAGATTTTTTTTATATTGCAATATATTGCTTAAAACAGATATCAAAAGTGATCTTGATGCCATGACATTTCTTCTTGTCTGCTCAGTTTTTAATAAGCCTCTCATTGCGATTCAGAGCACTACGCAGAAATCCACTCTGCCATCTTTTTTTAATGTATTAAATGATCAGAAATGTGTTTCTCTTGTGGTAAAACCCCATTGCCTCGGTATGCAGAGTGCGCAGCGTGCATGTGTCTTTGTTTAATTCAACATGTTTTCCTCCTTCAGTGCTAGAAATGGGACATTTTAGTTCTTCAGTTACCACTGCAGCAAGCCGGTGCCTTTCTGGGGGCTCGCAGGCTGTCGGGAGCTGCAGACGAGGCACAGCACGCGCCTCGCAGGTACGTGCTTCGCGTCTTCCAGGCACACCAAGCCCATTTGCTTGTTATGGGCAGTTCTCGCAGCCTGATGCGCCCTGAGGAAATTATACCCAAGGAAGCGACTTGCCGCAGTTTCGAACTGGCCCTCTGTTGTGTGCGATTCGTGGTTATTTTTTCCTTCCTCCTGAAACATCAGTGTAAAGAATCAGAGGGCTAAAGAAAAAAAAAAATCTGCTGGTACTTGTTTAGAAATATCAAATAACCTCCAGTGTGGGATTTTTATCTCTTTGTGGTGAGAGAGGCAGAGAAAAGACACTTGAAAGCCTACGACAGTGTAGCCTGTAGGAGCTTTACAAATTGATTCAGATGTTCCATTCAGAACAGAGATTTGATACAGGGTAATGAAATCAAATGGCTTAAAATAATCTCTTATTGATTTTTATGGAGAGAAATCTATACCTGCAGAAGCAAACTGAGGCTATGGTAAGAGCTGCCTTTCAATTCTGCTTTGTTTTGTTCGTGGGTGCTTTTAAAAGCACATTTTTTCTGTGCCTTGAATGGCTGCCTCCACTTCCCTTTAATTTTACTGGAGTTGAGAAGCACGCGCTGAAATGTTAGCAGCACGAAAACTTACCGTCCCGCTTGTTTAATATACTCGGGTACGTGCGCGGAGTCCTGAAAGCATTATTTCCGTGAAGATCCGCTGTGCTGTTGCCTTTCATGCCCGCGACGCAGCAGGTCCCGGGGGCTGCGCCTCGTGATGCTGCTCCGGGCTCACAAACAAACGTCACGGGGCTGCGTGGCCCCGCGGAGCAGCGTGCGGGCACGGCAGGCAGCAAGAGCACTGTCCTCGTCAGACTTCCCCTCCGCGCTGGTGCCGACCTGAGTGTTTTGGAATGAGTGGTGAATGAAACAATGCAAGGCTTCTTTTATTTTTTTCTTTTTTTTTCTTCTTTTTCTTTTTTCTTTTCAGCTACTGGATTTAGGATGCACAAAGGGTCACTGAACCTATACAGAAGGTTCTCTAAATGCAGGTGCCTGCAATGCAACCTGCTTTTCTTTCTTGACAAAAATATGTTAACAGGAGCAAGCACTGTACACTTACTGCAACGTAAGAGAATATAAAGGTACAAATAGAACAATGAATGTATGCGAGATTTAAAAAAAAAAAAAAACTTTATTCTGTACTTTGTTTTTCCATGTAACCAGTGGAGGTTTTTATTAAAAATGGATTTTGGGGGCTTGCTGGTGCATTGTTCTTTACCCCCATGGTGTACCCCATGGAAGCCACAGCACTCTGGATGGGAGATTGTTTGGAACAGCCCGCCAGCCCTTTATTGTGAATGATTAGACTTCAAAAGCATTTAGCTCTAAATGTAATTATAGCTCAATTTCTCTTGCGTTGAGTCTTTTGATTTACAGTGCGCACATTATAAATGAGTAGGATACTGCCCATAAAACAATATATGCTGCAGTACTTCACTAAGAACATAACTTAGACCATGAGATCAGACATCCAGCTGAATACTTCTTAGTTGTACTCTTCATCTTCAGATAGTAGAGCTCAGCAATCCTTTAGTTTGTTGGATGTGTGTCAACACTGCTAATTTATCACGCTAGCCCTGATCTAAACCAGCAGAAACTTGATGAGCTGCATGAACTTTGTAGCTTCTGGTTATTGATAGGGTTGCCAGTAGACTGTATTGACATTTGGGAGGTACCAAGTTCATGGTAATACTTTATTAGTGGTTTGCAGGGAATAACTGATGAGATTGCATTTTTTGGAGTATGAGGGAGGAGGCTTGAGAAGTGATTTAAGAGCTACAGGAAGAGACTGCAGAGGATAATTCAGACCATCAGGGGAGCAGGGGAAAAGCTGATAGTGAGAGATGGTAGGGAGAAGAGGGTGCTGTCCTCATCTGTCCAGAGATGAGAGATGCGAGCGAAGCTAACACTGTCATGCTGCAAGAGAGGACATCTGAGCGAATGAGAAGCTGGCCAAGGGGCTTGTGGACTTGTAGAGTTTCTTTTAAGTTTAGTTTGGCAGATTTCAAACTGCGTTAAAACAGATCTTGGTTTCCAGAGACACTGCTATTAAGTTATTTGTGCTGAGCCTATTTTTTTTTTGTTATCCATTGTACTGAGAACCACAAAATGCTCTTTATATCGTCTTTTCTCAGAGGTGCTTAATGCACAGGAACACATTGACCTGGTAATGTCATTCTCTAAATGATAATTTTTTAAGCCAGATATATTTGTTAATCTTAAAAAAGACAATTGGAAGAAATCTCCCTAGTTAGGATTGGGACAGTTTGGATTGTGTCCCAAGCTGTGCGGCCGTGGCAGGTCGCGTTGTCTCCAGGTTCCCTCCAGTCTCCAGTCGTGCCGTGGGTGAGTCCCGCTGCTTCCCCAGCGTGGCGTTGAGGCAGGAGGCAGACAGCTCCACCAGTGACATTGCACATTGATCAGCGGAGTTAGGAGGGGATCGGAGGTAAAAAGCTGAGACTGAGAATATAGGAGTCGTGTGTCTGAAAGTGGCTGAGCTAGCCCAGACCCCACCACACACCACCTCTCTCCAGTGAGCATGAAAAGCGCACTTAGATTAACCTTGCTTTTCTCGGCTGCCAAATTTGGCAGCAATATCTTGTCTTAAAATCAATTCTAGGCATGAGTGAAAGGTATTCAACTGTGTAAGCGTTTAAGATTGCCCAAGTGGTGTTGTCTACATCTGTGATTTAAAAAAAAAAAAAGTAAAAAGGGGACAAAACAAAGGAAACAACAGTTTAAAAAAATTGTAAAGATATTTTAACAAAATGCAAACAAATCCAAAAAACAAGCAGCTCTTGAGTCAAAATATCAAAGACAGAAACATTTGGAAAAGCTACTTTGTCTGTTTTCTTGAAGGAATCTTCGAACTGTTTGACATCCTGTGCACTAATACAGGCTATAATACTTGTTCCAGGCTAAATCTTGCAGTCAGGTGACCCAGTGCTGACATGATGCATCTATCATGTACCACGGTGAAGTCGTGGGCTCAGTATGGTTTGGTCTGACAAACTTCACTTCTTTACATGCTGAAGATGGTGATACCTGTTATCATGCTCTAAAATTTGTATAGTCTTCACTAAAATATCTTTGACGCGTTCGTTTGTCATAAAGGACCCAAGTCTGATATTATAAAGGTATTTTAAATTTCAGACTAGGTCTGTTGTTAGAGTTGAAATATTTATTTATTTGTGGTTACTGACATATCCACTGATTTTATTGCAATTATCCCAAAACAGGCTGATTTCTATGAATACAGTTTTTAAAAAGACATCTGGCTTCTGCCTTGTCTTTTCTCTATTATGTGCTAACAGCCGGGCAAGTAAAGGTTTGAACGCCAGGTCATCTGAATAGCCTCGTGTAATCCTGTACTGAAGTCTGTAAGTCAGGGCTTGTTACATTTTTAAAGGAAGTTATTGTGGTCATGTAGCGTCAGGGGCATTTGTATATCAAGACAATCGGTTTCTTCTGCTTCTAAGTATTTTGCCATAACCTTGAGTAACTCGCCATATTGTACTACATCTATTTTCCCCCACTTTAAAATGGACATAAAAACGACCACTCGATTAGATTTCATGCTTTGTAAAGCATTTTGAGAACCGCTGATTAAAAAGCACTGTACAAATGTGAAGTATATATTTTTCTGTTATTAAGCTTTCATGAAGTTTAATTTGTAGGAACCAAGGCCAAGAAGCTGATGGGAGTAGGAGCAAACTCTTTAAAGCCTGGAAAAGGAAAGCAGAAGGTTTGTCAAATGAACTGTTGGTTGAAAAGAACTTCCCAGGAAAGGTCTAAATGGATTAAAAGCTCTCCTTGTGGAGAGGGACATGATGTGGGGAGGAGGGAGGAACTAGGCCGTTTGGAGATCCTTCTGTAGCAGCTAATCCTCCAGCGCCAGCGTGGCCACGAGTGGATACTGCATCCGTAGGGGTGATCTCTCAGGAGCTGCTTTGCTTTCTGTCATCACTTTAACAAGCCACAGTGAGTAAATAAAGTGCATCAAACAAATCTGAGAAATATTTAAGCTGAAGTACATATTAAGGGTAGTAGCTAACCCAACCCCCTTTTTCCCCATGTCATTTCTAATTCATAAAAACAAACCATAAAAAAACCTTGAACTTTGTGCAAAAATCTGTTGCTCTGTAATTTGCAATTTAAATGATACTTCTCCATACTTGACTGCAGACAAAATGAGCTTTTCTGTTCCCATCCAATTTAATGCTTTTAGTTTTGGAGGGGAGACACATCCTGGAATAATGATTATTTTTTTCTCTTCCCTGTTTTTTGTTTCTTAACCGTCAACAAGCAGGATCTGCCATAATTTGATAGTTCCCTTTTGTTGTTTTTCATTGAAGGCCAAGACCTGCTAATTTGGATTTGCACGTTTTTTAATCAGTGTGATTTTTAAACAATATTTTCAGGCTAATTTTGCATAAGCATAGAAAACATTTTTATAAATGTGTATGGAAGTTTGTGAGCGGAACTGCAGAGAAGGCAAGGCCTTCAATGGTTGGAATAGAGACAGATCCATTTCTTGCTTCATTTTGCAGTCATACGCATTGGGAGAGAAATGTCATTTCTAATGATGGAATTGGAAAGCATTTCTCAAATTGAGTGTGTTCTGATGGCAGCGTTACACGGTCCCAGTATGGCTGGCCAAAACCAGTCGCTGAGCTCCTTTTATAGTCACAAGTATCTGGAACAGAGGTGACAGATAACTCTTTGTCACAGCATTTCTCAGCATCAACACTAGGTGCTGCCGGGGATGACACAATATTGATAACTCTGGAATAGCCAGAAATATTTTGTTCTCGGTCTGCTTTGCGCATTGTAAGTAATGTACCTGGAGAATTTTGTGACCTGCATGGCTGGCAGGTTCAAAACATCAGTAGGAGGAGGAGAAGGATGCACTTTTGAATAGTAAAAAGCATACCATTTTGAAAATGAGAACGACAATACTTTCACCCATTTAACCTCTACAGCCAAATGTATCTGCAGTTACTGGCTCAAGGAGACCCGCAAGTGGAAGAAAATGTAATTGTAATCTTGTTTACTGTGGCATCACTGAGAAATTAAACTTAGAATTCATGAAATTAGCCTTTTCTCTGTGGGTGTTCCTAGGTGTCCTATAAACCTAATACTTTCTAGGGCAAATGAAGTTATGTGAAGTCTTCACAGCCTGTCTGAAGTCTGCACACTCTGCATGAAATTATAAATGGTTTTGTTACTGAATTGCGTAGTTTGTGTTTGTTTTGGGAACGGTAAAATGTTGCTGCTTGTCCTATACCTCATACTAATCCTCTGCAAAATAAACAAAATGCATACTGGAATGTTAACTTTAAAAGAGAGTTTTAAAAACTCTAGGAAAGGGTCAGTTAAATTTTGGAAGGATTTGTGTTTTAGTTACTGCAACATAGCCTTTTTTAATGCTGTGTGTAGGTATGTGGAACCTGTGTGTTATTTTTTTTTAAATAATTTCAAAAGATAATAAGCTTTGGTGTATTTAGTTCTTCAAAGACCTTTAAAAAAAAAAAATTCCTCCCCAATTTTAATTAAAAAATATGCCATATTTAAATTATTCACTCTAAGTGAGGTGAACTTTAGTTTCTTGGAATGAATTTAGATCACTTTCTTCTTGTGATGTAAGAGGAGTTCTTAATAGCTTTTTGGAAGTTTTTCTTGTGTTAGGGATATGCAAAGTCATGGAAAACAAGCCAGCAGCATTACTGTGTAGATGGTGAGAAGCGCAGATTGTTTTTACCTTTTGAATGTCCAACTCACCAGAGTTGTCTGTTAATCTTGACAGCTTTATTGCAAGGCAAAAAAAATAAAAATAAAAAAATATAAACTGGATGAACTGGAAATAATTACTAAAGTAATGCTGATTGCGGGTGTGCAGAGCAGCATTGCAGCCTACCTGCAGCAGCGATGGTGATGCTGGGATTAAAGGGCAGGAGGGAAGAGGGATGCTGCCCTTGTGTGCCTGTGCTGAGCTCCAGGTTGGGCGGCTCAGCGAGCCCAGGCCCTCCTTAGGCTGATGACTTCAGCCCCGGTGCTTGGTTTCAGGTTGTTTTAATTGTTTGCAAAACACGTTTGGGGGTTCTCCCCGTGCTGGTACTTGTTCTGAGCACATAGAAAATGCAAATAAACCAGACACTGAGCTCTGTGTGGGTTTATAGTGATGTTTCTTTACAAGTTCCTGTGTCTGGAAGTGTGGCATGTTAGGCTGCTCTGCTCAGCTATTAAAACAGCACTTGTTTGCGCTTAACCAAAATACATCTTTGTTAACTTAAGCCATTTTTTGTTTTTGAAATCTAGTTTTGATTTATACGGTGATTTATGGGATTTCTCTCTCTTTCAGCTAGGACAAATTTGAAGGATAAATGTATTTTGCTAGAGGAAAGCTTTTACAGTTCAGTTAGACGTATTTGACCACATTGGCCACTGCTTTCCTGGTGATACTTCTGGTTAGTAGGAATGAGGCTTAATCTTTTTAAGCACAGTCCAGATCTCACCGCATTTTGCTATGTGGAAAACGTAGATTCCTAGATAAATTCTTCTGAACTTGAATATGGTCCAGGTGCTCAACACTGTGGGGTTTTTGTGGAAATCACCTCAGCCTCCATGTGGAGGCTAGAGCACGAGACAATTGCACAGAAATATTTCCGTGCTTCCTTTCCCCTTTGGTGCTGGGCAGGTAGTCTGTCTGCTTTCTCTCAGTGACTGATGGGATGGCACCACTGGGGGCTCTCATCTGTTCTGCCTGCAAAGCTGAATAGGAAGAGCTGTGGGTTTGTTGATTTTTGAGTTGGACCCAAACTCAGCCACCAGAGCCTATTCTGAATTTGGAAAATCTTGTCCTCTCTCTCTTTTGTCTGTCACTAGTGGGAGTTCCACAGGGCTCCATTTTAGCGCCAGTTCTCTTTAATGTTTTCATATATGACTTGGATGCAGGACTTGAAGGTATACTGAGTGAGTTTGCTGACGTTAATAAATGGGGAGGAGCCATTGACTCCCTTGAGGGTAGAGAGGCCTTGCAGAGAGATCTTGATGAATTAGAGGGCTGGGCAATCACCAACTGCATGAAGTTTAATGAGCAAGTGCTGGGGCAGCCCTGGATGTATGTATAGACTGGGGGTACAAGGGGTTGGGGAGCAGCCCTGCAGAGAGGGATCTGGGGGTTCTGGCCGACAGCAAGTTGAATATGAGCCCACAGTGTGCCCTGGCGGCCAAGAGGGGCCACCTGTGTCCTGGGGTGCACCAGGCACAGCACTGCCAGACGGGTGAGGGAAGCGACTGTCCCGCTCTGTGCTGGTGTGGCCTCACTTTGAGCACTGTGTGCAGTTTTGGATTCCACAGTATAAGAAGGACATAAAATTATTAGAGAGTGTCCAAAGGAGGGCTACAAAGATGATGAAGGGCCTAAAGGGGAAGATACATGAGGAGCGGCTGAAGTCACTTTGTTCAGCCCAGAGAAGAGCAGACTGAGGGGAGGCCTCATGGCGGCCTGCAGCTTCCTCACGAGGGGAGCACAGGGGCAGGCGCTGCTCTCTGGTGACAGTGACAGGACCCGAGGGAACGGCATGGAGCCGTGACAGGGGAGGGTCAGGCTGGGTGCTAGGAAAACGTTCTTCACCCAGAGAGCACAGGAACAGGGACCTGAGGGAAGTGGTCACGGCACTGAGCCTTCTGGAGTTCAAGAAGCATTTGGACAATGCTCTCAGGCATATGGTTTGATTTTCGGGTGGCCATGTGTGGAGCCAGGAGTTGGACTCCATGATCCTTGTGGGACCCTTCCAACTTGAGTTATTCTATGATTCTGTGATTTGTATGAATATTTATATTGGTGTACATAAGATATGCAAATTAGAAACAATTTCTGTGCCCCACAGGTGCCTGGCACATGTTAAAAATCTGTGGATTCTGAGGCACTTAGAGCATGGTAAAGGCTCACACTCCTCTCTAGGATTTCTGAACCAGTAGAGTGGTTTTGGTTAAAAGATGATACATGGTTGCATGATTCTTGGGCAGACCTTAAGACATCCATATGGGTTACATTTATATGGATTGCGAGTGTCACCCAGCCCTCATTTGTACGAAATCTTTTTTACTTATTGTACTGCATTTAGATACCTGATTCAGTCTCTCCTCCTCCGCCCCTCTGGGTTTTGTAGCGTGCCAGCATTACTGAGCCTAGTGTGGTCTCTGGAGGATTTTGGATCAAGTTTTAGCTTTTGTTTCCTCCCAGTTTTGAGAGGGCAGTGAGCAGTCTGTTGGACTTCAGTGGCGTGGATTTGCCGGGTACTCGAGGCGTGTGTGTAAGGTTGAGGGAGCTGCTCAGCTGAGCGCCTAAGTGCTTCTGCTCGCAATCAAACCAAGGCAGTAAGGTAAGTGTGCAGCTGCACGGCCGGGCTGTGACTGGGTCTGTGCTGCAGATGATGTATCAGTAGCATTGATACACAATCCGGTGCCAGTTAGGCATGTAATTGCACAGAAATGGCCTCTAATACCAGTTTCAAGAAGAGCTGCCAAAACCACAGAGCTCAAGGCCTCTCCCTCTGAGTTCGGCCAATACTGGAACGAAACAGCCCCCAGTTTGTTCCTCCGGGACACAGGCCTGCCTTGTTAGGAAATCGGTGAAGTTTGGGAACCCACAATACCTCACATAGCTCTGTGTACAGTAACGGAGAGTGGAAATAGGGCCATAGGCATGAGCAACCAGACGAGTTATAAATATAGACTACTCTCTCAATTCCAGTTTCGTTAGTCATGGGAGGACAGTGAGAGTTTTATAAACTTATAAGGAATATACAAACAGTTCTGAATTTAAAATAACTCTGTATAATTTTTTTAGTGTGTGAAAAGAATATTCTTTTTTGAGACCATCCATGTAAGTATCTGCTATACGCAGTGTGTAAGGATCTGTGTATTTATATGTTCATGTGAATGTGACTTGAGACTACAAAAAAAGGTACAAGAGTGGAAAAGTGTGGCTCAGATGTGCCAAACTCTGGCTAAAACATAGTGGGAAGCAATGTGCTTGCCACTTTTTGTCAGTATCAAAAGCATGAATCCTGCTTTTTTAAAATTATTTTTTAATTATTTTTATTTTTTAAATAAGTGCCATCCGAAGCCTTCTCTGGCTTCAGAGCAGCTGGGGCAGCATCGCTGAGCTGGCTGTGCTGCAGCCTGGAGTCCCTGTCAGATAGTGCGATACAGCTCACCTTGACTGTCCTTTGTATAAATAAACAAAGCTGCCTGGTACTCCCTAATCTGATCACAAATCCTTACTGCAGGAAAGGATTTAGAAAGTCAGAGGCTATGTCTTTTTTTTTTTTTTTTTCCAGTCATACTAGTAGGAATTCCTCAAAAGCATGTGCTTGTAAGTATGCACAGACAGCTCCCGCATCCAAATATTAACTGTAGTCGCCTACATGGACAGCAGTGGCTTGTATACCCTTTGCTGTGAGTGTATTACATGTGTTTGCAGTTTCCGGGGGATGGCAGAGTAGAACATGGTTTCCTTGTTCAGTTTATTTTATCAGTGTGGTGGAAGAACTGAAATAGTTCTGATAACAGAGGATGTTTTTAAAGATAGTGAACTAAGTGCAGCCTGGATGAGGTGATGTTGTCATCCTCTTAGGTTAGAAGAAAACACTGAGGAAACCCGTTGAACTGTGTAGGTTAGAGCTAAAAGTTCATGTTCGGACAATTCAGGATGATTTACAATCTGTGAAAACGGTTTGCATCAAGTCTGAAAAGACACTCAAGATTTACCCTTTTCCACTGAAATGCTTCTATCCACAGTCATGTGGTGTATGAGAAGATACTTATTTTAGTACAGATTTCAGGTCAATTCTATCCTCGCTGCTGTTGATGTTGCCTTTTAAGAGACTGATTGATACAGGATCTTCCAGTCTGCCTTTGGGTCCTGCAACGTCAGGCACATTGTGTATTCTGTGTTGATAATAGAGGAGAGATTTAAAATGAAAATTATTTCATGATTATTAAAACCAGGAGAAGTGCTCACCTTTTCTTTGTTGTGGATCTCAAGAACACAACCTTCATCTACTGTCAGATTTGCTTACACACTCTCGTATTTCAAGAAATTGCAAAGGCAATATTTTGTCTATCATTTTGAACATAACTGATTTTAATATTGTTTGAAGTGATGTGATCTTGGTAGAATGACTTCACTCCAGTGTGCAGATATGTTAAGTGATGATGTACTCGCAGACTTACTTGTCTGTAATTTAAGACAACTGCTCTCAGGTGTCTCTGACAACTTTCCGAATCATTAGTATTCTTGCATCTTGTTTTGCACTTCCATTGCAGTAGTTCTCTTTTCGCAGATTACTGAATATCTAGATCTTAATCCTGGTCTTACTGGGCCATCTCAATAGTAGGTGAACTGCTTGAAAAAATGGCTCTCTAGCAGGCCCTAAGTAATTCAAGTGTCCTTTTTGGGTTCTTTTTTCCTTTGAGTTTTAATCCTCTTTTCACTCCAAATGAAACAGGTTTCATTATTTGTTATTAACACAGGTATCCTAGTTGGAGGTGAGCAAAAACTTCCTAAATATTCTGCCCTACTGTGTATTATAAACACCACTTTTACTGAAGCCTTTTTTTACAATTATAGGATAATTAGCCTTCAACTGGAGCAGTGGTCATGTGTGCCTTTAAAATGAGCATTATGTTTCATTGTTTATGCCAGAATGGTTAAGCCTGTTGATGGGCTTAATGCATAAATGCGAAGGGCATTCCTGAAACGAGGCGGGAGTTGAATCCCTTGGAACCGGCGACTTTTTCTGCCCAAGAATAAACTGCCATTATCCATCAGCATTAAGAGAACTACATAATTTAGCCAGTGTGATAATGTTACCAAACTGTCTTCTTCCTTTAGAATAAATCTGGAATGTGAATAGTATTCTTCTCCAGCTGGGGTTTTGCCAGGAGATGACTGACCAACACTCCTTGCTTTGCAGTATATTAATTAAATCATGTAAAACTTATTGCCTTACACTTGCAGAATTTGGAAGGCAGGCAGATTAAATCTTGCTTTAAGCAACAGCAAGAGAAAAAAAAAAAACACCACCGCCTATATATTGCGTGTAATCTTGAGTGAAAAGAAAAATAACTTGATTCAGAGCTGTTCTGTGGCAGCCCTTTTCTTTACGCTTGTGCTAGTGGAGAGTTCAGGGATTTCAGCTGTTCCTCTAGGAGCATTAGCGAGTTTGTGTCCGTGAGTGCTGCGTGATGGCAGCGGACTGGGAGCAGTTTTCGCTGCAGTGGGGTGACCCCTGCTTTCATGCAGACCATGCTTTCATCCCCACTGGTGTTTGAGTTATTGTTCTGATCTGCATTTTCTCAGTGGGATGTTCTGCTCTTTGTAGAGGAAATTTGTTTTCTAGAACAGCACAGCACTGATCATAAACTTTCCCCCAACCAATTTGCTTACTTTGTGTCAAAGATAGAGTAAAGCTGTCCTGAACGCCTAATAGATGCTTGTGTATACGCCTCGGTTGTGTTTATGTACTGAATTCATACTGGCGTGGAAAGGACAAAATGGACTTGTTTTTTTCCTCTTTCTCTCAAGTGCCAGCTGCAATGATGCCAGTCTGAGTTGTGCTGGGCAACATAAACTGTTTTGAAAGAGAATGCAATTCATGCTGCCTGTTTTTGTCAATAAGTCGTGTTTATTTGCACCTTCCTGGTCACTAGTATTACGCACTTTGGAGCAAATGGAGTAACTGTACTATATATTGGTTCCTGTTTACTGTGGTCTAAGGTAGTTGTTTTCACTCAGGGTTTCCCTTTGCTCTAATTTCTGTGAGGTGTGAGTAGCTGTAACACTGCAGGAGCTTTTAACAGGGCTGACTGCTTCACTAGCAGAAAACTTGAAGGGGTGGTAGGTTTTACAGTGCCAAATAGTGTCCCTGAGTCCTCTAGTCACTCTACATAAAACAGATTTAGCACACGTCATTATTTATCACAGCTGGGAAGCCTAGAAGCTGTTTGGAGACAACTTCTAGGGTGAAAAATGCAGAAAGAGGTAAGGAGGGGCCCCTCAAACTCCAGTGTATCCTGATGCCTGTGCTAGCCTGAACTGTTCTGTTTACTAAAACTATTCCAAGGGAGGGAGAACAGTAATGTTGATGGAAAACAATTACAAAACTGAAGGGCATTGAATACCTCACCACAACAATATGTTCTAGCGAGGCGTTCGTTATACTGAATAATCAATGTCCTCTCTTCTTCATGCCTTACCTCATCTGGTGGCCTCTGAGAGTCTCCAGGTGCTGAGTGGTGCTGGGCCGCCTTCTTCTAGCCTGTCCCCACTGCTTTCTTCCTCCTCCTTCGTAGCTGCTTGCAGCTGATCCAGCAGAGGTTGTATCCAACTAATGTCCAACTGGTGCTCTGCAGGCTTTTAGCATGGTATTGGTTTTTTGGCCACAAAATCCTGAGGAAGGAGATGTAAGAGTAGATTCTTTACCAATGTTTCATATCCTCAAAGGCCGAGCTGCTGGTGGGCTGATTTCACGTTGGGCAAATCCTTTGAGCCATGGCTGCGTTGGGGTTCTAGATGCTTCATTGCACCAAGCCTTTCACTTGGGGGATACGGCATATGGCATTTGTGACAAACTGAAATACTGAGGAGCAGTAGGCCAAAAAGCTTTGTGTGGAAGCCAACCAGATGTAGTTGAACTTCAGCTGGATTTGTACAGGTGGAAGGAAATAATTCACAGAACAATTTTGGAATAATTTCAAGATCCTTGGAAAGGTGTGCCACAGAAAAACAGGCTGGTAACAAGAAGGGTGTAAACAGGGAAACATGACTCTAGTGAAATGATCTCGAGTCAGACATAGCTTGCGGGCTGTAGACTTAATGCCCTTGTCTTGCCTCCTGGTGTAAGTTTGTATAGAACTAGCCAAATATTTTACTGGTGGACATGACCGTATGCCCACTGGAGTTCACAGAGAAAGGAGCAGATCACTTTCAATGCGTAGTATCGGTGCTGTGTTGAAGTGAACCTTTAAATGAGGTCTGGCTGGTAACTTCAAAACCTGCCACATCTTATGGCTTAACTGCTGGGAAGTGTGATATGGTAGCATTTTTTTTTCCTTCAGGATTTTTGCCAAAGATGAGATACCAGTTTTAAGACTGCAGGAGAAAACTGAAGAGAAAAAAAAATACACCATTGTTAATGTGTTACTAATACCTGTTTCTATAGCAATATGAAGATTTTATACAAGTGATCTAAATAAGTCGCTTCTTCAGTTCTTTGGAGATGACTTGTACCCATACTGCTGCGATTGGAACACGTTACTGCATGTATTTAATACGTGTAGTTCCTTACTGCAACCTTTATTCTGTAGTCATTTAATTCCAGGCCTGGCCATGAATCACTGGAACTGGATTTTCTGAGTAATGTCTCTCCGGTGTCTCCATTCTTACCGTATACTGGGCAAAAGAAATCAGGTCTTGTATAGGCTGCTTGAGTATTTCAAGTCAGCTGTTTGAAAGACCGTACCAAAGTTTAGACTATTAAAATGCAATATTTTTAAAAATCTGTCATGTAGGGGGATTAACATTCCAAAAATGACCGTTTTTTCTGTCTTTGTGGATAAATTTAGACAGCTAATTTTTTCAGTAGTTGGCTCGGAGAAAATACTCCCTTCCACCTCTGGTTTCTGCTCAAAGCTAGGCTTTTTTCCTTGTCTTTCAGAAATAGTATTTTATGTGAAGGATGCTCTAAAAAAGAAGAAAAAAATATGTTAAAAAAGGAAGGGTTGAATATCGTTTTACAAGGAGAGAGAGAATCTTTTTTTAAAAAAAAATATTTATCCCACACTTGGCAACCTTTTGCTTGCCCGCATGTGACTGGCCTGGTGCCACCCTTGGCAGAGGCGGGTGCCTGAGCCTGCCAGAAGTCTTCCTCTTCTGGCTGCACTCTCCCTCCCCGTGACCGATTGTTTGTTCACCTGATTTTTCTGTTTCAGCGTGGCTGAAGTCATGGCGTCTTGGAGATAAGAACACTCTGTCTGTCCAAACTGTACAATAGCCGTGATGTCAGCGCGGAGTGGTTTCAGAGAGCTGGAGCTCTGTGCGCGCTTCAAACAGCGTTGAGATATTAGATGTCAGGAAAACTTACTACCACCTCCTTAGTATTAGACTGTCCCCAAAGGAACTGCCGTAAATACAAAGAGATGATGTTTCTTGCTTTTGGAGAATTGTGTTTGAGGATTTCTCAAGCTTGCTTTGTGTTTGCAATTTTGGTTTAGCATCTTGGGGATTTTAATTGAGAATGATGAGTCTCTGAGTCAGATTCTCTTGGAACTCTTCTTGCTTCTTTGTAAGATCATTGCATTTAGTTTTAAATATCTCTCTTCTGTATGGCAGGTCTGCATCCGAGCTGTTCCAGTAAGCAGGTATCTTGAAATGAAGTATTTTGCATTTATGAGTAATCATAGTATCTTTATAGTATTTGGAAAATCTGTTGAATTTTGTTGACAAGGAAAACTTTTCATTTGAAGAAATCAGAGGGAAGGTGAAGCACAGAAGGTCAAAGACACCACTGCTGTTGTTTTTGCTCCAGTAAATTTGATTTGTGGCTACTGGTATTCTTGTCATGTCATTCTTTGAAGAGCTGATGATTATTCAGTACTTTCGCTCCCTAAATGTAAATAATTAGACTCTCTGATCTATTAAAATCACGAAGCTGCGTAAGGGTCTGCTCTTCTCTAGGTCTTGCTTTGACTTCCTTCTTCCATGGCTGCACTCCAAGGTCTCTGAAATTTTCCATTATCTTGGTAGCTCCACGTGATGACAATTAAGCATTTCTTGCCCTTGTGGTTGTCAGCAAGGATTTGTTCTTTTTTTCTTGTATACAGTCATCAGCCTTCATGATTCAAGGCACTATTGTACCTAGCTGATAAATTCTGTCCCAAAATGTCAGCCCACCCTTTGCTTATGTTTGTCTCTCTAATGTTCTTGCAGACTAAAGTCAACAAGTATTCAAGCGTAATTCAGGTTTTTTTTCTTTGGCAAAAGTGTTTTGGAACCTGCATTTTAAATGTTTTGCTACAGATCTAGCAGCCCAAGCAGCACGATTTGTGGGGGCGAGGGAGGAGGATAGATGGGGCTGCGTTGTACGACCAGCCGATGCTATTTAGTAAGGCTTTTTAACAGGGATAACTCAGGGAGCTGGCATTTAAGGTAGATAAGAGTTTTTGTTGTTCATAATATATCTTACACACACAAGTTCTTGTTCTGCCTCTTCAAAGAAACAGGATACCCGTATTGTCTCCAGGCTGAACACTTTGCCAACGTTAGCAAGAATAGGACTGAGAGAAAAATGAGGTTGCTGAGCTTTTAAAAAATTATCTTTAAAATGTTTTCAAGAGTTCTTGTTAAAATGGCTGTGATTAAAATATTACTATAGTTTGGAAAATCTAGTTCACTCATTACCTTTTTCATATGAACTTGTATATCCTTCTTTGCTTCAATTTATATTTCTGTAGACGACAGTCAGCAGATTTATGAAGAGATGCAGGGAATCCTATTTATATACCAGACTATTCATGAGTTGCAGAGGCATTAAGGCAATATGAAAGTCTTTCCCAAGAATGAAATGAACTCTCGCCTTTTCTACTATGTTTGTCTGAACACTTAATGCAGCAGCCTTCGTTTTTAGCAAATGTCTGTCCAGATGAAAACAAAAATTTTGTAGTGCTTCTCCATAAATCTAGTAATGAACTTTGTGGAGGCATGGGGGTGTGTGTCTTTTCTTAGTAGGGCTTTGAACTGGAAATGTAGCTACCACACTAAATCTGAGTTCTGGCACCCACTCAGAACAGCAGTCCATCTGCTAGCAAGACACGCTGCTTTTTTTTTTTTTAATCCTTTAGTAGTTGGCAATGCGAGTAGTACTGTGTACCTTAACGTGCCTTGCTGAGGTGGCATCTGGGCACACTTTCCTCCTTTTGCGCTGGTGCAAGTGACCATCAATAAAAGACTTTAGACCAGTATGCTTGCTTATTTTTGGTTGGGATGTGGTATGTATGTTTTTTTTCTCCTCAAGAAAAAAAAAATTTAATGTACTTATGCTGTGCATTATTTAGCAATAATTCCCTCCTCATTGCTGCTCTGGGTTTTACAAGTAACCGGCTCTGCAAAAATCTTCTCAGTTTGGCCTATGTAAGTGTACATGGTGGTTGTGCTGCCTGCGCTGGTGTCCACCAGCATGTCATCAGCAGGACGTGCAGCAGCCGCCTCCTTGTCCTGGTTCCTTGCTCTCGCGTCTCCCACCTCCACCCCTTCTTTTCTGCCTGAAAAAGTGGGCACGCAGGTATGGGGCAGTGGTAAGGGTATAGTGCTGCTGGGTTATAACAGCAGTACATGCAGGAACGTCGCAGGGTGAAGCTTTTTGCTGAAGGACCAATGCAGTTGGAAAAGCCAAGTCTCTGGGCAGCTTCACTTGTACCTTCTCTGCTGCATTCGATTCAGCGTGTTCATGCTATCCTTAATACAAGCTTGTCATGCTAGTGGTACGTGGCTACCTCTGTGCAAGTAATAGCACTGTCAGGTGTTGTAAGCAGGGCTGCTGCTGGTGCTTAAAAGCTGCCTGCTAACATAGGGGAGATGTTGTTAGGGCTGTCAGGTTGCTTGGGGAATACCTGCAGGTTGAATTTCCTCCACAAAATCTTTCTGAGTGCTAATTGTGTAAGGAGAAGCCAGCTTGATACCCAGATGCCTGCTTAAACTTGCAAAGTTGAGAGTTGGGGCTTTTTAAAAGAAAAAAAGGTGGGGGGGGAGTTAAGCAAGATCAATACAGACCATTTTGATAATAAATGCAGAATCCTCTGATTTGCTTTTTATAAGCAATGTTTAGATCCTGATGCAGAGCTCTGAACGATTTTCTTTCTTTCTTTTTTTTTTCCAATTATTGCTGAGTATCACTATTGTGCTTGTGGTTCTGTGTCGTGACTGTGGTGCTCTCCTCAATAGCATTGTAAAAGCATCCTGCAAAGCCTAGGCCTTCGCTGTGGGGAGAGGAGGAGGAGGGGGTCAAGATTTTAGGGCATTTAGTCCTGTATTAAAACACTGTCGTTTCAAGCCGAAGTTTTGCAGTGCTCTGCTGCCCATGCTATGTGCAGAGGAAGTTAAGGATTTTCTCATTTCTTGCATGAATTGAATGAAACTTCCTGTAAAATATTACTGCTTTGCTGCTTCTCAGATTTGTGAGGTCAGAAAAGAGAAATTGCAGTGCAGAATTCCTGTGGAATTGTTACCGTTTCTTACAACATTGTCTTTCCCTGGGGGCTGGGCTCTATTGCTTCCCTGCTCATTTTGGGACAGTAACTTCTTCACTGGTTATATGCTTGTTGCTCAGATAGCTCCGTTTAAATGTCTTATGGTGCTTTGCTTGGGTTGCGCTGGAGTTGTACTACTGAAATTTTGTTTTACTCTGTTATTATTGGTACTGTTTTTTAGCTAAGTTAGAAAGTGGAAAACAGTCACTTAATGCAAACCAGATTTCCTATCTGCGTTTGTTTACAGAGCCTCTGGCACACAGCTCGGATGGCTAAAAGGCCATACAACGCTGTAATCAAAATGTTGTTGTTACATAAATGTAACGCTGCCACTTCGTTTGATGCAACAATGGTGAGATTGTCTGGTGACGACTCTGCTCTTTGTTCGTTTCTTCCAAGCCAAAACGCTTTCATGTAAAGCGAACGTCTCGATAAGTTTGCACCCCATTTTTTTCTCCCTTACATACTTTGTTCTGTGAACCTGGAATCTGGGGATAAGGCAGAATTCTGTTACGCTCTTCAGGGGAAAATGGCAGCTCCCCGATTGCACAGTATTTGATATGTACCATCTGTACTTTATTAAACCTCATTTTGCATACATAAGCAACATTGGGATGCTACATTGGGGTCAACCTAACCATGTGTGCTACAGTATAGCAGTGCTTTATTGTACAAGTATAATTAAGTTGTTTAAAGGAAGCTTGTTTTCTTGCCAGTAAAAGACCAATTTCAAGTACAACTGGGAAAGACAAGAAATGCTTAGAAAGACAATAAGTCAGTACTCAAAAAGAAAAAAAATTAACCGTAATATTAGGGCCATGGAATGGTTGCAGTACTCGGTTGTTTCCATTATCCTTATGTTGATCTTGCTTTCAAAAAAAAATTATTTCATTGGCTCATGTTATAACTTTGATCTGAGAAAAAGATATTTTCAGGCAACTGAAACAGAAAAAAAATCAGTTTGACAGGAATTGCTTCTTTTGCAGAGCTGCTCTGGAGCCCAGGGAATGAAAGCAGAGTTGTACACATCAGGGCTTTTCTTTAATACCACTGCCTTTATTTAACAGATCTTACTCACGCTACCTTGCCTTCTGTCTTGCAGTGTGCCCCAGCTCATGTGGCAAGCGAGCCTGTACAGACCAAAATGAGTGTTGCCATCCCGAGTGCTTGGGGAGCTGCACAGCGCCTGACAACAACACCGCTTGCGTGGCCTGCCGCAATTACTACTATGAAGGAGTCTGCATGCCCACCTGCCCTCCCAACACGTACAAATTCGAGGGCTGGCGCTGCGTGACTAAGGAGTTCTGCTCCAAAGTCCCTGCCACCGAAACAAGTGAATATGAGAGGTTTGTGATTCACAATGATGAGTGCATGGCAGAATGCCCCTCTGGATTTATACGCAATGGGAGCCAAAGGTAATGAAGCTTCTGGAAAGTCCATCAGAGTTGTTATGTTTTTTTTTTTTTTCCCCCTATTCTGTGACAGCCTTGCCATGCAAATTGCATTCAGTAGAAGGTATGGTTGGGAACTGCATGATTTCCCGGTCAAAGCTTGCTTGGGCACCATTTAAAGGTCTGATTGTGTGTGGTCCTGGGCATTGTCAGTTCCCACTAATTCTTCTGAAGGACTTGAGGAGATCAGTACAATGCAGGTCTTTAAGTGGACAGTAANAGGAAGGTAGAATTGGAGATCAGCAGTTGATCACTATCACACAGTGCAAACTGTAGGAGTCACCTTGCTTCACATATTATTTGCTTTATGTGTACTTGCATTTTAGACAGTTGTATTCTTCAGTATATTTAATTTTATTTCCCTTTTTTCACCGTTTCCAGAGGATAACAATGGTGTTTTAGGAGGGAACAAGCATGAAGATGGTTACAAAAATAATGCAGTAACTGACAACATTATACAGAATAATTTTGTGCAAGAATGTCACTCACCTGCTCTTATTTCATTCTAACAGTTGGAGTGATCTGTAGTTATGACTTTTATTTTGCCTGTGCTTAAGCAAACAGCCTCAGTTGCCTGCTGACCCTTGGAAGTTATAGACCTCGACGAGTAAGGGAAAGTCAGCGTGCTAAAATTAGTGCTTCAGCACCGTGCTAAGAAGATGTCTTCATGTTCTAAGATGTTGGGTTTTTTGGAGAGGTGGCTGTGATATGCCTGCACCAGCTGTGTCTGTGTATGCATGTCGTTCATCTGTTCATTCAAGTAGCAAGGCAGTCTCCGGTTCCCCTTTGGATGGAAGCAACTCAACACCGTGTTTGCTCAAATCCCGATATTCACCTGAGAAATCTTTCACTTGTTATCTACCTGAGGTTGTAGCTGTTTGAACTGCTTACACTGAAGTGCATGGCCATCCTATCTTATCTCAGTGTTGTGCTCAGCTGCAGAGATTGAAAGGAGCTGTAACCCAAGGCCAGTGAATGTTTTGTTCCCCAGAGGTGGTGTTAACAAATAGTTGCAAATGGAAAGCATTTCCAGCATTCTTTGTACATGTAGTTGAATGCCTCTTGCTTGCGTCTGCAGCTTTTAGTGGTTTGTGGCATGTTATAGTGCAGGATTTTGAAATAGGATCTTACTACTAAGAAAAGGAAGCTTCTTTCTTTTATTGTTTGTGCATGAAAAAAACTGTTGTTATCAATTTACATGTTTCTTTAAGCCTTAGAAGAGAGTGGTTTCAGTTTCTTTTAAATGTAATAAATAGCGAGTCCATGTTCATCAGTGTTGGCATCAGAGGCTTTTGTCTGGAGCTGGGTTTGTTTTTTCTTTCGTTTTTCCTGTCTAAAGCAATAATATAGAGTAAGTGATAATGAAATACAATTTATTCTAGTACTTTCATTTGTAAGATAAAAACAAGTTTGAATCAGGAAAGACATTTACCAGAAGGAGTGATCAGAGGGCATGTTTTGTCCACACATGAAGTGTTTAATTTTGAGATGAGTATGCCAACAGTGTAACCTAGTCTTTAAAGAGCTGTTTTAGCCAAAGGCTAGGCTAGCCCAACTTCTTGCTCCTTCAGTTTGACCTGTAAGAAATGCTTATGAATGTCTGTGAGCACAAGAAGCAGGACAGGTAAGCCTGGTAGTCAGATTTCTTTGAGCTAGGGGCAGTACCTGTCTTGATGTTTTATAGTCTGGTGAACCTGTTCTCTCCTAATCTGTGTAATCCATTTTGGATCTGTTTAGACTTCTTGTTTGCCTCTCCCAATTCTTGTTGCGATGAGTTACACAAGTTAGTTTTGCCTTGCATGAAGATGCATCCTTTTGTTTGTTTAAACTTGCTGTTTTAATGCCTCTTAAGCTATGAGAAATAGTGACTAATTTGCTGCTCACTTTCTCCACGTCACTCAAGACTGTATGCTCCTGCAATTGTCTTTCCCAAGTTAAAACAGCCAGGAGCCTGGAATTCACTAGCACTGATCTTGAAATGTTGGTTTAAGGGCATGGAGCTGGAAAACTTCATAAAAACTGTAACAGTACCGGCACATCTCTGGTTCCTAGCTGGCCTGTTTTTGGAGGTAGAGCCTAAATTAGCACAAAACTTCACTAGCACTTGAGGTTGTCTGTGTAAATTAGAAGGGCGGCCTTTCTGGTTACAATTAAATTGGAGTAAATGCAACGGCACTGTTTTTTGCCTGAAGTGCCTTCTGCTCAGAAGGATGACAAAGCCTTTTAGAAACTGGCAGACAGCAGGTACGAGTCTGTGTTGCTGTAAACAGAAGGTATAATGTTCCAGTCGCTCTAGAGTCCTGCAAGCAAGCGTGTTATGCTTATCTGCAGGCCTCTGCAGAAGTACAGTAGCTTTCATTCTAGTTGGAAGTATTTCCCTAAGCTTTAGATGGAACTGTCTCTCAAAATTGAATTCAAAGCAGTCTGAGGACTCAGAGCTGCGTATCACTGCTTATTTTCAGTCTCCTTTTCTTTCCTAACAGTATGTTCTGCAGTCCTTGTGAAGGGCCTTGCCCCAAAATTTGTGAGGACGGGAAAACGAAGACCATTGACTCTGTCACATCAGCACAAATGTTGCAGGGATGCACGATTCTCAAGGGGAATTTGCTGATTAACATCCGTCGTGGAAGTAAGTGATTGCCCTGTCTTTATGAACCTCTGATAAGGCTGCTTTTAATATTTTCCTTTTGTCGGCATAGTGATAGGAACATTAAAAATCTCAGTGAACTGTTTGCTTTCCATCCCATAGCAGTGCTCCTGTTTGGTTTGGCCCATTGTAGCACCATTCTCCAACATGCTGATGGAATAGGTAGTCGACTACCAACTATGAAGTAGGGAAAGCTGGTATTTTTGTTATTTTTTTTGGCAGGGCAGGGAACCAGGACTAGTCAGGGAGATGAGCAGTAGTCCCAAAGGAATAATAAAGGCCTGAGAAGGTGGAAAAATGGAAAATCCTTGCATCTGGGTAGGTGAATAAGAGTTCTCTGGAAGTAGGGCATGGCACTGTAAGACAGGGAATAGCCTCAGTTTGTAAGGCAAGGTGTGGTGTCTTGCTGAAACATGTAATCAATAGCTCTGAAAACTCATATAGGGCCTAGCACTGTGCCTCTGGATGGTTGTTGTTAGTGAGCTGGCCATCTTCGTTGCATGTCTTGAACAAGCTTAGATTAAATTTGTCAGGTGATTCATCAGCCAGGGAAGTGTTGACAGTTGATGAGCTTTAAAAGAAACAAAAGTAAAAATCACTGTTAGTTTTTGTTGGAAATGTATCTCCCTATGGAAGGTGCTTTTTAGCTTCGTGAATATGGTTGAAAGATTCAGATATATATGATTCCCTTCCTCTTGCTGAATAAAAACTGTGGGGTTTAGCAACAGCACTGTGTGGATTATTTCACTCATGGTCCTACTGCTGCTAGTGGATTCTTCACTATGAGAGATTTTCAAGTTAGCTGCAGGAAGTGTGTGTGTTTAAGTATTATCTAAGAGTGCTGAAGAGCATCTACTTCCTCCCAGCTGATTTGGTGTAGGAACCAGCCACTGGTATTTGAACTTCCCAGCCACGTGTTAGGACTTCAGTTTGTTTATGGCAGCAAACATACCCCATAGCTGCTTCTCCCATCCTGAGTGCTTCTTAAAAACATCCCCTCACAACTGCAGTGTAACTCAGCAGCATGATGACACCAGGCAAGGACTGCAAACCTTGAGCCGGGTGAAGGTTGCGGTGTTGTAGACCTAGGCAAGGACAGTACAGGTGCTAGGGAGGGGGGCAGTACTGAAGAGTGGAGCTTGCTCTGAAGAGGTTTTAAGTTATTATAGAAAATCACCTTTAGCATGCTGTATGGAACATGCTCCATAGCATGAGGACATCCTTATGGTTTTGTCTTTACTGTTTCATAGAATTGCTAATTTTGTAGCCAAGCTTTCTAGGTCACTGAAATAAGTGCTTTATGCCACACTGGAGACCAGTAGCATACCTCTATGTCTTTACCTTCATCTTCAGTCTCATTCTCTGTTTTCCATTGGAGCTTTCTGCCTTGAACCTTGCTCTGGAGCTGAAGAGCAATTCCAGTCTCATGGATGTGTGTACACTTACACAGGGGTCTTTTCAGCCCTGCCAGAATGCTGGCTCGATATTTGGTGCTGGCAATATCCGTGGAAAAAACAGGTATACTGATATGAAAAAGCAAGAGTGGCTTTCCAGTATTGCGCCGTCTTTATTTTGTCCTTCAGCCATCTGTCTGCACAGGTAACTGCTGCTGTAGGAGGAATGCTAGTGTCTCTCATTTTCAAAAGCAACAAGTACAAGCATTTGCTGAACTGATAGTTAAGTAGAATACTGATTAAAGCTATAAATTCTCGAATAATAAAGCTACATTTTTCTTAATATAGATAACATCGCTTCAGAACTGGAGAATTTTATGGGTCTGATTGAGACAGTAACAGGTTATGTGAAGATTCGCCATTCCCACGCATTAGTCTCCCTGTCTTTCTTGAAGAACCTGCGGTATATTCTGGGAGAGGAACAGGTGGACGGGTAAGTGTTCAGATATTTGTAGATGCAATTTTACTTCAACAGAAAGCCACAGAATAAGTCTCCTAATGAACATTCATGTACCATTTATAGAATCTTCTCTTCCACTGATAGGCAGCATTTTTCTCCTAATGAACACTATTGCACAGTCTTTGCTTGTTTGGATTACTATCCAAGTCAGCATATTAAATTGAGCATATTAGAAGTATTTTTATAACAACTTTGCTATTGCTTTTCACTTTAGCAAGTGGGCTTTTCTAGGGAGATTCTTTACATTGATCAAGGGTTTCCTTTTGTTCTTTTTTTGCTATATTTCATTGAGAAAGGAGCAGCTTCAGAAACAATGGATTTCTTCACAATTCATTACTGTTGGCTTTTAGCAGAGTTTTATGGAGAATGTCAGCTGAAAGGAAATCTGAACTTCACTAACCAGGGAGTGCAACTGGAAGTGACCCGACTAGTATGAAATAGTTTGCAAGTTGCAATTGTTTGCAATTCCTTAAAATGCTAGCATTAAATTAATTATCTATCAAACAGAAAACAGCTTGGTTGGGAAGAGTAAAGTTGATCCCCTGAAGTGGTTGCTGTGGGTTATTCTGCTGCTGTAATGTATATATAATGTGTGATACTTCTGGTACTTTGAAGTTGCTCTATATAACTCCTGTTTTCCCATGATGGTAACTGGTAGTAGGGACAAAAGCTTTTATCTCCAGAGGGCTTGAAGCACTGAGGTGTGCTGATGTTCCTTCAACAAACTGCCTTGCTCATTCTCTTCCTGAATCAAGTAGCAGTCCAAGTTTAAACGCGTATTCTGTGGGAGAAGTAAGTCTCCGTCGGTAAAGAGAGAACTATTAAATGAAGAATTTTGGGAAACTGTATAGGAAAAGGTGGTGGGAAGGTCATGGGAAAGGTTGCTTGTGTCTGATTTATCTGCCCCGACAGGATAAAGTTACAGCATAAGGGATTCATCGCAACCTCCCTCTTCTCTCAGGCTAGTCTTTGGTCAGCCTTAAATTCTTCAAATTCCGCCATCTGACAGAGCAAGTTAAAGGGCAGCTCTTCATCCCGCACTTGAAAAGCACACTGTCTTTTTCAGTAAGAGCATTGGCTCTATGGAGAAGCTTGTTTCTAATTGCAAATCCTAGAGGCTTGTCACTTTGCCGAGCACAAGGCTCATTCAGCCCACTTACGATGTGGTGTGCTCTAACAGATACTCCAATTATACGTTTCTTTTCTTCTACACCTCTCTCTCCCCCTCTCTCTCTCTCTCCTTAAATTTGAGTTCAGCTTTGGGTTTTAAGTAGTAATTACGTTTCTGGTACCTTGTATGTTGGCAAGCAGAGCTGATCGGAAGAGAAAGGGCAGGTTTTTAAATCTGATTCCCAAACAGAAAAGTAAGTGGTGCAGCTTTGAAGAGGAAAATGGGGCTGAGTGGGATTACCTATGCTAAATTTTGCCCATGCTAGGAAATGACTGCAGTTACATACTTGGGGCCCTCTTTCGCTTTCCCTGGAAAATGCCTAGCATAATTTAGGCATTACCACAACCTAAATAACATTTCTAAAAATATTTAGATGAAAGTAGACACCTGGCAAGAAGGAAGTGAGCTTGAACAAGTACTTTGGCACAGCCATGAACAACAGGGAATGGGATCTTAACCTGGGAAATACTGGTCTGCTTGAACAATAGGTGTTTATGCCAGTGCCACCCTGGGAGGTGAGAGAGAGGTTAAGTTAAGAACCGTTACAGAAGTTGTTCATTACATGACTGTCCCCTGCTGCACCATCGCTTTTTTATTGAACAGGACTAACAAAACAGTACTTCAATATTTCTTCCTTATTCAGTTACTGGAGCCTGCCTTGTTTGTCACAGAACATGAGAAGCTTAGAGGGAATTTTATTTCTTCAGTTGTTTCCAGGGTATTCATTACCTCTTTTGAACACCCCATCAGTAGTGAATGTGCTCCCACTGCAAGAAAAGTTTTCCCCTTTACAAATAGGGAAGCTGAAATGGAGACTGGAGATGGAAAGGTCGTGGTGTCCACTGCAGGATTTTGATTCCTAGTCTGGCGCTTGCTCTGCCCAGCCGTTCTGTCCTCTGCCGGGGTGCTGCATGCTCGTTGCCGTCTTCGACATCAGCCGCCCTGTGAGTGGGTGGCACATGGGCATCACTCTCAAAGTGTTTCCAGGTTGGTTATGTGGAAAACGAGCAATCTGTGGGCTTCAGGAGCAAGTAAGGAGATGATTACCAAGGCATGACTGTTCTCTGTTATACTGTTGTATACGTGTTGGCTCTGTTGTCATCAGGCCCTCAGTGACCAGGGTCACGCTGTGATGTAGGTGTGGAACATGTACCAAGTTAACAGGCAGCTTCTTAGCCAATGGTTTGTACATGCAAAGTGATAAGGGTTTTCCTTTCTGCTCGTCTCGTACTGGTTGATGTTCCAGCTAATCCAGTGGAATTTCTTTCTTTCTCTTCATTCTAGCACTGAGCTGAACAGCTTCTCTTCTGTATGTCTTACAGGTTGCTCGTCTCATTCCAGGCTTGTCAGGCTCTGTCTGCTGTAAACCTGGTCTTCTGTAGCTAGCACATCCACTGCAGTTATTCACAGTCCTCTGCCAGTTCTTGTTCCCTTTTTGGTGCAAGTCGCTTGCTTTTACAGATCGTGCGTTGCCCTCTTTTTAGCAGCAAACTTATCTGTTTGTTACCCCTTTCAAGAGCTTTTTGTGTCATGTATGGATGCTGTGGAGGGGGATAAAGGGCGATTGAAAGCTTGTTATAACACTTATTACCCATATCTCTTTTTGGCATGGATGTAGTGTTCTGCATCACTGCTTTACGATGCGTGTATGTGGACAGATGTAGCATTGCGTGCAGATACAGAGCATGGAGCAGGTTTTTAATGTATGCAGTCAATAATTAAGTAGCTGTGGGTGCTCTGCATTTGGGAACACACATCATGTCGTGGGAATGCTCTCCTGTGGGTGCACACGGGTTATGCGGGTTGCCTTGAGGCTTTCTTATGGCACAGCTTGAGACCAGCTGTGCCTCCTGCTCCTGTTCAGAGGTTTAGCCTGTCCTTCAGGCCATGATCTCCAGTCATTCACGTAGATACTGTCTCTAGGGTTTGACTGGCAGTGCTTTTTTTTTCCTGAGCTGAATCTTTTATTCTTTCCATCCTATCTTCCTTGGCATCCCTATTTTTTCCACAGCTGTTGGAGCCAAAATCTGATATAATCTTTATTTATAACTTTATAACCTAATCCCTAAGTGCACTCCCGTTGCCCTCTGTTCCACCTTTCAAGCCACGCAGCGTTGCACCTCTCCTGTGACTGGCACCAAATACAACATTCCAAGTGTGGTTTCCCTGGTGCTTTGATTGCTGCCAGAATAACTTCCACTAATTTATACTTTCAGTGTATATAGGAACTCTTAGGACTTGTTTGCCTTCCCTCAGACTGCTGCTCAAACTTGTGCTTTAAAAGCTTTAAAGCTTTAAAAGTGTGATCCACAGAAATTCCACACTCTGGCCCAGTCAGTGTGCAGTTGTGTAAAGCATCAGAGTATGCTTGGTTTGCCCTGTTTATTTGACTCTCTTGAAAGCTTAGCCACATTGCTTTAATACAGGAATTATCTCTAGTGTCTAAAGCATAATTGCCACAGTTGTGAGCAGGAGACAAGCTAGGCTGTTATTAAATATTTAAGATGGTTTCTGTAGTCGTGGAGCCACGCCTCTGTCTATTGCATTAAATCTAAGTCCAGCTTTTTGGGTGTTTGCTGAAAAGCTTAGTTGCCATCACTTAGTCACGCATGCTAGTTATAGTGAAGTGTTGTCTTTTCAGCAGCACACCAAGAGCTGCAGGGATTTTAGTCATCTGTAACAAAGTAATAGGTGTCTGAAATAAACACGCTTTTTGGTGATATTTGTTGAATCCCACATGCAGTGTAGCATCATCGTTCTCTCCTGGCAAGATGCATCTAACACTTATATCTATGTGCTCCCTTCTCAACTGTGTTAGTCACTAGGGCACATTCTTCTTAGCATCTGACTGCAATGGTACCAGGTGTATCAACTTTCTTAGTAATGAAGCCCTGGATATTTAGGGGACACTTGGAAATAGGATAAACCATTCCTCTTTCATGTTGTTCTGGAAACACGCTGGATATTTTGGTATGTTACAAGAAACTGCTACCGTGTTCTGTGCAGATTGCAACCAGAATGCAGTTTTCACTTCAGGTTGGATGAGGAAGGAATTAATGCTGGATTTTATCTGAAATAGTGGAAGGAAAACAATAAATGAGTAGAATGTCAGCTTCTTATGAGTCCCATGGTTTGTCTGCCATGTTACCCTGACTGTAACTCTGGCTGTGGTTAAAAAGATGCATAGAAAGTGTAGTTTTAACTACAAACTAGAAGTGTGTTGATGCGGGCTTACCAATGCAAAATGGCTTACACAGTTTGCAAATATTTATTGTGTAGTAATGGGTTTTAAGCTGATATAGTTACGTTGGTAGGACTTTCAATAGAATAATATAATAAATGCTGCCATGATAGGTTGTTTTGATTTAGGTTCATCAGCTACGCAAACCTTTAACTCATTTCCTGATTGTGCATTCCTGTCCCTGCTATCTGAAAATGTGTTTTTGCAGGTGTTGTCTTACTGCTGATGTAGAGCCTATCCTCTTGCTTTTGCTGAACCTGGTTTTTTTTGCAGTTCAGCACAGGCGAGTGGCATCAGGAGCTTCTGTATGATAGGATTTACACACACAGCTTTGCATTTCATGTCTGTGGAAATAAAGTATGTTCATATTATTCCACTGCTGTGCTTAGGGAACAGGCTCAGCACATGCTGCTGCTGCCTGTGTTATTATTTCTGTACTTTGAAGTGTGGATCCTGCGCTGTGCAGTCCATGCAACTGTTCACTGTCAGGTTTTGATGTATAGGAGCAACTGTACTTGGCACAATGTAGGAAATCTTTATTGGGCCAAAAGGTAAACTAAGACACAGAGGCAAGGAAGCCTCGCTATGCAAACTCTTACAGTTGCTTTTGTAAACATAAGCAAGACAACTGTGTTCACTATTTTATCATCAGGACTGCAGCATGCTTTTCCTCCCATAAGGTATACAAGGTTATTGCTTCCTATTTGCCACAAAATGGAAAATCTTATTGTAGAGATCTGCTGTCCAGAGGACATGAATTTATATTCCTTCTAGCAGCTTCCCTATTTATCCATTATTAAAACACATGTTGGAATGGGCTTTATACAGTGTGGTGTCAGCCTTGGAGTCCTGTGTAACAGTCATTTCCCTGCCCTCTGACCAAAGTGAGCATTTGGGGAAAACTTGCTCCATGGGAGAGAAGAAAATCATTTACTCTGCTGAATACCAATTTAAAGTAATGAGAGGAAATACAGTCTCCTAAAGTTTGCTTTTATTAAGGTATTCTTGGTGGGAATTGGCTATGAATTAAAACTAATATTTTTCCTTCAAAAACTTCCTTCTAGGAATTACTCTTTTTATGTGCTTGATAACCACAATCTTCAGCAGCTGTGGGACTGGAACCATCATAACTTGACAATCAAGGAGGGGAAAATGTACTTTGCATTTAATCCTAAACTGTGTGTTTCTGAGATTTACCGTATGGAAGAAGTTTCAGGAACCAAAGGGCGACAGAGCAAAGGAGATATAAATCCAAGGAACAATGGGGAGAGAGCCTCTTGTAAGTTAAAACACCTATCCACACCACATGGTCATGTTGCTGACTATTACAACGTGTACAGGTTAGAAACTACAGTAGGCTTTCTGTAAAAACTGGTTGATGAAGAAAATACCCCCCCCCCCCCCGTTTTTCTTTTCCTTTCGTGACAGCAGCATCGTATAACAATAGGAACATAGTTGGGATATGAGAAATGAAAACTTGTTTTTTTTGGTATGGCCAATGAAAAACAGTTTCTCTGTTTCCTTTGCAAATTTACATCATTACTGGATTTTCCTTGCTCAGATATCTACTCTTTCTTGATATTAAGGAGGCTGCTGAAATAACAATTCCAGAGACACCAAAACAAACCATTTATGTTACATTAAGCTTCTTTTCAGCTCTGGCCAAATTTTGCATCTTGTTGTTAGAAGTGCTTGTTGCGAACTCTGTTTTCTGTGTTTTATTTTCAGATTATTTGCTTTTGATTTGAGAATTGTTTTTAATGTTCTAAAGAATGCTTAAACTTCAGTGTTTCTCCATTTCATTTTGGATTCTGCAATGACTAAAGTTACTTGAAAGTCCTATGTAGACTTTGGTCTTCACATCAGGTGTCCAGGTGTAACCAACATATTTAAAAGGAGTCTCTCATGTAGGAGTTAAGAAGAGAACACTTACAAATTTGACCTCAGACTCTGAGAACTGACAGTGCATTTTTCTTTGGTCTATTTGTGGTGTTCTTGGAGCTGAGTAAATTAAAATGTATCTTCTGTGTAAGTGAAGTCCCCTTGTTCTGGATGGTGTTTACACAACTAGGACACGTACTCTGCTGAATGTCTCTTTAGGCATGATGCATAAATGCAGATGGCATAGATCCTTGTTGTAAGCACACTCCATTCTCTGCACATTCAATAGAGCAAAGGCTTGCAGTCCTAGAGGAGTTACAGACACACAGCCAGTCCTTACTACCACTGAGGCTAGTGCCAGCCGCTGCCTGTTTTTTTTAAAAACCATTAAAGAAAGCTTTCTGACTCTGAGAAGGGGAAAAGAATCAACAACAGCTAAACTGCCTTTGAAAAGATAGCACCAATAGTGCCAGTGTACATGAGGGTGAAACCTCCTTTATTTTCAGAAGCTTCTATGGAACGTTAGAAACTAACTCACAGTTGATGCTTAGAACACTATTTCTTCATCCAAGAATTAAGTTTTTAAAATGCTGTTTTGTTTTGGATTGGAAAACTCAATGAGTTGGTAGTAGGAAGCCATTCATTTCAAAGCTGGCAGCTTCCATTCAGCTCTGTTCAGAAGAGTAGCTGGAAGCTGCTGCCATCAAATGGTTGTGCAGTATATGAACTGAGTTTTGGAGTTCTTGGTCCAGCCTGTAATGAACAGGAATGTAAACTCCTTTGTCCTTTCCATCTTGTCCATTCTCCAGAAGAACAAATTGTAATTGTCAAAGATAGTATTCTCACTTTCCAAGACAGAGGCCAGTTACTGCTGTTCCTGTGCGTTGGGGTTGGATGATGAATTTAACCAGTCCTGCGAATAAACAGGACTTCCATTTCTCACTCAAGGAGAGTCTGAAGTAGTTTTCAAGAGCTTTTCTGGTGATGCATTAAAAGAAAATGTGCTTCAAAAAAAAACAACAACAAACAAGTAGCTCCAACATACTCTATAATGATTGCCAAGGCCAGTGCTTACCCTTAAGCACTTAAATATATTAGGATGAAATTCTCAGGAATAAGGAGACAAACGCTGTTGGCATATTGTGGTATCGCAGGCACTACTGGAAAGGCTAATTAGCTAAAACTGACGCGTAAGAAAGAGCAAAAACTATTAGGCAATGCAGTGCTAACTCTGCCCTGTGATGTCCTTCTGTGTTGCAGGTGAAAGCCACATTCTGCGTTTTGTTTCCAACACTACACTGAAGAATCGGATCAAACTAACGTGGGAACGGTATCGCCCTCCGGATTACAGAGATCTCATTAGCTTCACTGTTTACTACAAAGAAGCGTGAGTAGATGTTGTCAGAGACTAACGGAGTCTTCAAGTCCTGCTTTCATTCAAATGCTTTTCTTGGTGGAGCTAAAGCCCCCTTTGTAATGAGGGTTGTTTTGACTGAAGACTACAAATGGATTCCAAATCCATCGGGTAGTTTCAAATTTGAAAAAAATGAGATGGATGGTTTGGGTATGCTCAGGGCATTAATTTGGAGCTCTCTATAAGTCATGTTGTTATGTCTACTGAGGTCTTTTACTTCTTGAGTCATGCTATTAAGAGGGTGTCACAAATCAGCAGTATCACCTTGATGACTTGTCTCACTCAGGGTTTGGGGTTATTTAGGTTATCCAACCTCAGTAGTTTTCTACATTAGCATCTCTTGATAGTGAAGTGGCGCAGTTGCTGGAGAGAGCATAATTTCTTGGGAGGTCTGTCTTCCTTTGTATATCCTTGTATGATCTCAGATTTAAAGTAGAGTCAAAATACAAATGAGCACGCTAACTCTACAAGCAGTTTGGAGGGGTGAAAGAGAGGTTCAGAACAGTGGTAATGACATGGAGCAAGGCTGTGAGGGACAGAAGCAAAACTTGTCCAGTGCTGCTTGAAAAAGAGTATCGTGATAGTGTACTGTGATGCAGTAAACTTAGTGCTGGTGAGTCTATAGTAAATAATAAACAAGAATAGTACTTGATATATTCTTGCACCAGTGTTGCAATTTATGAAAAGCAGAATTACATGCCCATGTAAGCATGTTTGTCTTGTGTGGAAACAAAAGGAAAAAAAGGCTGTTGGACTGGTCAAGGCCAGTTGTGGAAGCTGGAGATCCTTATGGAAAAATTCAGCCACTATCAATAATTATTTTGAGTTCCTTCTGTTTCACATATGCTTAGCTGAAGTCTAAATATGTCTGAAGTATTTCACTGTCTGCTTCTGATAACAAAAGACAAATCCAGTGTTAGTGTTTCTGTGGGGGACCTTGCCTTATTGCTAGTGACTAAAGATAAGACCTGCAGCTAAAGCCGAACTTTGAATTTTATAGTGCTTGGAAATAAATGCAAATTTTATTCTGTTCTATTCTGCTATTGAAAACAAGTAAGCTTTATTTGTTTTGTTGAGCAACAATGAATTGAGGTACTCTCATAAATGCATGACAATTTTTAGGAGAAAATAAATATTTTGTACATTTTTTTTCTTTTAATATTTCAGGCCATTCAAAAATGTGACAGAGTACGATGGGCAAGATGCATGTGGCTCCAATAGCTGGAATATGGTTGATGTTGACCTGCCACCAAACAAAGAAAACAACCCTGGAATTTTACTGCAGGGGTTGAAACCTTGGACTCAGTACGCCATTTATGTCAAGGCTGTTACCCTCACAATGATGGAAAACCATCATATTCATGGAGCAAAAAGTGAAATTGTTTATATACGAACCAATGCTGCAGGTAAGATCCTGGCCTGTTGGCTAAGAGATTGATAACATTGCAGGTATGCCTATGATATTATTGTGCAAGTTCTGTTAATACGGAAACGGAATTTTTGTGCGGATGTGTGTAATGCTAGAAAATGTCAGTAATTATGAAAGCAGCATTAAAACTGGAATGAAGATTCTCTGGTTGTTCAGATACTTTTTGCATTGGGAAATACAAGTGTTTTTTGTAGTTGGGCTATCAGGCTTTGTCCCATTAGTGAAGGTAAATTTTAATACAATTTCGATTTGGACTGTACGTGCTTATAGTTGAAACCTTCATAACCATTGTTAGTGGAGCATAAATAGGAAATCTTTTCTTTGAGACGGGATGGTGGTTTTTCTTACAGTTGATTAGGATTCACTTTGAAAGCTTGCATCCAGATGTAGTGTAGAATGTGCTGGGTTTAAAACGCCTTCATTTTCTTTTTTTTTTCTTCTCCCCCCCTCCCGTCAGTGCCATCCATTCCCTTGGATGTTATTTCAGCATCCAACTCCTCTTCCCAACTGATTGTGAAATGGAATCCTCCCTCTCTTCCCAATGGCAACCTCTCATACTATATTGTACGATGGCAGCAGCAACCTCAGGACAGTTACCTTTACAGACACAACTACTGCTCCAAAGGTAGGAAAAATAAACACAGTTGTGTTGAAATGCCTGTGACACTTACCTACCAGGGCACATTGCTTACAAGAGCTATGGCCTGTGCCCTGCTTCACAATACTTTTGTGAATAACAGCAGGTACAAAGGGATGGGCAAACACGTATTTTTGCCAAGTTCATAATAGGGAGAGGAAAAGAAATAAGCTGCCTCTGTTCTCTTAAGATAAAGTCCCAATTCGAAGATATGCTGATGGGACCATTGATACAGAAGAAGCTACTGAACCCACCAAGCCAGAGGGCTGTGGGGGAGAAAAAGGACCTTGTTGTGCTTGTCCCAAGACAGAGGCAGAAAAGCAAGCTGAGAAGGAGGAAGCAGAGTACCGGAAAGTCTTTGAGAACTTCCTTCACAACTCCATCTTTGTCCCCAGGTAATGGACTTTGGCTAATAATTGCATTTTTTTTTTTATCATTTCCTTAGAGCTCAGGCTTCTTGAACGAGAAGGCATATGTAGGTAACACCTGAAATATGTACACATTGCCTTTCCATTTATGTGAGACTATCTGTGGTCTTCTTACTTTGCAGTTTCTGGTATTCACTAATTTTCACCCCATTCTCTCAATTTTAGCTAATAGTAAGGGTTCTTACCTATATTTTCAAGGACTTTGATGGTTTCTTTTCAGAGTCAAGAGTCACTTAAGCAGCTCTTTGTCTATAAGGGTTTCAAAGATGAGCAACATGTGGCAGACAAAGGATTTCAAATGTGATCTTTCTCTAAATAGCCAGTTAAGTGCTTATGTTCCTAATCAGAAGATTTATTTGCCTTTGAAATTGAAGGCATGTTCACCTTGCAGAACTGAAACTGGTGTGCCTTTCTCACTGCACTAACTGCAGAGGGCATATTGGTTTCCTGGGTCTATGCTGCAGAGAAATATTAAATATACTCGCTCTGCCATGATAAATGCTACTGCTTACACATTAAGTGGAATAATTACAATTTTATGCTGCATCATAGAGTGGATACTACTGAATTAATTGATGATTTTGGTCCTTGAGTTTCTAATTTATCCTTTATGTAAGCTGGTCTTACTTTAGATAATTCCAGGCTGGATGTGGCTCTGGGCAGCCTGCTGTAGTGGTTGGCAACCCTGCCCAGAGCAGGGGGGTTGAAACTAGATGATCTTTAAGGTCCTTTTCAACCCAGGCCATTCTGTGATTTTATGATTCTATAATTGGATCCTGGAGCCTAGCACGTATTGTATAGCTGTTATGTTACAGTCTATAAACAATCAGATTTCAATCATGCATGCTATCTCATTGTCTCTGAGAAGTGAAGTTTATGGTGAAGTCCTGTTTTTGAGAACTCTGAAGTGTGGCTCTGTTGCTCATTAAAACTAGGTTATATCCCTTTCCATTGTGATTTTTTTGACCTTTATTCAAGGCTGTTTCGGATTGACCTGCTTGGGTTTGGGACTATATGTGTAGTGTTTCTTAGCTTCATCCAAAAAATTAGGAACTAAATACTGTCTCTCTTTGAAAGCGCTAAATGTTGTGTCTGAGCTGTGTTCGATTTATGTTTAGTGTTTATGGTTGAACTTGTGCAGTGTTTCCTCGCTGATGGTAAGAACCAGCAGCAAAGGTGTGAGGTGCAGAGAAGTAGCAGCCACTCTGGCCAGGATGTAAATCGGAGCAATGTGAGATGTTATAAATGTGATCTCATTTTGGACTTTCTGAAATTGCACAGCAGGGAGTTTTGAAAGGCACATTTAAGGTCTAAATACCTGAAATTCTATCATACCAGCTTTTACAAAAGATTTTTTTTATATCAACAAAGCTTGGTCATTTTAAATGTGTTGTCATGTATTTTCTCCCAAATTTTCTTGCATTCCCCAAAACAAAAGGAAAATCACAGAACCTTGAACTCAGGCAGTAACAAATAAACTGATCAGTTCACAAAGAGTTTCCTGAAAGCTTGACAGTTTCCCCTTTTGCTTAACTTACTGTTATAAGGGTGTGTTTTGTAACAGCAAGGGCAGATAAGGTGTAATGCTCAGAAATAGCTGCATAGCTAAGCAACTCTAAAGAGACTGTTTGTCAGGGAAATTAGAGATTATGAGCTCGTGAAATGTCTCTATGGGACAAATCTAAGCAGCTTGTTACTTGCTGATGTCAATTTTTTTTCTTTCCCAAGGGAGAAGTTAGTTAATGTGTTAATGCAAGCCTCAATAGTAATATTTGTTTCCAGAGTTCTACCTGTCTCCCGGATATTATGAACAAAATGCAGCATGTAATACAGCATGAAAATATTCAACTGTGTGGTTTTAAGGTTGTTTAAAAAGTCTGTTGATCTAATGTCGTGTGCAGTTTCTGGATGACCCCATGTGTATTAACTGTAGTAGTGAAGTAGATTTCAAACATTAGGACTCTGGTTAGTCTTCAACAGACACTCATGACCACAGGAGGACAAGTTGTTGTTCATGTTTCTTGATTCTCTAATGAACAGGATAAGATCGATGCTATTTATGATAGGAGGTATATGAGAATTAATGTTAAAATTGACATAGAGCTTAAGAACTTTTATGTTAAAATTTTATGTTAAGAGCTTTTATGTTAAATGGCTTGCATCTTTTTTCTTTCTAATGTCAATTTGATTTTATTTTTACACGGTGTTATTTCCTTAATTTTCTCTGGCATTTCTCTTCCTTCCTCTCTTTCAACAGAATAGATGAATTTTCATGTTTTTATCTCTAGACCTTTCCTTATTTTCTTAGATACTTGCTTTTTTGTCTTTATCTATGCCTTTCACCAAAGCAGGAAGCTGCTTGACACACAAGCAATGGTGTCAAATCTCTTGATGTTTTAATCACATTTGCCATGTGGCCTTTTCTTGTCTTGATTTATTTCTGTGCTGTGGTTTACATGGCATCTGAGAGTGTCAAAATGACTACTCGAGACATAATAAAAGGATTTGGAAATTTCATAGAGAACTCCTAAAATAAATAAATAAATTCATCTAGTCTCTGCCAGAAGATTTCAAAACTAAGTCAGCCTTTTTTTGGCTTGCTCTGCAACATGCTGCTTTGTGGCTGAATGTATTAAGACAGTATATTTGATAGCGAATTAACTTCTCCTGTTGCATCAGCTTTTTCCTGTTGTGTGTTTGGGGGAGGCCTTACTCACCTGATCTGCAACTCACTCTAGTAGAAATGCATTAGACTTCACCTTTGTAGTTGATAATCATTGCACTGACCAGGTTCTAAATGGGCACTGGCTAAGTGATTGCAGGTGTGATAGGATTCAATCCAAACATGTTTTTGTGAACAGTGTCACTCTTTAAATTCTTCTTTAATTCCCCTGGTGCATGCCTTCCAGGTGTGAGCAGTCCAGCTGACTTTAGTGACGAGGAGAGCAGGAGGTAGAAAAGCCAGCCTGCCCATGTAGTTAGTGCTTTGGTGCAAAACAGATGTGGGTCTGACACAAGAGCAAGTGACATGTCTGTTGTGTAGCAATCGTGCATTGGTTAGCTCATACCAGCCAAATGTTTATAGAGTATTTTCATACTGATGTTTGTACTGATACTCAGGCCTGTCCATTATAGCAGTTCTAAGACTTGAGAAAGTAGTAGTGTTGCTGTAAATCCTCAGGCTTGATTCAGTGCTTAAATTTCATACAGCTGCCTGTAAGGTAAAGTGAAATTGCTTGGTGAACTCTTTGCTATACACAATACTAGTGCTGTGTTTTCTCATATAGGAAGATTGTTCCTTTGCAGAGATTTTGTTCAGGTGGGAGAATTAGAGATACACAACTTGCTGTACATTAGTGGTTGTTAACTTTCATGGTTTTCAGCTGCCGTCCAAGGTTTCTTTGCTCGGTGCAATGCATTCAGTGTTCTGCAATTCTATTGCAACTGCAAAGAAAAAAAAATGTTAAAGCCTACTGAGAGTTAGCTTTGCTAATCAAGCAAACTTCAGAACAGTTTTTTCCCTAACCTTTTAAACCTTTTACCATCTGATTTTTATTTTAAGCTTCAGTGTTACTGTCATTAAATACAAATCCAGTTTGCTTATTAAATGACAGTGAAGCCATTCTTGCTATTCAGTTTATTGTGCCAGCACCAGAGTGGCCAGAAGTTTGCACATTTATCTCGAGGCTTGATGCAAGCTTCAGAATTTAGATTAGTTTCCAACCAAACGACAGAGCAATAGGATGTGCTGACATGCTGCAGGTTCAGATTAAGAGAAAGCTTTCTTCTTGTCTTGCAGTTTCCTTTATTTAGCTTTTTTCTTAATAGCATAGTTACCTATTTTACTGTTTCTTTCCACACTTATCCTTGAGTTAGAGGAAAAACAAATTTTTTTAAGAGACCTTTTTTCTATATGTGTCTGTTTGCTCCACAGACCTGATCGGAAGCGAAGGGACGTGTTCCGAATCGCAAATGCCACTTTGGCCACTCGAAACAGGAACACGACTGGGACAGACCACTTCACCAATGTTTCTGACGCAGAGGAGAGTGAAGTGGAATACCCATTCTTTGAGACCAAAGTGGATGGCAAGGAGAGAACTGTGATCTCCCATCTCCAGCCTTTTACTCTTTACCGCATTGATATTCACAGCTGCAACCATGAAGCTGACACACTTGGTTGCAGCGCTTCCAACTTTGTGTTTGCAAGAACCATGCCTTCAGGTATGCTCTCATAAGTATAAAGCTTTGTTTTATTTTCCAGGAAGAGACCGATCTCAGGGGGACAAATCTTCTAAAAGCAGTTAGAAAAGCATTGGGGTACAATGTAAGAATTCAATACAAGAAGATAAACTGGAACTATATAAAACTTTGTTACAGTAGTTCAATGGCCTTGTCTGGTCTCTCCTGTGTACTGAGTGATCTGTGTTGAGTTTTTCCTGTGATCTGGAGAAATACAGACATGACTTCAGTACCTAGATGATTGTGAGAGAATCAGTTTCCCAGCTGTGTGTAGATGAGAGCCACAGACATGGTGGGTTGAAAGGTTTTATTCTTCAGTTCCCTGTATGCTGAATAGAGACAGGGGAACATTTCTCTGCTCGTGTTTAGTTTTGCTATGCTTATGCTGAACTGTTTACAGATGTTAGAGTTTTGCTGGTGGGAATGTTTGCCAAATGTTTCTTCTGTCACAGAATGACCAAGCATTTGTCCAGCCTGGAAACAGGAGGAGTACTGTGTTGCTTTGTTCCCAATCACGGGCATCTAGAATACTTCAAATAAGAGACATTGAATGTTCTACTCATGTTTGGGACTTATACAGATTGTACTTCTTATGAGAAGAATAGAGATGATTTTAGTGTAAGCTCATATGCATCCAGCAAAGAGCTTCTGACTCCAGCAGATGTCTGGGAATATTTGATGCAGAGTGGTAGCAATTTTGCTTTGTTTTTATCATAATGCAGATTCAGCTGTGTCAGTAAAAAGCAAAAAGTGTTGCTTATTTCAAGGAAATAAGGAAATCTGTGACTTCAGGGAAAAGGAAATAAGCATTCCCAGCTTTTTAGTGTACAGCTCGGAAAATTAAAAGCTAAATAATTTTCTTCTAAACTCAGCCACTGTTATCTTTGGAAAAATGGCCTTTTTTCTTTGACTGAAACTGTTTTCATACTCCTGTTAGGATTTGAATAAGAATCATGAAATTGTCAAGAATAAAAATGACTGGGGATAAAGCAATTGCTGAATTACTGATGAGACTTTTAAACTGTGACAAGTTTCTTAAGATTGCCTACAGAGAAGGGATGTCAGTGAGGCAGATTTTACTGTCTTTGCAGCCATTTGCTGCAAACAGGTTGTTGTTTACAGCCATTTGGTGGGAATAGCTGTGTCTGCATGGTTTAGGTGTAGTGGAAGGTTTGGAAGGAAGAACCAGGTGTTGGTAAACAGTTCTTTGTCACGCACATAGAGTACAGTTACTAAAACAGCACTGATATACTTGGTGAACCTGTATATACTGCACTGTTTCTGGCAATCAGCAGTTCAGGCAATGCTAATCTATCCAACAAACCCCTGGCCACTGTATTTTCTTCTCTGGATCTTCAAATAGCACTTAGTACAATACTTTGATACCTAAAGAACAGTATCAGCCTTTCTTTGTTTTGTTTTTTTCCCCCCATCAATTGTTGTATAAGTTCCTGTGTTAGCAATAGGTATTCTTCTCACATCACTTGTAAATATTTTACAGAGGGAGCAGATAACATTCCAGGAACAGTAGCATGGGAAGCAAAAGAAGAAAATACTGTCTACCTGAGGTGGTTAGAGCCTACAAATCCAAATGGGCTGATACTAATGTATGAAATCAAATATGGGCAGCATGGAGAGGTGAGGATTTGATATTTCTCTGTTAAGAGTTACTGCTTGTAACTCTGGTTTACACTTTGATCTTCTCACATCTGACTAGCTAAGCAGGGTTGAGCTAAGCCTGTATTTTCAGTCTTGGAGAATCCAGGTTTGAGTACAACTGTAATATATTTTCATTGCTTTGACTTTTTATGTTACAAAAGACAGTGCTATAGGAAGAGCCTCAGTGACTTAAAGCTAACATCATCACATTTGAGTTTGCTGAGGCTCATGTAGCACTTTATGCAACAGAGCGTGACTTAGCAGCCAGTCTACTGTCCAAATTAATCTTTGTGGTGCCCTATTACGTTACAGTCTTTTTGCTCACAGGGGTACCTGCAGTTTGTAAACAAGAATCTGAAATGGGTTCAAAATTGAGACCTTTATTGTACTTCACAAAAATACAAAATGTAACTCAAAACTGAGAAAGGGGAATATAATGTTGAGGTATATGCAGTCTTTAAAAATTAATAGTTTAAGTTTTTTTTTTTACTCTTTTAAAGTTGCAGTATAGTGCAGGGTGTAACAAAAAGCTTGGAGACTAAGCAGTACTGAGAAAGTTACCTTCGTGACTCTTGCCTGCAATGTCATCTTTAAAATGTACCTGTTTTCTGTATTCTTAAGAAAAGTAACTTTTTGTATGATGTTTATGGTAACAGCTTTCACTCAGAGATTTGTAGATAACTAAGACTTAAATCATTGAATAGTGTTCAACTCGCTCCCATTTTACATGTGGACCAACTGAGACACAAAATGGGATCTTTCTTAACATGCTTCTGTGGGCTGCTACAGACCAATGGTAGAAATGGTGACTTCAAACACCTAGCACCAGCCAACATCTCATTCCTTTGTTTTGTTTTATCAGTTTTTGGATTCTACGTATCTACTTAAGCTGTTTGAAGAAAAACTGATCAGAGGGGCTTTTAGTTATAAAGATGAGCTTATCTTGCATCTTCTCAAGAAGGAAGAATGTGAAAATACTAACATGAACTGCAAATTGCTTTTTGCTTTCAGGAGAAGCGGGAATGTGTTTCCAGACAGGAATATAAGAAGCTTGGAGGAGCTAAACTAACTCATCTGAACCCTGGAAACTATTCTGCTAGAGTTCAGGCCACTTCGTTAGCTGGAAATGGGTCGTGGACTGAGCCAGTCTCTTTCTATGTACAACCCAAATGTAAGACAAATGTTTGTAGGCTGTGTCAAACTGGGGGACTTGCCTTTTTAATCATTCGTAATGTTTACAAATGTAATTGGGTGTATGAACCTCTTGCCTGTACTCTGAATACTCTTACTTGCTGATGGTTTTTGGGGGGAATTCATCTGTTCCTTTTTTTGGTAAGTGTTGACAAGCCTGAGGTGTATTGGAGGTGAGGGCCTTTTTTGCATGGATTGGTTGTATGTATATAAGAAATGTGATCAGGTGCTGGGTGCGTAGAACACGCTACTGTGGCTCCCTGGGATGCCCAGTTCACAGTTGGGAGTGTAATGTTAGAAGTATCAACGTGGAGTTGAATTGTACAAAACCTCTGGCAATTAAGCAAACATACATTGAATTGCAAAGTGCTGTAAGAAACAGATCATTTGTTAGGATTTTGGCTGGCAGTTTTTTTTTTTTTTTAATATCAATATGCTTTTCCATATGACTTGTTCTGAGTGACATTTTAATAAAGATAATGCTGATGAAATGGTCCTGACAATGGGAATGACTGGTCCTGACAATGGGAATGATTTAGATTTTGGAAGAATGACACTGCACAGGGTACACAGGGACCCTCTCAAGAACTTCTGTATTTAGTTGAAGAGCACTTATAGCCACAGAAGACTGGAACTCTGTCTTTTTATTCATTCATGTTTTTCTAATTGCTGTAATTTGATGAACTTGAGGTAAAGACCAGTGTGAATATATTCTGAAGTACAAGAAATTGCAAGGTGAACAAAAGGTGGAGGAAAAGAAAGGTTAATATGCAAGTGAACAATTGCGTATTGTTCCCTGAGGAATGTAAGTCCTTGAGCATAACATGTGAAACCAAACCCCAGACAGACACTGTTCTGTACAAAATTAATGCTTTTCAGTGTCTGTTTTCTTGTTCCACTCATCTGCAGTCAGGGAGTGTTTCTGAGTACATTTTTCCACATCAGACAAGAAAATGTGTACTTTGATTTCTCTCCTGTATGGAAATATACTGAGTGGGTTTTGAATGTTTCTTTGTTAATGGAGATTTTATAAAACCCTGATACAGTTGTTTTCTTGTTGATTGCAGCAGCAAACTATGGAAACTTCCTGCACTTGATAATTGTGCTTCCCATTGCTTTCCTGCTCATCATTGGGGGTTTACTAATAATGCTGTACGTCTTTAACAAAAAGAGGTGAGTTGTTTATGCTTGTGGTTAAAGCTAAACTGAAGAAGGGACATGTTTATTTTCAAATCTATGTCCATGGAGCAAGTTAGAAGTTAAGAAGTGAAATGGCATTCAGAGCACTTGAGAAGCTAAAGAAGATTCTGACTTATTGGTGTGTAGAAGGAGGTGGTCTAGAGTTACCAGCGAGTATCTGCCTGCTGCTTGAGGTGTGAAGAGGCTTTTTGTTACAGAATCATGTTTGAAAAGGAAGAGGAAGGGTTGTGAGGAACATATGCACTGGGACAATGATGGCAGACAGTGAACCTTTAGAATCAGAAGCTTTGAAATATGGGTTGTTCTATAAATCATGAAAACTTAGTTCAAGTCAGGTTAATTGGATTCCTTGCAAATTCTGAAGGTGTTCTGAAGTTTCTACATCCTCTTAAAAAATTATGTGCTGGACAGAGCAGTCTTGGGGGACTGTTCGATTGATTTGTTTTCCTTAGTTTTGTCTCTTTATAACAAGTGATTTGTTTTTTATTTAATTGAAATACATAATGAGATCTTAATAGAAGTCAGTGCAAATGTTCGGTCTTGCAACTTTTTAGGTACGGAGCTTTTTTATTACACTCATATAAATTACGCTCATTGAATATCCCATTATTTCCAGCTCTAATTCGTTTGTGTGCAGACTGTGGTACCAGTTTTCCTCAAGCACTCCAGAAAGGGCTTTGTATCTAGTAAAGTACCTGCCTGACCTTCCCATGAGCTCTCTAGGGTTGATTGCCTGATACCTCATCCTGCTTTAAACTGTTGTTCTAGCACACAAAAATGTTTTTTCTCTTTGGTTTTCTGAGGTCTGCTTAATAACTTTATTTGTATAGCCTGCCCCCTGCAAGAGCTCTCACAATGTTGAATAAATGTCCTATTCTGAAAATCACCCCAGTAAAATTGAGCGTGAAGGATGAGGGTAGAATAAAATAATAGAAGCAATTTATAAAATAGTTGAATGGAATTCCAAATAAAATCTTATTCTTTGCCAGGACACTTCTTTCTCACAGTAGAGCAGCCACAAATCTCCTGGGTGTATCACCATGCAGCTGCCTTTCTTAAAGGAAGTTTGCCTAACAGCTAAAAGTACTGTCTGTTTACCCTTCTCTAGTGCTGTTTGGTATAGAGAAGACTGCAGGTTTCCTGGGAAAGCTGTTCAGGGCTGTTTTTTCCCATTGATAATGTGAGATAGAATAAGAACTTGATTTGTCCCCTTTCTCTGAAAAGCTCTCCACATACAGTAAATATTTTGTGGTTGAGCAAACAGTGGAAAAGCTGTAGAAGAGGCAGTCTAAAATTTACTTAAGCTTAAAGATTAATAAAGAAAAAAAATATTTCAACAGGAACAGTGACAGACTGGGCAATGGGGTACTTTATGCTTCTGTGAACCCTGAGTACTTCAGCGCTTCAGATGGTAAGTGTGGCTTTACACTTCTGATGCATTTACTTTTATATACTCTGTTCACGTCTGGCTTTGGAAGGTATGAAACTTACAAAGGGATGTGGTAAAACCTCTCTCTTTTCATTTTATGAGCACATCCATAGTTAATCTATTATCAATTGTATGTAAATGTCACCTGTCTGTTGAAACTTTTTGAAAAATTTCCTGTAGTTTATTCAGCTGAAATGAATTTGGATGGGTTAGTTTCCCTTTCAGAGTATTGTCGTCTTATGCAGTGATTTTGTTACTAGAATGAAAGAAGAATTTGTGAATTCATTGTCTTTCATGTTTGCCTTTTCCTGACCTATTGGAACAAGCTCACTGCTTATTTCTTTGTATTTCTCATGCAGAAAATAGTAACATTTATGAAAAATAAATAAATACTGTTTCTTCACTTTCCACCCCAATAAAACTCTCCAACAACTTTTCACATTTGGAGAAAGAGAAAGAGAAAAAGTAATACTGTGAGCTTCCAGATGTATCAAATGCAGTAATTCTGTGTTAAAATGAGCATGAATGTTTAATGTAATCTATATTTTTTCTCTTAATATCTAGAGTATAGATAAGCCACTTGTTCTCTGACTGACAAAAAAAAAAGCTATTTAAAGCCAGTTTCAGATTGACCTAATATATTTGTACTTGATGTATATATTTGGCAATGACAATATTCAGAGGTATTAGAGGGTGGCAGCGTTTAGATCCCAGCTGGTATATTTGAGTTCAGTGCTGCACTAACAGAGTGAAATAATCATAGTTTTAAAGTCAGCTATAGGGTTTTTGGGGGCATCTTTAATTTCTTACTGTTTTCTGAGGGAGATGCAGTGTGAATAATGTTCTTTGATAGAATAAAAAGGGAAGAACTTGCCGGAAATGGCAGCTAATGGGCCCTTTTATTGCTTAGCTAGTAAATTGGAAAGTTTTGCTTAAAATAGAAGTTCTTGTTGCCTCAAAATGAGATTGTTTGCCACTTGTAGCAAAAAATGACTCCTCCATCCTTTATTCCACTTCCAACGAAGAAACAAAAGCATCTAATGTGTCCATTGAAAGCTTGAGGGAAATAGTATGAAAAGAGATTCTTAACATAGTCTGAACCATCTTTTGAGGGCGTGGGGGTGCTGGCTGGGAGCTAGCTCAGTACTTGATTACCCAGTAGATTAGATGACAGGCTTCTATGACCAGCAACAGGACTGAGAAAATCTAACAGTGCTAAGTGATTTGGAAGATGGTGCAGAAAATTTCCAGCAGGACAATGGAGAACATGTCCAGTGCCAAATAGAAAGCAAGAATTAAAGTTGATTTCAGGATGATTAAGGTTTATGGTTCATTAGGATTGTTCGGTTTTAATTTCTTGTTTGTATGCATGTCTCAATAAGTCTGCCAAAATTCTGGACCTTGGAAAAATGACATTTATTTTACCTGATTCTGGAACAACATTAAATTCCTTAAAACCATT
>VXAA01007298.1:158752-187349 GCA_013399115.1 Anseranas semipalmata
GGCGGAAGGCGGAACCACGCTGTTTCTAGAACTGTGTGGGGTTTTTTTGTTTGTTTTGCTTTCTGTATATCTGTATTCTTTTCCTGCACTTCACTATTGCAGGAGGGTATGCCTGTTAATACCCCCCTGCAATAGCGTAGATGAACTCCTTGCCAGTTCCTGTGCTGGCTGTCCCTGGGTAGCAGCAGGAGCTGAATGATTCTGGAGTCTGGGTATCCTTGGCTCGGCATCTCCATAAGGCTCGTGTGCTGGGGTGGCTGTGGAAAGGAGAGCCCTGGAATTCCAGTTTTCTGGCTAAATGAGTTGCTTGAAAAAAAATAAAAAGACAGTTAGGTTCCCACTGGAAACATACTTGCTAAATAATTAATTTTTTTTCCAGCATAGAGGTGTGGGTGTATGTAACAAGCATGTGCGCATACTGTGCAGGTTATGTATTTGTGGAGCTCTTCAAGTGCAGGAGGAAATCAGAGCATTAGAAGAATTTGCTTGAGGCATCAGTTCTGTAGTTTATGGTTTAGTTTGGTGCCACTGCTTTATACTTTTTGCCAAAGCAATGTTTCCAAAAGCCCCCTGGAGGCTATTGGGTTTAACTAGAGTGGCAGCTGACTTTCTTTTACTATTGTTTCTTACAGCAGCACCATTAGAGTTAAAGGTCTGTTGATGTTCATGCTATAATCCTCTATTTTTGCATCCTGCCATTTCACCCATCCAAAGCATGTGACACAACTGTACCCTCCTTTGGTGACTGATGGGCAGCAGCATCAGTGACTACTGAGAGCTCAAATGTCGTCTTGTCTGAGGCAGTCATCCCTCCTAGCAGTCACCTTCTGAGGTCTCTCTTCTGCCTCAGATCAAAGACTTGCAGCAGCGGCAGCAAGTTCTGCCTTTACTGGTGCAACAGTGTGTGGGCAAGTAAGCAGAATAGCTTCATGCAAAGACCTTATTAGATCAGAGAGTCTCTTTCCCTTTAGTCATAAAATCAGCCAGTTAATAGAGAACACAGCGGACACTAAACCTGATACAGATGATCAAGTATGTTTGATGCTGTCTGGAAGAACTAGAAAAGCAACGGCCCCAAGAAAAGCTCAAGCCTCAAGTACTAAATGAAGCTTCGTGCCATCCTGGTTTTGTGCACTGAAGTTCCTTATTTGTGTCCTGTTATGCCAGTACCATAGTGAGGTCCCTTCAAGTCCATCTATACATTTCTTCAAGATTTATTTGTATGCCAAGTATCTGCCTATCTCTGTATGGGAAAGACCAGAATATTTGCATACATCATGCAAGTTCTCAGCATTATGTCTATTGTTGCTTATAGTAAAACTGTTTGGGCAGTTGGTGTCGTAAAGCCAAGAGTGATCCCTCACCACTAACGGAAATGAACATCATGGCCTGTTCCCTCTTTCTCCATAGTGTATGTTCCAGACGAATGGGAGGTGCCTCGTGAGAAGATCACCATGTGTCGGGAGCTTGGGCAAGGCTCCTTTGGAATGGTCTATGAGGGAATAGCCAAGGGAGTGGTGAAGGATGAGCCAGAGACCAGGGTGGCCATCAAAACTGTCAATGAGTCTGCAAGCATGCGTGAGAGGATAGAGTTTTTAAATGAGGCCTCAGTAATGAAGGAGTTCAATTGTCACCACGTGGTAAGTCATGAAAATGTAGCAAGGCTGTGATTCATATGGCTGTGATGATCTGGAATGAGTAGGGTGTTTGGGGCATGTCTTCACTGACTGAAGTAGGGACTTGGGATTTTAGCTTCAACTCTGTAGCATTGGAATATTGTTAAACAGGAGCCAGAGTGAAAACAAGTCTACTTCCAGACCTTTCCCACAGGGTCGTGGGTGTTTGGGGCTACATATCAACATGAATAAACAATGATTGCAATTCAGTTAGCTGTATTTGTAGCTGAGCATTTGTTTTCATCTTGCAGGTTCGGTTGCTTGGTGTTGTCTCTCAGGGCCAGCCTACCCTAGTTATCATGGAGCTGATGACACGTGGGGACCTCAAAAGTTATCTGAGATCATTGAGGCCAGACACAGAGGTGAGTCCTGAGTTGTTGGATGTTTTTTTATTTCTTCAGTTAGAATCATCTTGACCAAAAACGCATCATGTTGGAAGCAGCAGGCAATTAGCCTTTCTTGCCCTTCTCCTTAAGCTCTAAGAACAAAACGTGCTGCTCTGTGATCTGCAACACTTTTTTTTTTTTTATGAGGTAGTTACTGCAAATAGCCCGGTGTACTGTACCCTGTCTTGTGTTACTGAGTCCTGTGTTCCAGATTTGAATTAAATCTCTTGCCTAACCTAATTCTTGTCAAGATGTTGAACAAAAAATTAGCTAGTTGAAGCATGCATGTTAGGATAATTGTTTCATGTTGTATATCCTGCCTATTTCCTCTGTTGGAGAATAAATAAAAATGGGGGCTATATGGTAAAAATCCAGTATCTTTGCTAATATGCATACTTTAATATGTAGGCCATCAGTCTAACAGCTAAAATTGCCCTGTATGATAGAGGGTCTGAAGGATGACTCTTGCCACTGAAATCATAGTGGACTATGTAGAAAATGAGCGCACAGTTTTCTTTTGCCATTGGTTTCATGATCTAGAAATTCTGATGTGAATAGCTTACAGGAACAGAATATGAGCACGTGGTATGTGTAACAGAGAATGTATATCATATAAATGTAGAACCTTGAAAGCAGCAGATTGCGTGATTGGATATGGAAAATATCCATGCTCAATAAACTATTTAAACTACTTAGGTATAAGGTATAACATCCTTATACTAAAAAGTCTTTCTTGCTTGTACTCCCTAAAATAGAATGGCCTGTTAGAAAAGAGCTATTTGGGAATTCTGTTTGTAAACTAGCTTGATATGGCCAGTTTTCCCACCAAGCAGGTGCTACAGCCTACATAATCGTGAGTTTAGCCTGTTTCGAGTCAGACTGAATTGTGATTGTGTGATTTTTAAATATATATATGTGTGTGTGTGTGTGTGTGTGTGTGTGTGTATATATATATATAAACAAAATATAAATAATATATTTTAAATATATATAATATATATATATTTAAAATATATAATATATATATTTAAAAATGACGTGATCATATATATATATGTATATGTATATGTATGTTGCAGTTTGGTGTAGAAATAGTTCTTTTATTCATTTCCCCTTACTTGCTTTATCTTCATAATCTTCCTCAGAATAATCCTGGCCAGGCACCTCCAACTCTGAAGAAGATGATTCAAATGGCAGGAGAGATTGCTGATGGGATGGCATACCTCAACGCCAACAAATTTGTTCACAGAGATCTTGCTGCGAGAAACTGCATGGTGGCAGAAGATTTCACAGTGAAAATTGGAGGTGTGCTTTTTGACTTTTACAGAAATGAAAAACATCACCCTGAAAAATCAGCATCTTAGAAGGCATTTTATTTTTTTGAAAGCTGTTTTTAACATCTTTTAAAACTTAGCTCTAGTTTAAATTTCTGCAGAATCAAATACGTGCCTCATGAAGGCTAGCTGTGATTTAAGACCTGTGACCAGTCAACATTGAACTGAAACTCTTGGAATACCTCTACTTGCTGTTGTTCCAGTGAGGAAATAGTGTAGCGTGTGGGCTTAGAAGGAGCTGGTGAAGCAGTGATTTGAGGTGCAGATGCTGCAGACATCTGGGTGGAAGGCATAGTTAACACTGGTGTGTCATTTGCTTTTCTGTTAATGCGCAAAAATAATTCTACCTCCTGTTTATTGATTCAAGAATAAGAGTTTTAGGATTATTTTAAAGCATATCTGGTTTGAAAGTGGAATGTAAGGCTTGACTTCAGCTGGATGCTTTCCAGTCTGAACTGGAGTTTTGCTTTCCAGAAAACAGAACATTTTTTCCTCTGCTCTGCTGTTAGAACACCACTTCTTTTCCCCCTTCACCATCCCTCCAAAATAGTGTCAGATGAGCTTTTTCAGACTTCTCTCCAGAGAGTGATTTTAAGCTTTTGGCTGTTTTTGAGTTGTGCATATTAAAATAGTATGTATGGTAACAGCCTTCTGCTCTAGGAAACTAATTCTTTTTCTCTGAGCTTAACTCAGCTATTTTGATAATTTGTGTAAGTAATCCTGTCATTTGGGAGAAAGAAAATATGATTTCATTTTGAGTCAGTTAATTAGGAAATAAGATCTTTGGGGGATTTTGTACATTTTCTGCAGGTTTGGGGGAAGTCAGCCCGAATCCTTTCCATTCCAGTTTTCGTAACCCAGCATGTTTTTCAATTCTTTGAACTGAAGATGGTGCATTTCTTCCCTTTAACATGGTACATGGTTATCCCAAAAGCATTTAATGAAATATGCTGCACTGCTCTTGTTTATGTGCCTGCACTGAAAATCCCTTCACGTAGAAACAGTTTAGGAACATTTTGACTGGAACACGCCAACTCAGACTGTGTAGATCTCAAAGGAAGAGCTTTATGTTATGCTGTCCTATACTCATTGCATATCTGTTTCTTATTTGCATTATGTTTTAAAAGAATTTTCCATAAAATCACCCTGGTGTGTGGGAGTGATGGGATAGTTGTACAGATGGGACTTCTAATCATAATCACTGAGGGTACCGGTGTCCCTAGCAGACAAGGAATGAGAAGGATCGGTGGTCAATCATTCAAGCCATAGAGTAGTTATAATGACTGAGAACTGCTTAGGCTGGAGGAATTCTGTCTTCTTTTCACTCCACTTCTGCAAGAAAGAAAATGATAAAATGGATTTTACCCTAACCCTTCAGTGTCAGCAGAGAGCATTTAATCTTAGTAAGGGATTTGATCCCACATGATTTGTTAGCTTTTTGTTAGTATCTGAAAATGTAGTTCCTGGTTTAAATTGCTTAGTCCAAGGCCCAACGCTTATGCATGCATCAAGCTGATTGTACAGAAAAAAAAAAATCTGGAATGAGTCTGAATGACAGGAGACGGGCATTGTTAGGCACAAGTCTTGCAAATGCTTACGTATTTACAGCTAAGTACACGTGTATAGCTGGAAGTATGGCTTTAATATTGATCTGTATTATTCATAAATGAATAGCCTGATCCTCTGTAGCTTTTGAGATAGAATATTACATTAGGAAATGAAAATTCTCTTTGGAGAGAGGAAAAAAGTGAGAGAGAATCATTTCCCTCAAAATGTGAGATTCTTTAATTAAAGACAATAGAAGTACTAAAGGAGCTCTTTGCACTCCTTAATCTAAAAAAAAAGAAAATCGTGGAGTTTAGAGAACAGATTAGTGAATGATGTGAGCTTCAGAAGACTTAGCTTACCGCAAGGCTCGAACATAAATCCTGGAACTTTTCTTATTAATATATTTAAATCATTCAGACTTGATCTGGATCCAGTTCTGACCCACTGAAGTCAACGACAAAAATGTCTGTTGGTTTTGTTGGGGGAGAAGCTAACCAGCCCTAGGAAGGCAGGTAAAGTCTCTGCAAAGGAAAATGCTGCGGTAACAAATAGAAGATTCTTTGCACCGAACTGTGATTGTTTGCTGGCTACAGTGGCATGTAGTAAGGGGAAATGTTCAGTATTTCATTATGTGACTCACAAAACTTGTACCTTCTAGATTTTGGCATGACAAGAGATATCTACGAGACAGATTATTACCGTAAAGGAGGGAAAGGTTTGCTGCCTGTCCGCTGGATGTCCCCAGAATCACTGAAAGATGGAGTCTTCACAACGCACTCCGATGTCTGGTAACAAACAAGGGGCTTTCAAAAACTGTTTTGTCCCTTCTCGTTTCTAGTCTCTTTTCTTGTTTTCATAGACATAACTAAGTATATGGCTTCTCCTGTCTCTTCAAAGGTAGCTTTCGTTATCCGCTGCAAAGCATTCTGCTTTATATTGTTTCCATTGCAAAAATCAAGGACTCGTGAGGTTAAATTCTGCTGTAAGAGACAGAGTCTTAAATGGATTTCCAAAACTGGAGGTGGTGGCATGTTTCCTGCTGTGGGTTGTAAGATCACTTGTGCAGTGAAAAACATTACCTTCACCTGGAAGAGCAAGTTGTCATTTTTCAAATTGCCCTCCTTCAAGAAAAGCATTAAAAGTTGCCAAGAATATGGAAAGGTTCATAGTGTTGACCTGCTTTTCTATCAAAACCTTCTGTGTAAATAACTCTCCTTTCTGCAGACAGTTTGTGTACACTAGCAGTTTTTTTCTTTCGAGTTCTCCCTTGTGTATATCCTTCTCCACTTGGGGCTTTGTTTGCTTGCTTTATATACCGCAAGATGCAGAAATAGGTTTTTCTTTAAAAGCACATTGCTTAGTGGCTGTATCTGTGAAGTTATTAATAGAGACATTCAGGAAATTTCAAAATAAACTTCTTAGTAGAAATAATACTCTGGAACATTCCTCTCTACCTCTCTGGCTCCCCCTCCCCCCAGACTTTTGCAGATAGGGAGGACTTGGCAAAAGATGAATATGTACTGGCAAAAGCTCTACTCCGTCTTTTATGGTTTCTCTGCCTTCCTAACAAGATGTTTTTACTGCTGATCTGTTACAGAATTGGCAGCTGATTGCCTCCAAATGCCTAAAAGTCAGTAGGAATGGTATTTTAGTAGTAAACTGCATTTTCTTTAAACAGCTTGAAGACTTTGGAGTCAGTGGGATGCAGTCCACAGTATCAACTTTGAGTGAAAGGTTCCCAAGTGAAATCAAGTAACAAGTGAAAAAGCAAAGCATCAGAATATTACTTATTTGCATATGGCTAACATCTTATTTAAGTATCTAGTAACCCTCAAACTTGGAAGGCAATGAAAATAGCCACTTTGAGTGAAGGGGAAGCCCTGTATCAGCCATTTATCTAAGAACCATGCAGGCGTGCTTTCAGCTGTCCCTCTGTAGTAAAAGAATTCTGGAACTTCTTCACAAAGCAAACAAATTTGAAATATATCACTAAAAACAAAAACAAAACAAAAAAAAAACAGATTTAGAACTGAATTAGCCTAGAGTGAAGTGCTGGCAGACCTACCCATTACCACCAAGCAGTAACTTTTAATTCTAGCCATCGTCTCCGGCCTTTGTTTCAGGACTGTAGCGGATCAAGTCTTCATGTCTTCAACTTCATTGACGTATTGCTGTTGTTCATGCAAGTTTTTCTTTTCAGCTGTAACTCTTAAGTGACATTATTGTTTAAACCTAACTCAGATTCCAAACACACACACACAAAACACAAAAGAGATGCTAAATCAAGCATCAGTACTAAATTCATACTTTAGTTGTTGCAGGAAGTGCATGTGTTCTCCCTTCAAAGTTAACAAGATGTGGCTGGCATTCATTGGTCATTTAGTCCAAAGCAAGACTGATCAAACAATATTGCAGTTTATTAGTGGGACAGTCCAGGAATCCCTGAGCAAAATATCTTAGCCAGGCTGCAGAAGGCACATAAAGGAAAGCAGCTTCCTAATAATAAGGTTGGAAAACTTAGGAAAGACAGAGTTGAATTTGACAATTTTTTACTTGAAAGCATAGAGAAATGAAAAAAAATTGCCTTTTGGACCACAGGTCCAGAGATCTCATCAGTATTTCAGTTTCTCCTTGGGATGGCTTGTGGTCTTGATTGTTAGAAGTGATTTTTTTTCTAAATTTTGGTTCACATAAGTATACTACCTTGAGGTACAAAACAACTGGTTCAACATGAGGAACGTGCTGTTTGTTTAGAACAGCTATACATTTGCATTTGCCATGTATCCACAGCGATAGATTCAGAAATTTTGCTCTGAATTTGAAATATATTGGAGCTCAATTTATCACTGTCATGAAATTGTGTCTAGTTACTTGATCAGCTTATGGTTAAATGATCATTCTGGTTTACTTCTCAATAACCTTTAAAGCAGACAGTGTACATTGAAGATCTCTTCATGCCAAGAAGAATCACCTGAGTCCTTGTATTAGTTCAGGTTTTGAAGTTACTTTACGAAAACTGTTGTTTGCAGGTTTTGGGGGCCATTCATTTTCTTCAAACAATAATAAAAAAGAATAGAGATTGTTTTTCCCTCCATTTTGGTAGGATATTGTTACATCTGGTTCCATGTTCTTAGAGATCAGTTTTAGAAGCGAAAATGTCAAAAAGACAAAACTGCGAGTGATCAGAGTGCAAGATATATAAGCTGTAAGGTGAAATGGCAAACTGCAAAAGTGTCTGGAGGTTTTTAAGGGTGGAGCTTTATTTTAGCAATTCATTCTTTCATTGCTTTTCAGGCTGAAGAATGAGGTAATTAGATAAGACTGTTGTTGTAGTTAGGGAAGGAGAACATTTTTAAATGAATGTAATACTGTTCAGGATGAGGGTGTATTTCTACCAATAAGTCTTCAGCATCTTGCATTCTTTCAGAGATAGTAGTTGCCTTGAAGGAGCAACATAAGTGCGTTTGTTATGATAATATGACTAGGAGGTGCACAAAACTTGTTCTCATTATTCCTGCAGTGATCAAAGTAGCTTCAAAGGCACCAAAACGTTTAGCTGACCCTCTGTCCCTCCCTCCCCTGAAAGGCAAACAATTGCAAGTCTGTTTGTGGCTTCTGGCTTCAGCTGCAAGCCGTTTCAGATACAGTGGATAACTGAAAGATGAAAACCACGCTACCATAACCAGCTAATGATACTGGACTCCCGGTTTCACAACAATACCCTATTGAAACTATGCTTCTGCCTCTAAACTTGACTCAACATTTTAGCCACAGAAGACGAGAACATCTAGACTTGCGTTCGCTGCACAGCAGCTCTAAGAGTAAATGACTGTTCAACACAGGGCAGACAATTTGAGCTGTCTGCTCAATAAACTAATTTTAAATTGAGATATTTTTAGAAAGTGTCAATACTTGCATCCAAACTATCCAATTACATAATTATGCTTATCTTTACTCACAAATAATCAATTCCTATTATTAGACCAACTTCTTTTTTCACTTCTGCTGTCCTTTGTAGTTAGTTCGAAAGAGCTAGGCGCCGTTTTGAGATGGTAGTTGCATACATGTTGCAAAAGGAGCAACTGCGTTTCTTGCTGGGGCTTAAATGTTTTATTGCTGAAGCAGCAAAGTAGGGTCTTTGTACAAGAAGCTGGAGAACATTTGCGCTTCTTCTGTGTCTTTTTCACAAATTGCTTTCATTGCTTGCTTCTGTATGTTAAATGCCTTGATCCTTACTTTGCACCTTTGACTTTGAATGTGGAAGAAACGAGAGCAGAGTGATAAATGGAAAGTATTACTCAAAGTGTTTTTGTGCCTGGGGAATGGAGGTTGTTTGGTTTGTTTGCTTTTAATGGTGAGGCAGATGAGATACACAGGTGTGGTGGTGTGCATTTACTGTCTAGTGCTCAGCTGGCTGGAGTGGTAGGGAAAAAATGCAGCTGTTAAATCAGATTTGTGTGACTCGAGTATTTCTGATGGAAAGCAGCTTGCACTGGAATGAAAGCTTAGAGTTGTGCGTTATTGCCTTCTCAGCTGCTATCAGGAGTATCTGAGAGAGACATTATGTGAAGATTTGGGGTTTTAGATGTACAGGTTTTTTTCTTGCTATCTCCGTCACTCTGCGGGACTTGTTGAGCTCTCTTTAAACAACCAGCCTCTGCAACTTCTCAACCTGCTTAGGTTGGTAGGAACGGTTTTCCCCCTCTTCCCCCCTCTTCTTCCCTTACCTGCACCTTTTCTTTTCCCCTCTCCCACCACCACAGGTGATGTGTTCTTCCCACCTCTCAGGGCACCTGAAGTCTGAACTCAGAGCTATGGGAAAGGGAAATGAAGTTTGAGCAGATTCTCCAGGCAAGCTCCCAGCTTAAATCTCTGAATTAGGAGGCTTCTGGTCAATGCAAGGTTGTGGTGGCTTTTTTTTCCGATTGCTTGCTTACCCTTGTTTTATATAGGTCAATGTTGGACCACTGAATGATTGTGATCATGACCAGCTCTGACTTGCAGATTATGTTGTGAAAAATAGAGATGTAATATTCCTAGTCTTTACTTCCAGAGTCAGTAGAGAGAGGCCATTCTGAAGAGTTGTTCAGAATTGGGACCCTGTTTCCCTCCATCTATGAGAGGTGTTTGGAGTGGACAGTCTCTTATGTTAGGTCACGTGGATATCACCATAGCCGTATACTCTTTGAGCAAGTGGAATTTTTTTGTAAAAGAAAACCCATAGACACCTATCTGCTCTGTATCATTTAAGAAAAATATCTTCGTAAAGATTGCTTGGCTTTCTAAAGTTCTGATTTGTTTTCCAGGTCTTTTGGTGTTGTACTTTGGGAGATTGCAACATTAGCGGAACAGCCATACCAAGGCATGACCAATGAACAAGTGCTCCGCTTTGTGATGGAAGGAGGTCTGCTGGAAAAACCAGAAAATTGTCCTGATCTGCTGTAAGTGTCGGCAGTTACCCCTGTTCTCGGTGCACCGTTTATTCTTCATGATCCCTTCAATGTCTGCTTCTTCCTTACCTACCACAGGAGGGGCTGTTAAGATGTGATGGCAATGCAAGATGCTGCTTGAACAGTCTCTGTCAATCCAGTATTTTATAGTAATTAGACTTGCCATAAAACACCTTTGCTTGTGGCCAGAATCTCACTTTGGGCTCTCTCTTCTAAGCAAAACCCAGTCTTTGTGTTCCTAACTAAATTTACATTTAATAACAGCTCATAAGTGACATCTGCTGCAGCAGAAAATTTTGTGCCTAAACCTTGTCTCTTCTGCTTCAAGCAAGGTTGTTGAGTATTAAGAGAAAAAAGAGCTTAGGACGAGCTGAGGTATATTGTGCACAAACTCTGTGGAATTCAACTTTTCAGTTCAGCATACAGGTAAATGAATCCATCGTTCCTTTGTCTGAAGCAGCTTTTCAGTCATAGTGTCCGTTGCATTTAGGTAAACAAATCTCCCTTGCTAACAGTTTCCTTCCCTGTAAGCAGAGAAAGAGGCATGCAGAAAAACCTTTGTCTACCCCTAGAACGAGTACAAAGCCTTACAGCAAAGGAGTATGCAGTGCAGCAGGCTTCGGTTTTTAGCTTTACATTGTTGAAATACTTCTGCTGGCTTTTGTGTACAGCAGTTTCAGTTGTTCAGACTTTATTACTTTGATATACTTCCCAAACTGGCTTTTGGGAAGGAAATACTGTGTCTTGCAGTTATTGAAATTTGTTGGAGGCCCACAGAAGGGATACAATCACTTAAGGGCCTCAGCTGCTTGGGATTCTTAGGAAAAGAGCTTTTTTGGCTGGCCCGCTGGCTTTGGTTTCAGATGACAGGCAGTGTTGTTTTGTTGTTTGAGGTGGGTGGGTGGTATATGCAGGGGGAGGTGTAGTGCCATGTGATTCCTCAATTTCACATTCTTTCCCTTCCACGATGCTGTGGAGAATTTCTGGCAGTTGGATTGACTGGAGATTGTTTAACATGGTCAGAGCTGTGTAATGGAGGAGGGGGAGAAGCAGGCAGAAAATGGGGAAAGAACAGGGTGCGTGAAGGGGTCTAGGTAAAGCTGGTCTGCTTCCCGAGTCAGTAGGGAAAAACTAGCTCTGCAGCGAGAACAAACTTGGCAAGAGATTCAGCATTAGAAATTCCCCACTAACCTGGGGCATGTGTGGTATGAACAGGGGGAGGGGAGGGGAGTCACAGTTAGCTCACAGCAAGAAGCTCGCTTGCTGCAGCCTGCCTGGCCTGTTCGCCTTCCTCCTCCTCAACGATAATCCTGTACTCGCTGGGTGTTGCTGCTGGACGAATCCACTTTGGGGGTAACTGGCTGGCAAGCTGGGAGAATTTGGTGAACGTCTGGCAGAGCGAATCTTTGCACTAGTGAAAAACAGCAAAAGCCTTTTTTAAGCTGATTTTAAATGAAGGAGTTGTTCCCATGTTAGTTAACGTCCACCAAAACTTTAGTCTGATGTTGCAGAGGGGCGGAATGAAAATATCTTCCTTTGATTTTAGCTTGTCTGCATCAGAACAAGAAGCAGGGTTGAACTAAACTAAGGCAAACCCAGTTTAGTGATGTCTTTTTCATCAATAGAATTGTGAAAAAAATATCCAGACTTTGTCCAAATGCAGAAAAAAAAATTGAATGTATTGACCTAAGAAGCCTATTGTGACTTGCTTTAGCTCCCTTTCAGCTTGTTTTGTCTTCATATTAGGACAGACACCCAAGTCTGCTGAAATTCAAATAGGCTGCTATAGGAATAGCAGTGGGGAGCTCCAGGAATAATCTTTACCTTTGCTCCACGCACATGCATTTGGCATTCAAAAAACCTATTTTACATGACTGTAGTGCTTAGGTTTTTTTTTTTTTTTTTTGCACATTGTCACTGCTTTTCCCATGGTCCATCCTGTTGGCCCAAGGTGCTGTAAAGATGCTGTGCAACGCTCAGCAACTTGAGAACTGATGCCAGTCTTGAACCTCGTTCGTGTTGCTGCTGGCAGGCAGAGACCTGCTCTGTAGGCAGAGTTCCTTCTCCCCTCTCCTGCTGTCCGATAACCTGCTCCTTGTTGTGGGGCATAACACTATTACTGAATCTACAGAAAGGTGCTTGTAACACAGTTGCAAAGAGCCCTGAAATTGCATATGGATCTTACCATACATTCCCAGCTTGTTTCAGGCAACTACTTTTCACTAGCGCTTTACAAAACGCTTTGTAAACTAAGGGGTCCTTTTTTTGTGGAGTTTGCTGAAAAGATTCTGTTTAAAGACAAGTCTCTTGCCATGTCTCTGCCAGTGAAAGGTGTTTTTTTGGGTACTGTGTGTTCTCAGTGCTGGAGACTGACTGGTCTGTGATACTTTGATATTAATTCACCATATTAACTCAAGACGTCCACAAAGCGAAGTCTCCCAGCTGCAGGAAAGTCTATATACTTCTTGTGCTCAGTATAGCGTGAACAGCAAGCAAGAAGTGGAGCCAGGAACTGCACTCTTACATATCTCATGTGGTAGGATACAAACGCAGAGATACTTTCATTTACATTAGCTTGACGTGCAGACACCTAAGACGTAATCATGGGCAGATGGTATCTAACACAGAAGACAAATTTACCTTTCTGGAGAGAGGGGGGAATATACTGACATATAAAACCTCCAGAACAGGTAGGGGGAATATACTGACATATAAAAACCTCCAGAACAGGTGGAGTAGGTAGACTGCTGTGGGGAAGCATAGATGAGAATAGAGAGAAGAATCTTTCTGCAACTGACACCGAATCGGCTATTTTTAACCTTGCAGATTATGAGAGTGTTGACACAGCCGTGCACACTCCAGCCGCAGTACAGTAGTTCTTGTAAGGGCCTCTTGTTGCCCCCCCTGCATGAATGCTACGTGGTGCAAGTGGTCTTGGCCGTTCCATCTCTCTGAAGACTGCAATGCTAGTAATGCTTGTTAGTGGCTGTGCTTTGCTAACCCCTGGTAGCAGGGAGTCATTAGCTGTTTAGATGGATCAGAGACCAAGGACACTTGAAGAACTGGAGAGGTTCTGTTCTACAGCTTGGCCGTATCGGATGCTTGCGCAAAGGTGGATTTTATGGCACGGTTGTCCTGGGGTTCAGAGAAGTGGTAGATCGCTGCAAAGGGGCTAAGCACGGAGGACAGCATTTCTAGAGGCTTTTTACTTCTGCACAGGGTGAAACAAGACTCAGTTCTGTTTATGCTACACCCTCTTGGCATAGCTTGCATGATTTTACAGACAGAGCCATGCGTAAGACAGATGGTTCAATAAGACGGTGCCAGGAGAAGCTTTGCTGTTTTTCTCCTCTTTCTCTGTATTAAGTTATGTTTTTATGTACTACCATTGTTACGGCAGAGTTCATCGGGTGATGGCTGCGTGGCAAGAAGGTTACAGCTGAAGCGCTCAGACAGTGTGCTCCCATGGGGCTTTTAAAAGTTGTGGAGGCTGGAATTCCGCTCTGTTTTTGAAGTAAAAATTGCTTCCCCCACATGTAGATGACTAGACTATTTACGTATTGCCGATTTTTTCCTTTGTTCCTGGCGCTCACTTGGTTTGAAACCAGGGTCTGCTATCCAGAGGTAATCCTAGCATGTAGCAGTAGCAGAATAAGAATAGAAGAGGTCTCTTCTCTTTTCTCCATCAAATCAAGTCTGATGCAACGCACAAGTGCTTACTCAATGGAATGCAACTTCTATAGTAAATTTCCATTTTCATTTTTGTAATGTCTCAGTGCAAAAAGTAACTCCGTTTCTTTGAGTGCATTAGAATGGCACTGGTTATCTCCCTATCTCATGATAAAGCCTACAACTTCCTTGGGCTTACTTGCCACCAGTCAGAAACATACTTTATAAAGCTACTCAGATTGTATTAGCAGCCTGTAAATTCTTCCATTGTCTGCTGGAATGGTTTTTTTTGTTTAAGATAATGTAAACAAGGTCTTCAAGCCCACAGAGTTAATAAGGGGAAAAAAAAATCCTTTTATGGGAACTCTGTAGGGTTTTTAAATCTGGAATGGCTTAAAAGAAACATCACATGTCCTTGTTTGTGCTGATGTCACATGCATTACTCCACTGCTTGTGGTATCTCCTTAGCATTGCCCTTAGGCCTCAGGGCAAAGTGCCAGCGAATATCCAGTGTTCTTGGCTCCAGCCAAGGCTTCTATTCAGGGACGCATCAGTCAGCTGGAAAGGAAACAGCAATGAAGTAACAGAAATGGATTTTATATATTTATGTCTCAAGCTTTCCTTCTCGTTTGTGGGTGAGGGTATAACACAGTTTTATAGTTTGGCTTCACTTTCGCTATGAAAGACTCTTAAAGACTCAAAAACAAGCAATAGTTTAGCAATGTTTATATGTCTACGTGCCTGTTACAATACGGCATTGAGGACCGGGCAGTTCTCACAGCACAGCCGGGTTCTGCCAGCTTCTTTCTGGGTGTCACAAGGCCGTGCTCAGGTGGCTGGCTTCTGTTCACACGAAGTTGTGCCAGCCAAGCACTAAAAGGAATATTTGTGACTTCAAATGAACTTCAATTAAGATTGCTTTTGTTTTGGTTGAAGCACTCTCGGCAGTGTTTGCATCCCAAACACAGCAGCTTTCCACCTCTTTGCTGGTTCATGTCAGCTGAGAACACAGTGCATCCGATGAGGAAATGGAACAGTATTTCCCCAGGAGCGAGTTTCTGGGGGAGGGGATTGCTTTGCTTTGGTTTTGTTTCAGGCCAGGGTTCCCAGGCTCTCCAAACCCTACTGTGTGCATTGGTGCGCAGCAGCAGGCGTCAGAGCCCAGGCTTTTCCAGCACGGTGACAGTCGTGTTGCAAGGTTTGTTCTCTCTAGAGCACGGACCCTGAAGAAATTAAGACCTTAGTCTGTGATGGACTTAGGTGCTATCCAAAAAAATAGAGAGGGTTTTTGTTTATTGGTTTTTGTCTTTTTTTATTAAAAAATATATATATCTATATTACAGGCACTAGTGCAGAGATATAGTAAACTGCTGCCAGGGCACAAGGCAGTGGGAGCTCGTTAAAGTATAAAATGGAATGGATTGCTTACTTTCTGAACATCTGGGGAAGTTCTGAAAACTGTGTTGTTCTGTAAATCCCAACTACAAGTTCAGGGGACGTGGCTAGCCTTAAACGGGAAGGCTGGCAGAGGTGGGGACGTGCCCCAGCCTGGCTGCTGGCCGGGCAGAGAGGGGGCCTTCCTGGGACTGCCGATCGATGGCTGGAAGGTAAGCGGAAACGTGAAGTATTCTCCAGTGTGTTACCCTAACTGAAAGATGTTTTTCCCTCCAGATTCATTCTTACTCCAGCGCAGAAAGTAGTTTTGGCCAGCGGTGACATCCTCCACACAGCATGCTTCTCCGAGTGCTGTGTACACAGAGTGTGGGGGCTCAGAGAATTAATCTTCCTTTTTGTATTCAAATTGTTGCATTACTTGTGCTGTGTTCACAGAAGGCATCCCTATTCCACCTTCACACAGTGAAATCCTTCCTTGGTGTTGTGTTTAAAGCTCAGGGCAATCTCAGGAATATCCAATTTTGCTGTGTCATGAAAATGCTGTTTTCATTATGTATGTATTACTATTTCATTTTGTGGCTTTGTTTTGCCAGCATGGGACATTGTACAGATCTAATCATGGATGTGCTTAAACAGATGATCTCACACTCCATAAAATATCATGCATCCCTGGCCATAAATGAAAACAACGTAATTTTAAAATAAAAGATCAGAGAATGTCATTGAGGTTTGCAAATGCCTTTTGGGTATTACAATTAATTGTAATGTAATTTTCTTTCAGGAAAAAAAAAGGGATTTTTTTTACCTTGTGTATTTCCTATTTTAATTTTTTTTCAAGACAATATTGATAGAGTAGTGACTGGTTGTTTGAAAAAGATGCTCTGGGAGGTGCTATCAATTTGCTGTACGATTGAGTAAGCGCAGGATATTGTGGAGGGAAAACAGGGAAATACCACATTAGAATAAACATATGAAATGCTTCTGGATATGGTATCAGCTATCCACAAGATTGCTTTATAGGCAAGCGTGTGTGGAAGGGAGTTGAGAAGGTTTAGATAGGAGCTGTAGAAGTAAATCAGTGGTTAGAAAGAACGTCAACATGTGTCACGGGGATCTCGGCTTGTAAAAATTCTGTCACTTCGTCTTCCATCAGAACTGAATGATTTTCTAAAATGCTTGGTCTGATTCAGTCACGGTTTGTTGGGCTCCAGTCAGGGCTCGTAAAACACCTCAGTAAATGGTTTTGCTGTGTTTCCTGTGCAGGTTTGAACTGATGCGCATGTGCTGGCAGTACAATCCAAAAATGAGGCCCTCCTTCCTGGAAATAATAGGTAGCATTAAAGACGAGCTGGATCCAGCGTTCAAAGAGGTCTCCTTCTTCTACAGTGAAGAGAACAAGCCTCCAGACACAGAGGAGCTTGACCTGGAGACTGAAAACATGGAGAGCATTCCTTTAGATCCCTCCTCTACCCTCCAACCCACTGACAAGCACTCAGGACACAAAGCCGAGAACGGCCCAGGCGTGGTGGTCCTTCGGGCCAGCTTTGAGGAGAGACAGCCGTACGCACACATGAACGGGGGACGCAAGAATGAGAGGGCCTTACCGTTGCCCCAGTCTTCGGCCTGCTGATCCTTAGAACCAGAATCTCACAGAAACAAAACACAGAGAAACACATGTATTGGGGGAAGAAAGAAAGAAAATTACAATATATTCAAAGCCTACTGTACCTCAGTGGATCTTCAGAACTGCCATAGCTGCACTTGGGAGAACCCTTTTTTCAGTAAACAAGTTATCGTTTTTTCTTTTTTCAATATGCAAGCAGATGTTTGTTTCAGTAAAGGACTCCATTCTTGGGGCACACAGTTGGCCTTTTAAAACTCTAATGTTAACACTTAATAGCAACAGAAAACTTGAGATCTGATGTCTCTCTCTCTCTCTCTCTCTCTTTTCTCTCTTCTCTCTTCTCTTTCTTTCTGTCTCTGTCTTTGCTTCATAATGGGAAACATATCTGCGTGCAAGTTCAACCGTACAGCACTTTTATCAGATCAAAGATATCGCAGGAGGCCAGGTGGCTCCCCAGTACCTTTGCAAGCACCTGCCTAACACTGTAGGTCTTTATTAAAAAAAACAAACAAACAAAAAAAAAAAACAAAAAAATAAACACAAAAAACCCACAAAAAAAAACAAAAAAACCAAAAAACCCCAAAACAAAAAAAAAAAGAAAAATTTAAAAAGACTGGATTTTTCATGTTGCTCTTTAATCTTTTTAGGAACACGTAGAAGAATAAAAAAGGGCCATCATTCGTCCAAGGTTGTTACCATTTTCAACGCTGCCAAATTTTGCCAAAAAACTGAACTCTCTTTTTTTTTTTTCGTAGGCATGGAAGGAGCACAGTAATCAACTGCTCTGTTTAAAAGAGATCCTGACCAATAAATTCTATTCAATCATACACTGGTATTTAAAATAAAAACAAAAATTGAATTGTCTAGATCTTTTTTCAAAACTGGACAAAATGTGATTTTTTCTTGCGATGGAGAAGATAAAAGGGATGGTGTAAAGAAACAGCCCTCTCTCTACCCCTGTCCCTATGAATTCTGGACAAAACTGGCAGTGGTGAGCTAAACAAACATGTATTTTGTACAAAAAAAGTCAACCGCACGCCAAAAATGAAACATGAAAAAAACGGCAGAGATCTCCATCGTTGCAGCCTGCCTTCCTTCACAGGCTTGCAAGGAAAAAACACCTATAAAACAAAAATTGGAGAAGACAAAAAAAGCAGTAACCGGATTCAAGTATATAATGCTTTGTTGACCTTTTCTCTTTATTATTAAGACTTCTCGAAGGGTCTTGCAGTTCTATGTTAGACCATGGATCATTTGCATACACATTGTCTTTTGTGTCACTTTTATAACTTTTTTACGGTTCAGATACTCATCTATATGTCTGTACAGAAAAAAGCTGCTATTTTTTTTGTTCTTTATCTTTGTGGATTTAATCTATGAAAACCTTCAGGTCTGCCCTCCTTCCCTTCCCTTCCCTCCCACTTCAACAACTTTTCTTATGCTTTGTACTATAGTGTGTAACTTTTACTTCTTCCTTCCCAGTAACTGATACCTTTCATATGATTTGCCATGAACTGTTTAATGCCTTTTTATAAATACATTTCCTCTTTTTTTTTTTTCCCATTAGTTGTTTTACAACATCTTGGCTGTGTGGGTTACAGGGCTTTTGAGGAGGACATGGAGGAAGAAGGGACACCCTGCATGGAAACACTCTCGCAGTGGTGTGGTGTTTTTAAAACCCGGTTTTCCTTCCTTCCCACTAACCTCTGCCCAGACAGCATGCGAGTCTGTTACAGTGCAAGGCATGATACAAACTCAGGTCAGAAAAAAGGTTAAATATTTAGTACATTCTTGTTCAGTGTTTATATTCATTGTTGTACAAGGGTCCTACCCCTCCTTCCCTCCCTGCTTGTTTTGGTCGTGGCACACATTCACCCACCCATCCCCGCACACACAGACAGACAGACACACATTTTTAATTTGTTAGGTACAACAGCAGACACCAGGCTTTTGGGTCACTGATTTTTAAAATGACTTTTAACTCTTCCACCCCGTGTGCAAGAGCTATACCAATTGCAGCTGGTGGTGCCAGGTATTCTTAGAGTGGCCATTAAACACCTGGCTCCAGCAAGCCCCAGCTCTTCACCGTCCTATGGAGGACACCTCGGGCTGCACTTTGCACCCCTGGTAAAAACAAGATAACGACAAAAACAAAACAGCATGCTATTTCCATGGGGCAGGGTGGAAAGCACATAGCTGAGGCCAGTGGCTCGGCTAGCAAACAGCTACGTGTTGGCAGCTATGGAAACCTGTACAAGTCCAAGCCTGTTGCTTAAATCATAGACCAAACCTCAGAACAAAAGAAAACGAGTAAGCTTGTTTGTTCAGTTGCAGAAGCCTTGGTGAAAAGGGAAGGAGGGGGCCATCATAAAGTCTATAACCAAGGAGTCGCACCAGTTGCTCATCTTAGTTACAGCATCTAAGCCTTTGTTTAGCACTGATCCAACCAAATGATGGCAGTGAAGAGGTGGTTCTGGGATGGAAATGTTTAAATCTTTTGAGTAAGAACAAAGAATTAAAATATACTGATTGCTAGTTTTGACTGGAGATTTTAAGAAGTTTGTAGTGCTTTTTGCTTGTTTAGTTTAGGTCCCATTATCTTCTCTTGCCTCTGTCCCATAGTTATTTTTCCCTTTTAAAAATGAAAAAGACAAAAAAGTTAATTAAGAAGGTATTCTATGTAGGATTTTTTATTTATTTTTGTGATATCAGTTTAAATCACTGTAGAGATGCCCCATAATAAATTTAAATACTGAGATAAGGGTTTTTGAGTATGACAGGGGGACAGTTTTTGATTTTTTTCAAACATTTATCTACCTCACTCTTATTTTTTTATATGTGTGTATATAAAAAAAAAATACATCTCACATTTCTCAGCAGCCAATAAATGCCGTTGATACTGGTAACCTCTCACTCCATAAACCACATGCTCTAGGTTCTGGAGGGGAACAGTCACTGCTTATCACAAAGGGTCACTTCAGAATATTTGCCTCAATCCCAAGGAGCTTTGCCTTTTTGGTTCCAATTTGTTATTGTGAGGAGAAAACCAACAGTTGGCTGACTTAAGGTCACTTTAAGGAAACACGAAGGCTTTTCAGCGTGCTGTCACGGCACATTTAGATGAGTGGAGACGTAGCTGACCTGATACAAGAACTTCAAATTTATGAGTATTTGATCAAATTTGTTACAGAAATTAATTGTTTACAATGTTTGCAGGTCCAGAAGAATTTCTAGAATAAAAGGAATGGTCTTCTATTTGTCCTAAGTCATTCCTGCCAGTTTTTCCTTAGATACCACAAGCACCAAAAAGACATTTGGCTGAATCAGCATTCATTTGGCTCATACAGCAAGAGCAGTGTTTTTTGTTGTTGTTGTTTCTGTGTTTTTTTTTTTTTTTTTTGACCAATACAATTAAAAACCTGTCACGGGCTGCCTGATGATAATACTACATCAAGTTTACAGCTTTGGATCTTTGCTGCTTCTGTTTAATGAGAGCACTGATTTTTTTTTTCAAAACTAACATTGAATTGATTTTTTTTTTAATGTGCCAGTAAAAATTCAGTTCCCTTTTCATCCCCCGTTTATATGCTTCATAACTGTGGATTCTGATGGACCAGCCATCAAATTTTAACTGCCCTCTGACAGCGTGTAACTGGTTTACAAGCACACAGGACTAACACGAGCTTGCCATCAACATGATGTATAATGTTTGTCTTTTTCCAGCTCTGGCAGCTGTTCGTGCAGGTGTTGGTTGTGGTATCTGAATAATGTGGTGCTTGGCTACTTCGAGTTGTACACACAGCCTCTTGACTGTACAGTGCTGTGGTTAAGTACTACAGGGTTTGTCTTTGGAGGGAGCGTTTCTCAAACCCTGAAAAAACAAAATTTAAAGTTTTTACTATGTTGTTTTTGTTTTTTCCCTTTTTTTAAGCTTCTAGTGACCTTTTGGTGTAGTGACTATTCCCCTCTCTTGCACATATTGATTACCACAACTGGAGATCCTCAGATCTTTCAGCTGGCTAGGAGGGTTTTGTTAAAACTGTCCAAGTTACTGGTTTTTATAATTTTATGTAGGTGGTTTAAAAATGCATTAGGAAGAAACACTAATGACCTAGCACCCATCATGATAAACATTTCAAAAAGCACTTCAATAGAAGACAGTCATGGGACTAAAAGTACGCATGTGTGATGACAGTCAGCTCTCCTGGACCAAACCACCTTCATGATACCATTGTGTTCTGTGTTTGCAATTCAAGCTTAATTACTTTTTTGTTCTGATTGTTTCCATAGCTTTTTGTTGTTGTGTTTTGTGCAGTTTGAATAGCTTTATTCACATGGGTTTTTCATGCAGACTTCCCTTGGGCAGTAAATCAAGTTGTTTGTGCATGTGAACAACTGAGAATTAATGTTGGCTTGATAGAGTCATAATATGGTTTGTAATGTTGTTCTTCCCTGAGACCACTGGCTTGTCTGGTATGGAAAATTTATTTAGAAGTTGAGCTATGTTTGAATAAAGTTAAAGTAATCCAATTTGTTTATAAATTAAAAGCAAAAGCCTACCCAGCTCTGAAAACCAGCATTTTGACAAATGGTACTAAGATGTTCTAATGCAGCAGGATAACAAATTGGCATCGCTATGGGGGAGGCTTTGATTTAGTACCTGGGTCATTGTTCTCACCTGACTCACATTTAAAAGCTTCTCAGTGGCACAGAAGGTGGTTTGGTTGCAAAGGAAGGTGGCTCCTACGTAAACACAGAAGCGTCAGCTGCTTGGTACTAAGATGCGCTTTCGGGGGAGCGATAAACTAGACACAGAAGCCAAGCGTGATGGGAAGTTTGAGGCCAGCCTGTGTTCACCAAGTCTTTCTCAGCGTGATGCCTCTGCTCTTTAAAGCTGGTTCTAAGTGATGTATGATTCTAGGGATGTTCGCACTGATGCTCCTGTTGGCCTTTAAAAACAAGTGAAGCCCGGTTTGCCCAGGACAACTGGTCACCAGACGGAACTGCTGTCAGGTCCTCTGGGAACTGCCGAGGGGTGTTCAGTACAATCTGAGTCTAAGTGAACAACACTCCTGTTGTTGGTATAACTCCATACATATATATCTATATGTACATATAGATATCTGCATATGTATATCTATAATATAGATATATATATTTAAACCCTGTTCATTCCATTAGTACAAGTAACACTTGTTTCCTGTTGTTCTTATTTTGTTTGTCAACAGTGTATTTAATCACTGGGCTAAACAACAGTGGAGGAAGGTGCAAGGGATCCACTCCTTACTAACCAGTGATAAAAGCCAGATATTGCAACTTAACCCATGAGTAGTTGTGCAGACAAGAATTTAAGAATGATGTGTAGAATAAAACACTAGTGGCCAGGGGTGCTGAAGATACAGAACTGTAAATAGGCAGGAGGGCCTCAAAGGATGCCTCAGTTCAGAAAACTGGTTGTTCAAAGGTGATAAGCAGTCTCTGATGTTGAGTGCAGCCAGGTAAATCAGAATTGAGAAGTGTTTGTATGGAGACATGAAAACAAAGGATACAGGAATGGGTATTTACAAAGACACAGGGCTTGGCAGAAGTTTTGAAGTTGTTTCCTGAGCTTGGTGTGTGGGACAGCAGCAGAGCTCAGGTATCACCGTTCTGATCATTGGTACTTGTAAATAAACCTTTTGACTTTCCAGCTGAAGTGGTAAACTTATTAACAGGAGTTTAACGGTTGTTATTACTGGTCTGTATGAATCAGTCTCAACCTACACTTGGTCTGTTTTGCAAGTACCTTAAGACTATCACTAGGTTGTATGCGTGCATGTGTGTGTGTGTCCATCTTTTTTTGTATGCGTTACGTTGATTAGTAATCCATTAGCATTTTCAATAGGGCTTTAAGTCCAGTAGATTACGGGTAGTCAGTTGACGAAGATCTGGTTTACAAGAACTAATTGTTTCATTGCATTTTGTAAGTACATAGAATAATTTTATAAAATGTTTGTAGTTTATTAATGCCTAAAATATAATTTAAGGGCACTTTTCTGTGTCTGTGTGTGGGTGTGTCTGTATGTGATCAGGTTTTTTTTGATGGTACCAGTTTACTAGCTAGCTTTACAATATGCCAAAAAGGATTGCTAACTTGTCCAATTCATGGCTTATCCCTCTCCCCCTACCTGCCCAAGCTTTGTGTCCCAGTATATAGCGAACGAATAAAGAAGTTGGGGAAATGTTCTGTATCTTCAGTATCCTGGTCTTCCAGAGCCCTCTGGTTGGGGTGGGATCATCTTAACTGGTCATTTCACTTTACTGTCTAGTGCAGTTAACTTAATGGACTACAAGAACCTCACTGGTTGGGGAAACAGAACGGGTTTTGCTGCTACGCAGTCTCACTTGTGCTGTTCAGTACCTGTCTTATGGTTGCCAGGTGGTTTGAAGGATACAGCTGCATCAGAGAAAGAGGGAAGGCAGTTTTGTAATTACTGTTGAAGAACTATTTGCAGTTTTCTTATCACTTTAAAAGTTTGTATGCAGCCTTTAAAGATACCGAGTACCATTTGAAGCTTTGTTGAAGTAAGCAAAGCAGGGTCCCTATTTATTTTTATTTAAGAATACTGAAGATCCCTTTTCCCCCCTGAAATGAGACTAACTGCATTTCTGAAGTGTTATGATGATTTAGATATTGTTTAAAAATCAGCTCTTCTGTTTTCTAAACCAGTGAGGTTTGAGATGAAAGGATTGGCCAGAGTTTGTCTACCTCTGGGACAAAAACAAAACTAGAAAGTGCTAAGGAATGGATGCAGTTGCAAATACAACATTTTCCAAGTTTTCTTGTTTAAATTTTTTTAAGAGAAAATTAAACAATAACATGGCCAATTTATTACATAAAAAAGACTTGCTGTGTATAAATTATTCCTAAAGAAATTCCTGTGTTTATATTAAAATGAATCAGTAGATAAAAAAAAAAAATTGAAAATGTTTTTGTATATTCTGTTGTAAGAATTTATTCCTGTTATTGCGATATACTCGGGATTCTTTACATTATGAAAAGAAGAAACTTTGTCTATTTTGAATGGCTGAAGCTAAGGCTCCTTTAGTTTCTCTTACTCTGCTTTTTTCTAGTAGTTTCAGTACTACATGATTTAAGTTAAATAAAAGAATTCTGTATGCATTTGTCTGTTCTGAATTTGTTGTTCCTTATTGCAAAGCTTAGAAAACTCAGAGTAAATCTGTTTTTCTTCTGCCCTTTTGGCTGCATTTAGTTGAGCAACTCTGAAAAAAATCTTCGTGGAGGTCAGTACTGCCAATATGTTGTGTTGAAATCGAAAGTATTTTAATCCAGTGACACTGAGTTTGTGGACCCTTTTTCAATGGGACTTTTGAGTCCTGTTTTGCAGTAGGTGGTTCCTTTGAATAAGGGAAGCATTTTTTTTATTTTTTTGAAGGAAGCCCTTTCATTTATCCTTACAGCAATCCACAGATGAGGCACTCACCCATACAGCATGGGGTTATCAGTTTTCTGCAAAGGTTGTTGGAAAAGATAGTGGCAAGAAAACTAGCATTATCCTGGCATTTCTAATTCCTGTGACTCTTGTCATCAAAGTCTTGACTAAGGCACAGTGGTGGCCCAGAGCTTGTTCAGGTGTCTGTGCCCTTAGGTTGTCCTCATCTGTTGTCCTTTTTCTACTAACACGACACTTGAAGAATGAGCTTTTGTTTTCCTTAGAGAAATCCCAGATGTTGACATCAAGGTGCTGTTGTTCCATTCTGGTGACTGTTTTTGAAAAATATCTGCTAGTTTTGTGTCGTAATTGTCTGTCATGGTACTAGCAAAATTATTAAGGAGAGCATGCATTGACATTCCCTGTGTGCTAAAGAGGACACACTGTAAACCTGTGTTCTCCAGCTTTAACAGTGCAGTACTTCTGTATATAGCTGCGTTTGAGACATCGAGGAGCCTGGCTTGGCAGGGGAGAAGCACAGAAGTGATCTGTCACTGTCTGATCCCAAGTTTTACAACTTGGGATCTCATTTGGTTCCTGTTTTGTAAGAAAGATGATGTGCCATAACACATTCCACAGCACAGTGCTTCAGTGATTGCCTTTCTTGGGACAAGTTAGCTTTTTGATTTTGATGTATAAATCCCCGAATAGCCATGACCCATTGTACTGAAAGACTGTTGCCTTTGTTCTGTGCTTTGTGGAAGGACTACAGTGTTTTCCTTTGGGACAGATGCTCAGAATTTGGGGTAAATGGTGCTTTCAGGCAGTTGAAACCCAAATCACTAACAGCATTAGTGTCTGCCAGATTCCAGCCATTTATTTACTTTCTTTTAAGTCACCCCAAGTCCACAGTCTGTTTTTGATGTGAAAACCAGCATTTACAGCAGGCCTCCAAGAGATACAGGTATCTGAAGAAAACTTCAGATAACAGGATCCCTGCATGTGTTTTGTTTTTCCCTATATTTAAAGTTTTTATATGGGCTGAACTGTCTCACTGGACTTGAACAGGGGCTGAAAAGGACCTCTGTGATATCCACTGCTGAATGTCCTTATGACTGTAAGCATGCATCTTGATTCAGTAAGTCTGTAGTAGTCTTTCTACCCTTCAGAAATAGGATTAAGCATCCAAAATATTGCTCGCTTTTTCTAAAATTTTCAAAAACCTGCTTTTAAAAGATTTTAGAAAATGTGTAACAATTTAAGTCGTTTCACACACTTTCTTAAATCTGAAGCAACCTTATCATTGTTAGCAATACAAACTATCTTTTTTTTTTTTTTGCCTTAAGCTTTTTACACCAGAGATAGAGATAGAAACAGTTGTTTGTTTTTTCTAAGCAGATTTTGCTGAAAATAACTTGGCATATAAAATCTTCTATGTAAGGGTTTTAAATAATCATTAGATTTGCTACTTTTAAGAAGTAAGGAATTGCATTCTAAGAAACCCTCCTTTTTTCTCTCATGATCCATCTTACTCTCTTTCTTCCCCACACTGTTTTAACATTTCTAAGATAATTGTCTGTAATGCTTTTCCTAGAGAGTCTGCTGTTACCGATTTGGATAATGGAGGCACGTGGACAAAAGCTGCTCTTCCATTACCATAATACAGAGAAGTGTAATAGGTGTAATCACAGATATACCTGAAATATTAAGAACAAAACAGAAACAGAAACCTGGATTAAGGAACGGTAAACTTTGATTAAATGTAAATATTCTTTAAGTAGCCAAACCATATCTGGTTTATGAAATTATTAAAAACATATTTGCTTAGTGAGTAAAGGAAATGCTGAAATAAAACAAGTTTGAGAAACAAATATTCCTTATCTGATGATTTAGTTTCTCAGACGCCCAGAAGGAACTTTAAAAATAAAATCACAAGACATGCATTCTTTTCTAGGTTTCCGTAAGACACGTCAGATGAGAAAGGTAACACAGCCTAGTAGAACTACAACCATGTCATTACAGTACATTAATAAAGTTTTTTTATGTGAAGGTCATACAATCTCACTATTAGCATTTTTTTTTTCTTATCATCTACTTTTTAGCTTGGAGACCCAAATCCTGAAAGCACAGGCCAATAGAAGCTATTAAAAAAAAATAATAAAAATCTGTTTTCTTTGTTTTCCTTTTAAATGAAGAAATTTTAACAGAAAATTGCTTCAGTACTCCTGAAACTCATGATGAGATCACAGACATTGTTCTAAAGGTACCTGTAATTGCTCTGTTCTTCAGTGTATGTATTTACATTTTGTATCCCTCCCAGTTGGGAAAAATAGATTAAAATCTGCTACTAGTCAGTATTGCTTTCAGACTCTCTAATAGCACAGGTTTACTGGGGTTGCTAATCACAGGGTGTGCTATGTTGAAACTTGTTTCTTTTGGAATTCATGAATCCATGGAAAAAAAAATATACTGACTAGTTTTTCATGAGGGCTTTTCTACATAGAATTAAAATTTATCCTACTTTCATACTTGTGCCACTTGAAGACTTTGCTTCAAAGTGATTTTGGTTGGAGGAAAAGTCATTGCAAAGATTCTTCAAGGTTAACTGAGCTGATTGTATATGGGGGTCTCAGAGTAAAAGCAGAAGTAATTCAATGTTTACCTTCCCGCATCTCTGGAAAAGATTATATCAATCCCTTCCACTGAAATGTTTTTCCAGAGAGTCTTCATATTAATTGTAGATTCAATCTTTTCCGGACCATCTAGCATGCAACAGCCACCTTCTGGGTGAAAACCACAAGCATCCATCTCTTTGTAGCCTTTGTTCTTCCCACACTGCTCAAGGATGATGATTGCTTTGGCGGATGAAGCCAGCCCAACATGAACAGTAAGCTGTTTTTTTTCCCACCGGAGTGAATAACAGGAAATTAAAAATGAGACCTGTTTGTTAAAAACATGTAATGCAATAGTGCCAAGCATTATGTGAAATACTAGCTTCAAGGTAGGGAGTCTTGCTGTAGCTCATGCCTAAAGAAAACTTTGATAAGAGATTATAAATGAGAACAAAATCGTGCTTTAGTTTTTGTTGCTGTTGTTGTTGATGTGTCTAGTCAGCTCAGGACTTCAAAGCTGCAGTACATTTTTTTTTGTGCACCATGCAATTTATGGTGGATATTTTTTCCTTTGTTCTGTATGCAGTTCTGCTGTTTAAATGGCACAAAGTTAAAACCAGCATGCTAATTATTGTTTGCTCCAATGTTCAGTTTGAAATCTTTATCACTGTTTTAATAGTCACTATCCAGAGTTGTCTGATGCACATTGTGCAATAATCTTTTGGAGATATTTTTAAAGATCCACTGAAAATAATATTCAAGAAATGAAGGAGAAAATTGCCCAACTTTGTAACTACTCACTAGTGGCTGAAGAGTTGTCCATATCTTGAAGACTTGCTCCTTTGCTTTTTGGTAAACCACTGGCAGTTGCATGATACGGAGATCTATGTTTTTACCAAGGCCCCTCTTGGACAGCTCCTACACATACAAAAAAAAAAACAAAAAAAACAACCAACCAACACCATGGATGTTGAGGATGTAAGAACATTGGATTTCTCAGACTGCAATAAATCAGTCTGATCCAACCGATAAGACATATGGAAGAGCAATGTAATGCCTAGCCCCATTGTTCCCTAATGTCACGTCTGAGTTGGGCCACTGATGTATTTTCCAAAGGGATGCTCAGTCTCCAGTGGGTGGTTTATGTAATTCTTACTGCTTAGGGACTGGTCCATGGGGAACCATGAAATACAGGATTTCTCAGAATAGGTCCACACTGAAAGTATCCATTATGCTTTGATGCAGGTAAGAGTTGTTCCTCTGAAAGACCTCGTAGATAAACCTGTGCTTCTGGAGAGACACAAATGAGGGAGAATTCACATTACCTATCACTCGGATGACATACCATCTGCTGGCTTGAACTGTTTCCGGTAACCTCTGCTGGACTGTCAGCATCAGGTCATGTTTAGAAAGGGTTTAATTTCTTTTTGGTCTAGAATATGTTTCCCTCGTGGGAAAAAAAAAAAAAAA
>VXAA01007298.1:187359-301456 GCA_013399115.1 Anseranas semipalmata
AAAAAAAAAAAAAAAGGAAATGCTATTTTGTTATTTATTGGAATATTATATATTATTTCTCTGTTATTTAGATGTTCCGCATGGGGCCTTTTCCCAAAGAAACAAAAATTATGCCCAGGATTGAAGTGAAAGAAACACAGGCATCCTTTAAAACAGCAGGTTGGCCAGATGGTTGGAAGATGTCCTGGAGAATAGTCAAGGATGAATGTCATGTGGAAATGACTTGAAATTGTTTTGCTAGTGGAACAGCACTAATGAACGAGGCATAAGTCTCTAAGTAGAAGGTAGGATGCTGCAATGGCAGGATGCAGAAAGAATACATCTGAGGCAGAAAGCTTTGTCCCAGATAAGTACAACGGTGCTTGAAAATTCCTGTTGCATCTTAGTAGACCGCTCTACCAAAGGAGCGTACAGATTTTCTGGCTTTCTAAGGAGGATATGGGCAACAAGTCAGTAGTAGCAGTGTCTGATTAGACCAAGAAATCTGTAACTTTTTTTTTGTCAATGTTATTGTTTCTTCAAGCTTTCCTTTCTTACTAAGGATACTTGTGCGGATGGGGCCCACAGTTCTAAGCTGTGTTAACTGGGAAATTTGCCCTTCAACGCTGACTTCCTATATAAACTGTTCCAATTTTCTTGTCAGCGGAAACATTGATTAGCTGTGCTCAATAAACTATTTGACACAAGCAAGGAAACAATGCCTGCAGGGAAGTAAACACATCTAGAGAACACTGCCAGCCTTTTTTCCTCTGGGCGCTGACAGTCTTTGAGAGGCCATTGCATCATCTTGCTTAAGAATGCTGCACTGTGTCTTAGCTTCCAAAAAAGAAAACCCCAGCTGGTTCACAATTAGCATTTTATTTTCTCAAACGTCTTTAATTTTTTCATTTAATGAGATTCTTCCTTTTTAACTGTAAGGCTTAAAGTACTTGACTATCCATAACTTTGGTATGGAATTTGGAGACCCAAAGTAAGTTAGGCTATTCTCCTCTTGTGCTGTCTGGATTGACATTCTGTTGGCACCATTTAAGACGAGAGAAATGCAGGAATATTTTTTGTGCAGGACAAAATCAGAAGCTGGCTAGTAGCCCAGGGCTGGGAATTTGTGTCAAAGAAAGATAGTTTGCTTTGTCCTGTGAAATTCCAGCATGTTGTCAATAATGTGTATTACTCTGTTGTCTAGGAATCCTAACTATGGATTTATACACCATTAGACCAGATGTGCAAACAGAAAAACAACAAAAAAAAGCTTATTCTTTGTCTCAGCCTTAACCAAATCGATTTTTTTGCATTTAAGGTAAGAGACTAAAGATGGTGAGAGAAGGAAGACTGGATCTGGAAACGGAAGAGCTCACATTGGTGAATTAATTTAGTAAACAAGTGTCTGTCTGTTGAAACAGCAAAGGAAATTTTGAGGGAGGACAAAAGTTTTGGTGCACTTTTTTTTTTTTTGTGGGAAAAAATAGTTCAAAAGAAAGCATAACTTTTTTTTCCTTTTTTTTTTTTTTTCTGGAAAGTTTTTCTAAAAGGGAAATGGAATCCAGCATTATCAGCTGACAACCTGGAATTGTTGGTGAGTTGTGATCATAATCCCAGTTCACTGGAGTTCTGGCCCATGCCCACACATAGACCTCTCCAAAGAGAAGTGGTTTGCACAGAACAGTTGAGCTCAGAAGCAGTGGTTGTGTGTCACGCTGGGTGTTACAAGCAACCTAAACTTTTAGAAAAGTCCAGAAAATTTCACAGAACTTGCCTGAGTTTTCACTGATTTGGGTTGCTAGGAAGTTAGGGGGTGGGGGAGTATGTTGCATGTGTTAATTTTGTGAACCTCATTCAAAAAGGCACGTGTTGGTGCAGAAAGAAAAACAAAAACATCAGTTGACCAGTCAGTCTGCAAGCATGTTGCAAACAAAGGTTTTTTTTTTTGGTTGCTTGGTTGTTTCTTTGCTGTTGTTGTTGTTTCTTTGCTGTTGTTGGTGGCGGTGGTTTCTTTTACTCCTGCAGATACCTCTTTAAAGCTTTAGGGATGTAAGAAAGTTCCAGAACAGAAATGGAGGAACTAAATAGCAATGTCTTAGTTTCACAGATGATGAAACTAAAGCAGAGAGGGAGAGAGAGAGATTAAATGACAAATTTCCAAAGACCACATGGTCAGTGGCAGGATGAAAAACTGCGTTCAGAGATCTGATCCTCATCTCCTGATAGCAAACATAGTTCCCAGAAGCAGTTGGAAATGTGACCTGTTCTTTGCGCTAACAGTTTAATTGCTATGAATGTTGTCACTCAACTTACATTTGTGCCCTATTAACTGGGGACTTCGACCTTGATGGTAGATTGTCCTGATAGGTTATTTAGCTGCCAAGTGCCAGACATAGGAGTTTCTGGAGGAGACACAGAAACAGGGTCAGATGAAGGGACGTTAGGTGGGACCATCAGTCTGTAATATAGAATAAACAACTGGGGGATCTGAGATTCTGAGGGTCCCGTGCAGCGTTGAAGAACACATCATAATAATTCAATGTGATCTGTCTGCAAATGTGGAATAAATGCCTGGTGTTGTTTTCCTCTAGAGAGACTGTTCTGCGCGTCAAAAGTTAAAAGTGCTGCTGGTGGAGCTTTCATGCATATGTTAGGAGGGTATTTCAGGTGAATGGACTTATGAGAACCATGAAAAACTTAGTGAGACAGGTTTCTAGAAGAGAAGCTGTCTTTCTAGTGCTAGACAACCATGCTGGGCCATGTGACAGTGTCTATAAAAGCTCTGAAGCTTTTCTCAGTGACCCTGAATTGACAGGTTCACCTGTACTTTCAGATCTTTTGATTCTCCTTTTCCCTAAACACTCAAGAGGGGGCACTTGCTAAGGGATGGGAGCTCTATAGATGCGATGCTGATGGATGCCTGTGTGCTCAGTGGATCAATCTCTGATCCTTCTTACAGCAAGAAAAGAGCTTCAGGAAAATTGCTGATCCCACCAGAAAGGTGGAGAGTGAAAAAGGATCTTACGGTGAAGCTGGCAACAGTGATTTTAAGGAAGCAGATGTGCATAAGAGCGAGTCTTTCTCACAGAAGTGAAGCCATTGCTCTTTGGCAAAGGCTCCATTCCAAAAAGCATGGAGGGTAAGGCTATGCTTTCAGAATTAGGACCCTCGGACTCCCAATGCATGTACTTCTACAGGATTTGAGATGCTTTTGGTGTGAGGACCCGTCTGGGATATGAACTCTTAAGATGATAAATATCAGTATTGCAATATCACTGAGAATGCCACGGTGTCCAGGCTTTTGATAACAGTCTAGTTCATTTTGAGGTGCTAACTAGGATAGTTCTGGATAATGCTACACAACCATTAAGCCTGAGTAAGCTATGTTCAGTAGCTCTGGTCTGGCTGCTCAGCGCTTTCTTGACGATGAGTTTGAGCGTACTCTTGTTTGATTCTCAGGAAAGAGACTCAGCAGGAGGGCTTTATGTCACTTTAGTGATCCATGCAGGAAACCCAAGCCAAGTCTAAATTTTGCTGTCCTTAATATCTGTGCATGAGCTTCCTGAAGACCATTGGACTACTCATGTGAACAAGCCCCATGGAACAATACCATGAGATTGCTATTTAGTATGGAAAAGCCTATCAAAATTCAAAGTACTTCCAGATTTGCAGCAAATTTCCCTGAATTGTCTGGATTAACCACCTTTGCCAGGGAATAGGAAACCAAAGCAGCATGACCAGTATGAATAAAAATTAATTCCATGCAGAGGGTGTCACACCAGAGGGAAATGGATTCGTTCTCCTCCATACACAAGGACTGACATCTGTTTCATTATGGAATGCTGTAGTCCATGTTATATAACTTCCTGGCATAGCAAGTGCATGGCATTGTTACAGAAGACTCATCTCATCAGTGCATTTTAGCTTTAGGCTGTTTTGCTTGCAGATAAAGAACTTGTTTTATTTTCAATGAGAAGCGGATGGTATTGCATCCAAAATTAGAACCAACAGGAATCAGGAGATAATGAGCGAGAACATTGTCAACTGACAAATATTTGTGGTTTAGGGCACATGTCAAGTTGGAGTTGAGATAATTTATGGGTCTCCTGTGATGACTGGGGTGTGGAAAGGTATAACAGAAGTATTTTTGTTTCTTGTTAGCCTACAGGGATAACATCCCTCATGACTTTGAGTGGATAATAGGTCTATTCTTCCAAACACCAAGTTGCACTCAGCGTTCCTTCCCCAACAAAGCTAGAATAGAAAATCTGTATGGGTTGGTGGAGTTGCTATAGCTTTGCTCTTTGGAAAAAATTACTAGTTCCTTGTTCTTCCATCATCTTGGCTTGACTACACTTCGTTTTCAAGACAGATCCTCAGTAGCTGTCACCAAAAATTGTAATACAGTTACAGTCCTGTAGGGTCACAATCTTTCTATCACTACTAGTACTTTCTTATAGCTGCCTTTTTCATTCCAGTGTCCAGATGAATTTAAATATTTGTGGGCTTATTTCAGTTTCTCTAATAGATCATAATCCCCTCAGTTTGTTTTACATGTCTTGCCTTCCATTTTACCACTATTACCTGTTGTCTTGCATATGCTGGACTAATATTCCAATTCAGTTTTTACTACCTTGACCGTTCTCCAAGTAGTTAACAATGAAATCTGAAACCTTTCTACCTTGGAATTGATAAAAATGTGTGTGAAAGATCCTCTCACAGTAACTCTGTTCATAAATACCTTATAAAAGTAACTGAACCCAAGGAATGGCCATTGTTTCTGCTAGGAGACCTAGGGAAAACAAATGAACCTTACGTGCAACTTCTACACATATTCAGTAAATCTCTGCAGTTGTTCCTACTGTATAAAAATGTATACTACGACCTTTCACACTTAGTTTGAGCTATAGTATGAAAGTATCAAACTAGTAAATTATTTCATTGTAGCGGGCACAGTCTTACCTACAAGGGTAGGGTATTTGTTTCGTAAGACATACTTAAACAGAGAAGTTATATAACTTTTTAAGATTTAGATAATTTTTAAAAAATGAGTGCTCCTGGAAAAGAATCTATTTGAGGAAATCTTTGGTGTATGCTAAGAAATTCACACAAATTATTATTTGAAAATAAACAACTGTAACAGAAAAGTTTATGCTGAAAGCCAGATACCCAAAGATACGTCTTTGTATCACCATCACCTAGCTAAATTTGTTCTAATACATGTACTTAGGAAATAAACAGGAATTTTCAAGGCTGCATCTTAACATGGTGCTGCTATTGATAGAGTCAAGGTGTATGGAGAAGGGAAAAATCTGAATGACCTTGTTTTCAATTTTAACTGTAGACTTCGCTGCCATTTGAAAGTGGCAAGGGCAAGATGTGAAGACATACTTAGAACGAGCATGCTTTCAGTTTTGTGTTCCTGAAGTAGGTATTAAGAACTCAATAGGCTACACTTGTATGAGAAGGAATTCACCTCACACAGACATGATAGAATGCAGTGTGGTATGGAATGGTCTGTTGGTCTGTTCACAGAAGACCGAGAGAAACTGTGACATATGCATTAGTCACAGACAAGGCACCATTGCAAAGGAAAAAATGACCTTTAATTTTTTAATAATATTTTGAAAAAAAAAATCTTGCAAATGATATTAATTATCCTCTTCCCTCCATGTTGGGAGTCTGTTCCAAGAGGCACAACTCTGTTTAACAAGACATGAGAAATAACTTTCTTGAAGGGAATTGAAAGCCTGGAAACAGTTTGTTTGGATCTCAACAAAATAAAACACTTTCCTCCCTTTTTTGTTATGCTTACCTTCACTGCTTCCCAGCTAGAATTAACCAGGTATTGTCTAAAGGGACCAAAACCTGAAAAAGAAAAAAGGTGCTTTTAACCTATGTTTGCACTACAAGTTTAGATTAGGTGACATGTATGCACCCACATATTTGTTCTGTATTTTAATACCTTTGTTTATGTAAGTTGAATTTTTTTTTTGATAGTATTTAGTCTTTATAGAATTTAGGGGAATAGCATTTTCATTTTTATATGTGCTGACATAAGAACTAATCCCACAGTCTTCATTCATGTCAAGGCTTCCTTATGAGGTGACCTTAACTGAGGTTGGTAAATGTACTGGAGCCAATAGGACAATTCATGTAAGTGATGATTTTGGGAAAATATCATCAGCCACAGAAATACCGTAACTAAATGAACTGGTGTCAAATACTCCCAGGTCACTGTCAATGTACCATTCTTCTTGTTAAAGCTCATGAAGATGAAGGTATGCATGTTTGAAAGAATAAAATTTGATTTTGTTTGTAATTTTTTTTTGAATCCCAGGTAACAGAAGATTAAGTTTTCTGTCAGGGAAAATGTGCTTTTTGGGGACTGGGCAAAACCTTTCATCAGTTTTTCCCCACAGGAAAAGAGAGGGGGAAAGGGAAAAGGACTCTTTGAATCCAAAGTACTACATTTAATTTTAATTTTTTTTGTTAGATTTTTTTTTTTCTTAAATAAAAACAAAAAATTCATTTTAACCTAGATGGGCATTTTGTCATGAAAAAGTTTGATGGAAAACTCCCACTATCTTTATTCATCTCAGTTACTGTTCTCAGTCCAGTGTGTTGGCAAGTCTTAGATACTGGGTGGCAGGAAAACTAGTTTGTGAAATGTTTTTAATGCTTTACTCTTTAAATATTTAAAAATCCACAAATGGACAAATAAATACTGACAGCATATGATTGCTATTTTGCACATTGAAATTTACTTGTATATGGGAACAATTAAGCCTAAATGTAGGTTTATGACAGCTTTAATAATTAATGGTAGATTTTAAATATTTCTTAATTTTTTATACTAATTTCATAACTGCTCAATATTTTCTTTTTAATATTATGAAAAGCTGGTGGTGGTAGTATTTTTGACAATGATTTCCCCAGGCTTAAGTTTGTATTAGGGCAACGAGAGGGAATAAGGGAAATAGCACGCATTTCACATTAACAGGGAACAAAAAATCTCTCTGACTTCAGAGGAAAATTAGGGAGACGCTCCATTTTGAAGCTGTAGTTGTTGTGCATGTTTGTGCACCGATGTGTTTGCGGAACTCTAGATTTATAATAAAGTTATGAAGTAGCTCACAAATATATGAATCTCAGTCATGGCCTTAAGAAACCACCACTTGGGATAAAATTGTTCTATGAAAATAAATGACTAAATGTAGGAGAGTTTTACAGTACTGAAATACCTGAAACAACTTGAAGAGCTAACTGGCTGAATATTATTAGGCACTATATAGTAAACTGGGCTCACTGCCAGCAGGTTTATATTATGAGCAGGTGAAAATGTGACAGAGGCATGCTGTGATAATCTCTGTAATAGCTCAAAGATGCACCTGTGTCTCTAAAGGGACACACCAGTCTGAAACCATTTGAACAAGTATATTTCTGCACCTAAATGGCTATGTAAGGGGAGGAAAAAAACTAACAAGGTGCTAAAGAAGTGTGCCCGTCAAGGGTATGTGCTATAAATATCATAGGAGAGAACCAGGTTGTCAGCCTTTTAAGAGGATAACAAATACCTCTTACTCTCTCCTGCACTCCCATGTAGCTGTTTGGAGCGAGCCAAACTAGTTCTGCTCATCTTGGAGCTATTAAAAAAAAAAAAAAAAAGTGTTTAATTGAAAACACCAAGATGCAAATCTCTTTGATGTAGCTTCAACCTCATTCCTATGTCCTCAGATGACCCACAGTGGAAAATTATCCAGCAACTCACATGTCAAGATATGTGTAATGATTGCCTTTAGATGAGCCAGTGGCAATGAGGAATAGTGAGTAGCAGCATTCCTTAAGAGCTTTAAGCTTTTAAAAAGCTCAGAAGTCTCTAGCTAGTGGTTCTGCCACTGTAATTCAGCAGCAGTTATAGTCAGCAAGAGAAAGTCCAAATCCTGTCCCTTGTGCTGCATGTTCAGGCATGCTCTTTTGATATATTTAAATACTCTAGTTCAAGCAGTGATGAGGCAGCATCTCCTGTTTAAATATCCCTTACCTTGCCATGAAACTGAGACCCTGAAACTTGCCATGTGTTGCTCTAATTCTGGACACTGACTATGTGACATTGTGATGCAACCTGGTTTTGTTGCTTCCGAGCTCCTTTTGGGTAAGCTTTATCTAATACTAGCCTCCACTGCCTTGAGCTACGTGGTTTGGATCACAGAGAATGTCAACAAAGATTAAAACATGGAGAGAACGAACAACAAACCAAACTGGATGGCAGTGAAGAGGGCATACTGGTAGTCTGTTTCCTCTGACATGCATCTGATTTTCTTAAGAAGGCACAGCAGTAAGTTATTTTCCATTTGGAATTGTTAGTATGACCATTTGCTACTGTTTTTCCCTCCAGGGAACTGTTTATGACAGAGATCAAGCATGTGTGCATACCATCTCTAGCTAAAAGAAGAAGAAAATAAAAAATCTTACCAGTTACAACCACGATGGAATTCGAATCCATGCTCCAAAAGGTGAAATCTTGTCGTCTTTCAGTTCCAAACAACAGTATCATAATTCATGCATCTGTAGCAAACTTCCTCATTTGGGGCATCTATTTTTTGATTCAAACCATTCTGAAGCATGCAAGTTTCTATTGGATGAAGAAAAAGGTTTCATAAAGCTGAGACATGTTGGGATCTGTGATCCATGTAGCTTTCAAAACAAATTGCTATATCTCTGTATTAAAGATAGAAGGCTGACTGACTGGGACTGCCCCAAACATCTTTTTCTGTTTTCAGGCATGCAACAACAGTATTTTGGGAAGAGCAGAAAAGTCTTACAGAAACTTTTTGCAAAATATCTGGCAATATTTTGCATCAGAAAACTGTTTATATACTATATTTTGTTTACAAGTAAACAAAAGTAATTGGATCAATTTTATTGTGTCTGTGGATATTATATTTTCAGCACAGTTGTAATTCACTTTAATCAGGAGGAATTAATTAGCTACAAAAATTTATCTGTCCATTTTCACTGTATTTAGGCCTTTTCTTAATACCTATAAATACACAGGGGTAACTTTGCTGTTCTTCCTCATAGCACTTATCTAATTTACTAATCTTGAGCTTTATCTTATGCCTTTTTTGAAACACTTCAATCACCTTACACTTTAAAAAATAAACAGGAAAATATGTATTTGCTAAAGCAAAACATTTACTTGGTAATAACATTGAATGGGCAACATGTTAAAAATTTTCTCTTGAACTTAAAAGGTCAAAGGAACTCCAGAAGCTGGGTTATAACTTGTTGAAACAGGGGAGCTTAATAGTCTGTCTTCATTAAACTGAAGTGCAAGAACCAATAGGGGGCCTGAAATCAAAACATATGCACATTGTCACTGCCCAAAACAAAAGCATATGAAAGTCCTCTCGGGAATTATAACTATGTGGGCAGAGGGTTTTGCTGGGTCTTGTTTTGAGTAGGAAGTGTATGCATGTGTGTGAGAGAGAGAGGAGAAATAAACTAAGAATAGAAAGGCACTATATAGTCTCAAGAGAGATGGTAATTATGAGACCTTAAGAAAAAAAATCCCTGAAGAAATCTCTTGGATTGGGTGGTGGCTGAGTGAGGTTTGGAGCTATGAGCTGTTTCTGTCATTTGAATCCTCCTGCGCTGAGAGAGAAATTTGTGGATTCTTTTAAATAAAAAAAGACCTCGATTCCACCATTCATGTCTCTTCCTGACTAATACAGCTTGCAAAACTAACTTTTGCTAGCCACTGAGGCTGAAGGAGCAGCTAATATAGTAAACATGGAAAACTCTACAGCTTTAAATAAGGCAAAATTTGACACTGCCATCAGTGAATAGCATCTACAATTCCATAGTCTTTCATTCTCCTGTGTCAATTAAGATTTTTACCAATTAGACCAGTTGTTAAAACTTCTCCTGTGATACTGAACAGGACAATGACATATCAGTCCTCTCACAGTTATTTCAGATTTGTACTTTTTTTTTTTTTAAATAAATATTATCAGTAAATTAAAAAAAAATAATCTAAGTCTACCTTCTATAGGGAGGTCTAATGAACAAAGCACATGCAAGGAATAAAGCAAGATTTAGGGCCTACAGATGCTTAATTAGTGTCCTGCATAAGAAATTATGAATGTGTTTAATGTGTTTAGTTTGGGACGTTATAGCAGCTTTATAGATATATGCGGAGGGTATTGCTTGAATGCTGTGAACTACTAGGTATTTTATTAGATGTTCTTGCATAGTATAGATATGTCTGTTAGATCCACATACTCTGAAACAACTGAAATCGAAGCTACTCTTAAAATTTATGAGAAAGTATGATTGTAGCTTTAATATTAGCATTCACACATGTATATGTACTCATAACATATGGATATTTGAGGTTTGTGCAAATTTTTCTCCCCATCCACAATTAATAAACCAAGCCTTGGATATTTGAAGGCAAATCACAGACAGCTGACCCAGCTAAACACTGGTTGTTTTTCTTACTGCTATATACAAACATGATTGGCATGGCACTCATCTTGGGGTAAAGAAGAAATGGAAGCAACTCAACTACGAAAGCCCCAGTTATCACTTTGAACACTTTACTGTACAGTTGTTTGATACGTTTAAAAATATTTTGAACTGCTGACTAAGAGTTAAATGTAATTTCTGTAAATGCATTCACACCACATTGCAGAACTACCCAAATTCTGCTCAAATAGCCCTTTAGTACCAGAGGTAACAAGAACTGAATATGGCCCTTCATTTAGAAACAGCTCTTCAATTTTTATCTCTTTTATTATTACTTTACATATAGATTTTTTTATTATTATTATTTCTTGCTATTTCTTGCTGGCAAGAACCGACCAACATGTTAAACTGTTAAGTGGAAGTGTTTAATATATTCCAACTTTTATCTCAGCTGTCCAACATTTAATGAGAGGAAAGAGAAATCAAGCTGTTATGTTATTTAACACCGAACTATAATGGGACTTTAAATAGAAATTTCAGGATCTAACACTTTATATTCCTTTTCCATTCAATAAAAATAAATGATTCTTGGGAAAGACCAAAGATGGCATATAGATAGATTGAATGCAATGTCACAAAAAGAGAAGAGACAAACATTTTGGTGTAAAGCTTGCTGTTCCTACGGACCAATGCCTCTTCTCTAACAAACTCAGTAGAAATAGGAAATGGAAAAATGTAACAGCAATTTCATTTATGATTTTTTGGACAGTGGTATATATTTATGGTGTTGCCTCATTTTATTAGTTCTGCAATTGATAATATCGGTGTATACTTACTGCTTAGCAATAATGGAAAAATTGAAATTGTATCTAATTTTAATGTAGCCAATCTGTTGGGTGACTGCTATCATTTCAGTTGTGGTGTTCTTGCAATATTAACAAAAACTAACTCCTGTGCATAAGCAGACTTTTTTTTTAATTGTCTATTATAGTTTAATGCAGAGAGAAAGTACTTTAGCAGGAGAGCATGTAACTTGCCATCAATGGGTTGCTTTTGTTCAGGCATCATTTACCATGCACAAAGAGACTCTGCAAGCAGGATCACACAATTTAAGTAATTATTTACCAGCTAGTATGCAAAATAAATAGGTACGACCAACAGAGTACTAGGCTAAACAGTAACGTGCTTACCACTCCTGATTAAAAACAAAAAAAAAACCAACAACAACAAAAAAACAAAACCATAGAACAAAACACAACAGATGAGTCTTAGCTGGCTAGGAAGTTTTCAATATGATGATGAAACCTCGGGGCTGAGAATGACATGCATAATACTCAGAGAATGCTGGAAGGTGCAAAGCTTCAAGTGATCACAAGAATGTGCTGAAACCCACTGATGTGCTGTAAAGTGGTTGTGTGACATCCACTTTTTTGAGAGTGACAGTGTATATGCTGAGATTGCTTTGTCCTATTGAGGAGAGAGAAAAATTGCTTTGTCTTGTTTAGGAAAGAAAATATAAATCTACTTTAGTATGTTTTTAAAAATATTTGAAAGGAAGATCAACCTTGTGGAGTTTTCTTTTACAGTGTTGACAGGGAATAGAGTGCGTAACAATAATGTGAAGCACTTAAGGCACCTTCCTGAAATGTTGTGTCCGATGGACTGAAAACAGTGGTGTTCCCTGATAGCGTAAGCGCAAAGGTAAGTTTGTTTCTGTGCAAACATACTATTAATTCCATGTACTTTTCTTTCCATATTTTTTTACTTTGATACTTGTGCTAGCTATTTTAGAAATAATTAAGCAACCATGTAATCTTGGTAGGAAGGCTCCCAGGAGTCAACACCTGCATTCTGATTTCTAATTTTGACAACTGTGTATTATTTTCCATCTTCCTACCTCTATTTTAGAGTTTGTAATAATGAACAGCAGGCTGCTCACCTAGGTTCTTCAAAAGCGTCTTTCACATTGACAAAGATCACTGCGGTGCACGTCTGAACAATGCTATAAAAATGTCATTTTTACACTTCACTATTCCCCTGTAAACCCTCCGCCACCAGTGTTTAAAGAAACTTGCATTATCTCTCTCGTTTGTCATTCTGTGCCTTTTAAATGAAGAATTTACAACTCCCAGTCGGAGTTTTTTAAGTTGAGACGCGATACTTGGCTGGTGTTTGCTGAATGCCGGGCCCTTGCCGGTGGAGGACAGGGGCTGCCCCTACAGCCCCCGGCCACCTTGCCCTGAGTTTGCAGCCACCTCTCCTCGCCCCTTCTAGCCTTCGCTCCTACAGAAACGTCGCTAGACTGTTTATCATAACCTCCTCCGCTCTTTTGTTCCCCCAGCCGTCCCACGACAGCCGCCACCACCTTTCGGTGGCATTTTTCCTGTCAGCCAAACCCGGCCGCCACCAGCGGCCCCTCGCGTCCCGCCCCTCCGGGCCCGCCCTCAGCGGCTGCCCGGGAGAGACGGGGCCGCACCGCCACCCCCGTGCGGGCCGGGGGCGGGCCGCGGCGGTGGGAGCCCGCCTCAGAGGAAGTGATGGAGGCCGAGGGAGGAGGAAGAGCCGCCGCTGGTAAGAGGGGAGGGAGAGCGCTCACCGCCTGGGCCCGCGCTTCCCCGCGGCCCGGCCTCCTTCCCCCGCCGGCCCCTGTCCCGTCTCTCCCCTCACGCCGCGCCCTGCTCCTCAGGGCGACCGCCCCGCTCGCTTCGCCTCCTTCCCGCTCTTGCCCTCACCCCGGGCCGGCTGCTCACCCGCTAAAGGCTGGACGCGGTGCTTGGCAGCCGCACCGCCCGCCCGGGGGCGCCGCCTCCTGTGAGGAGCCGGCGGGCGCCCCGCGGCGGGTCGCCCCGCCGCTGCGAAATGGCGGGCTCTCCTCAGCACCCGCCTCGGGGCGTTCCAGAAGCGGCCAAAACGCCGCCAAACACGCGGGGCCTTTCCAGGAAAACTTTGCGCCGTCTCCCGCGGTCATGGCAGGACGAGCCCTGGCTCTTCGTTGTCATGTTCCCAGCGCCCAGTTTTCCACAGGATCGCTGAGGTGAGGAAGTGCCTCTGAGGTGGTCCCATCCGACGCCCTGTGCAAAGCAGGCTCTGCCAGAGTAGGTCGCTAGAGGGTTCTTTTTGTCCCTTTCCCAAGCGTACAGGTAACTTCTCCAGGTTTTAGGGTAGTCCAAGCCCGTCCTGAAGCAGAGAGGACCTGGCCCCATGATTTCTGTCAGCTTTGGTTCAGCAGGAGGTGCCGGTGCAGTGGCTCATCTTCAAATGCCCACTTCCAGTGTGCATGTAGAGGCACAGGTGCATGAGTTTGTGACTTTAATGGCTAAGTATTTGAGAACTAATAAAGAGCAGAGGCAATACTGCGTAAATATACTTTTACATCTTTAAGGCCAATTTGCAGGTAGCACGTTAAAGTGTTTACTCAGACTGAGTTAGACAACAGGAGCAGTAAACACATTGTTTCTTGACCACCAAGAAATAGCTAGTTGGATTATTTTGGTGTAGACAGGAGGTATAAAAGGCTTTCTACATTGCACTTGGTTACTTACCCTTTCTTTAAAAAGGGTATTTGGTAAATACTTTCTTTGTTGATCACGAGATGATTATAGGACAAAAAATACATGGGCTTTATTGATTTTTTTTTTTTGGTGAAAAAAAAAAATCTGCTTTCAGAAAAAAATTAACCTTCTGGTGTTTCTGACAGTAGTCAAAGAGCTTCTCTGCCCAGCAGAGGCCAACAAAGAGAACTTAGCAATTCATTATGATGCGGAACACCACTTTGAGATGAATAGACGCTATGTTAGTTCCCGAATGACAACACTCCTGGTGCTTGGTAAGGTATCTTATTTTAGGACAGGTGAATCTTCTGCACATGCTCTATCATGGATTTCCAAGGCAGTCTGGCATGTGTAGTGTTCCTGGTTTATATTTGACTAGGAGCACTTCCAAGAATCTCTGTTCATGCACTTGTTTGGATAAGGGCCCGTTGCATCACCTCAGTTAGCTTTTGCACTGCTTTCCCTCCTGCTCTGTTTTTATGCTCTTCTTTCTTAATTTGTCACGCTAGCAGGTAAATGGAGAGAAAGTGAATTTATCTTCTGAAACGCATTTTAAGTTGCTGCCATTTATCTAAAGCACCTACTTCATCCCCTTCAGTAAAATAATGATGTTGTTCATTAGTTCCTCTAACTGCTGATGGCTAAATGCACTGTAGTCAGATTGCTCTATTTTTTCCCTCCTATCAGCCACTTCTGAAAGTCAAACGTTTATAATGCTTTTTTTTTTTTTTGAATACTCTTAATTCTGCTGATGTTTTTAAATAAAGTATCTCTAGATGAATGAGACTTGGTTTTTCATGTCCAGGCAAATGTTGTACTGTTGGGCACTTTGGGTACTATCTACATTTTTTTCCGTTTTTTTTTCATTATTCTCATATTGATTGTTTAGAATAATTCTTCCATTCCCTTCCTCTTTTCAAATGGATGTAATTGTTTCTAGGTATCCTCTGAATTTTGACTTTGTTATGTAATTGGGTATCAGTATATTTAAAGTAATTATGTAACAATTGCTAATGGGTTGAGTATATAACACACTTCAAGAAAATATTGGAGTCAGCCATTAGCTCTTCTCATGCAAGCGGTACTTTTCATTTTATGCCCTGCGGTAATTGAGGTGCTGCAACTGTTCCTGAGGTCTGTTCCTGTAACCGCTTTTCACAAACCTTGCCATTGAAAAGCAGGCCAGATGTTGACATAGAACCTGAGGTTCTTGTTTTAAATTCAGCCTTGTCACAGATAGTTTTGATTTCAGAGCATTTTGAGAGTCAGACTTGTATGTGTTAACCATCTAACAGCAAGGCTGCAAAAGACATTCAATGAGTAACAACATACATATGACTCTGGAGCCTGAGAAATAGTTAGTTGCCACATGACAAACCTGTACATCTAGTTTAACAGTTGCACTAATGAAGCTTTAAATTTCCATCTGCCTCTCTAGGTAGATGGAAAATTCCCTGCCCTCCATGAAATCTGTGTTAATCAGTTAAAGTTTACAGGCAGGAGGTCAGCACCGTGAAAGGTGGAAGCTCGAAATTCTGGTAGTGTAGATCGGCTAGATGTCATTAATGTGGTCCCCACATCTAGAGAAAGATACCCAAAGCTCTGAGATGATTGTGATCAACAGCCATATTCCTTCAGTATAACTAAACTCTCATCTATGAAACAAGTAGAATTTTACTCAGACTGAGGAGCGTTTATCTCTAAGACGTAAGGACTTTCATAACCTTCTTGCTTTCCCTGCCACAGGTAAGGCAGATTACTGTAACCTTGCTTTAACATAAATACATAGCTATGGCCTAGAAGGAAAGCAAACCGGAAACAAAATCCCATCTTCTTCAAAATACTTCTCTCAAAGAAAAAATACACTCCAACACCCAGCAAACAAACCTGAGTCCCTTTCCATAATAGCATTGTAGTGAACTTTCTCCTCCCCTTGGGAAGAGAGTATGAGAGAACAAACAACACAAGGGAAAGTCTAGCCTGTTTAAATTTCGAGTGGGAGGTGTGCAGCCATTATGCTTATGAGTATTTTATGAGAACTGATGTAGAACAGGTTGGTTTATATTTTCTGCATTGTATAATGGTTGCACACTGAGAGACTCCCAAACACTTCTAGTGGCAATTCACAGTTCTGATATGCTGTCTTTGCAAAATGATTGGCAGACCCTCAGGTCACACATGTCCAAACTGTGTCCTCGCTTACGGAGCGGTCTGCGGATGCTTAAAAATGTTGTGTTTGTAACCTTTGAAACTGCTGTCTGGTGGCTGGTCTTTATAGTATTACCAACAACAGATGGCAAATGGCTCCGCTGATGTAATTCTTGCTAGTGTTTCATTCCTGTTAAGTTCCACAGTCTCAAAATCTCAGAAAGTGCCTCCATTTTTTTTCTGTGTAATGATTTCAAGCCAAACTAAATAAAAACATCTTATATTATTCAAATTCCCATGGTGTCATGTGACATTTTTGTAATGATTGCCTTGCAGCAGTTTCAGATAAGTGCACGTTTGGTAGCAATTTAAGGCCTGTGTCCTTTAAGTAATGCTTATTAGTACGCAACAGATGCCGTTTAGAAACATTATGCCTTTTAATAGGCTCTGCTTTTAGACTACATGTTCTCATTCCAGGCAGGCTCTGGATCAGGCAAGCTTGGAGGTATGCTGTCGTTTATGCAAAGCCTAAGTCAATTTTCTGCTCTGAAGTCAGGCCATGTGTTTTTCCTTGTTTCTTCCATTCTGGTCATAGCTGTCTTGCTGTGTTTTTCCCTCTAGTCATATCTTTGGCTGATTGTCAAGCCATTACAATCAAAACCTTTTGCATTTTTAACCACCAGCAGTGGTTTCTTTTGTCCTTACAGAAGAGTTTGTGTAAACTGAATTTAAACAATCTCAGCTTCACTGTCAAAAGCACAGCGAGCACAGAGGTAGCCCTTTATTGCCAGCCTGTCCTTCCGTCTCTGCTTCTTCCTCCTCCCAAAATGAAAAAAAAAGGGAAAAGCAGAGCCTTGCTGATTTTGGAGCACCTTCAAAGACATGTAGAATAGCTGACACAATGGCACAGAGAAACAAGCGAGATGTTTACATATCTTCTCCACTACATACAGCTGTTTATTACAGCAAGAAGTTCCAAGGCTAAGAGGCTTGTGATAACTGGTAAAGGTGACATTAATTTGCAGCTGCATAATAAATTTAGCAATGTGTAAATTGTTATGGAAGAGAGGGTTTTTGTTTTGTTTTGTTTCCTTTTTTGCTCAAATTAATTGCTTTATTTTGAGATTAGGCTGGCTGTACAAATTGGTCCTTGTAAGCAATTTGGGGAAGGCTGCTGAGCTATCTTAGGTAGACTTATGCACTCTACTGGTGGGAGCAGTAGATTTTTCAGACGTAAAGCATTTGCAACTCAGATTATGGGGAATCTGAGACTGATAACCCTGAAAATCTAGCTAGTTGTTTCATATTTTCATTGCTACATCATTTATTTGGGGAACATTGTCCGTTCTGACAACAGACCATGGCTTTTGGGAACCTTTGGTATGCCGCACGTATTGGCATAGTTTGCATGAAATGAAGGTAAGGGTTGAGTGTCGGCCCTGTGGCCTTAGGTTCCCCACACGTGCTTTGAATGATGGTAGTAACAGGGAAATGCATTTAATGTGGTGCTTAAATGTTAGTCCTGGTGCCAGTTTTCGAGGGTGGCTGTTTCAGTAATTATTTTAAATGCTCCTTGGTCTTAAAATACAGATATTTTCTGAAGCTTTCCTAACTGGCAGTCTGTCTGGCTTTTCCCCATGGGATGAAATCATCTTCATTTTAGTCCATTTTCCAAACTCAGTTGTCATTTCCTACCATTTCGCAACTCCTTGTTTATCACTATGGGAGACGTTGTCTTCCTCTTTTCCCTTATGTTATGGGATGACTTTTAGCCAATTTGTATCCTTTCTACTGTTCATCTTTGTTAAGGATTGAATTAATGATATCACATTTGAACTTGTGATTCCTAAAAGCTCTGCTGCTGTTTACTGAATCTTTTCTGTTGTTTTCCTTTCAAGTCAGCCTCTTTGAATAATGAAAATACTTCAGTGATAGATTTCAGTGTCATTTGGGGCCTCCCATTCCTTTTTCGCTTAGATTTTTGAGAGTCAGACTCTAATTTGAGGTCAGGTCTGGAAATATGAATTTCTGCTGGCATAGCTATTTTGGCTATGGGTATGATGAAGTGAGATGTACACTGACAGAGCTGTGCTGGAAAAAGTCCCTGATGTGGACACAGTTGTTTTGGAAAAACTTCATTTTTGCTTGTATATTCTATTTTGTTTAGGGGTAGACAAATAATCGAGTTGACAAATTTAAAGATTTTTTCTTACATATGCAAGAAAATCCTTACCGCTGTTACCTCCACTGTCTTCAGTAGTTGAAGTTACGCTTTTGCAGGAACGTGTCTGCCCATTTCTTGGTTGTACGGAAAGCAGTATATGTTAAGAACCTAATTCCGATGTTCACAGATTCAGAGGTGTTAGCAGCAATCCCATGGAATCGATGAAATTTCCTTGATGAAAACCTAGTGTGAACTGGAACCTTAGAGCCTTTATTGATTACAGTCCTGAATGTCACTTCTCTTCAGGACTTTATCTTCTCTGAGTTTTTCTGCAAGCTCTCTACCTCTTTTTAGCATCTATGCTCTGTGAAAAAGAGAGTTACGTGTGCAGAAGTATGGATTCCTGATATGTCATAGTTACAGCTGGTAGCACTTCCATGGTTTCACAGTATGCTACAGTATTTATTTATAAAGTCTGTTTCTGGGCCATTATATCTCAGCTTCATTCAATTTCATTAGGTTAGAGCTTTGTGCAAAACATGCCAGTCCAGATGTGCATTTTGTGTATAATATGAGAGGGGTAGCCTGTTTACACAGATGTATTTTAATTTATCTGTACTATGAGCTGGGTGTGGCTTTATTTTTATAAGTGTAACGCTGCTTATGGTCCATCTGAAGAAAAATACATATAGTTGAAACTTGTTTGCAGAACGGGAGTACTGCAGGTTAGGGTTGATTAATGCCATTGTGTGATCCCTTCAATGTATACTTGCTTTCCTAGATTTGAAAACATTTTAAATAATGTGGTTTCATCCGGGCAGTTTTCCAAAATGACCTAAATAATTAAATCAATTATTTAATTCCATTGTCTATTTTTTTTTTCCATTTCATAAGTTGCAGATTACTTATTTGGAAAATAAATAAGACGTGGCTTATAGACCCTGGTCATATGAGGTTCTGAAGACCTTCAGAGCTCCTTGAGGAGAGTGCAAATTGAAGCTGTTTGATATTTTTCAGAGTTAGGCTTGTCTAGTCTCTGCCTATGCTCATTTATGTTCTGCTAAATTTATGTGTATACTTAAAGCTTTTTTTTCCCTTTTCCTAAATTAGTAGTAAAAACGTGTTAGTGTGAATGGGATAGCTACTGTGATAGCATCCTGCAGTTGGAATGCCTAACGTTTGATCTGTGCTGCATTTCAGTGACAGAATTTGCAATAATGAAGTTTACAGCTACAATTGAACTCATATTTAAACTGTTTGGTTTCTTAATTGGGAATGGGATTAGGATTATTTCCCTACACTTCTGCCTTCATTTATTGATTCCACAGCAGAAAATTATCTACAGTTAGAAACTTGTATTTACTTTGTTTCTCGAGACCCTTTTCACCATTTGAATTGTGACAGATTATATGTAAAATATATATACATAAACGTATATATATATATATATAATATATATACATAAATGGCATTTTTGGATCAAGACATAGAAACATGCTAATGCCAGTGCATTTTTTTCATGCTTTACCTTCCAAGAGTGATTGCTTCGTTAGGAATGGTGAAAAGCAATGCAGCAGGGCAGAACATCAGTTTCGTTAATGATGTACAGCATGTGGCTAAGGGCTGCCTTGCCAGGTCGGACAGATATCACACCACAGCATTTGCCCATTAGCTCCATTGCCACCACACATGGTTATGATACTGAAGTTTCACTTACACTAGAGCTTGGGTTTTTGACATGAAGTTGCTCAATTAAATTCAGGATATGAGAGTCAGGTTCTGCATGTACTCCCGGGAACATGCCAAAGACCTCTTCCTTCCTTTGAAAGGTTAAACAAACATGGTTGTCTAATGATAACCACATGCATAGAGCTGTTCAAGCTCATTGGAAGGAATGGAGAAGTTGATGTTAAGCGCTGTTGTTTAACACAGAGCTCCCGCTCCGGTGAGAGGGTAATGCAAAGTATTTTTGTTACATGTACTCGGTTTGAAAGAGCAAAAAATGTTATCTTTAGATCCTAGACACTGTCATGGTTTTGCTGCCGTAGTGTGGCCGTGACAGTCCACGGGAGAACAGAGAACAATTTATGCTACATGATTTCTTTGTCTTTTTATGTTGTGACTTCAGAGGGACTGATATGAAAAACGTCACACCCTTTTGAAGTGGTAGATAAGGCATACACTTAGGTGATAAGAACCGAGACAGAAGATAAAGTGATTTGTTGGGGGCCACAAAAACACACCTGTGGTAAGAATAAATCTTAGTTGCCTCATTTAATTACAAGAACATTCCCTCCTAAATATTGACTTGATATACAGGCTTTTTGTGTTGGTGTACATATGTTTGTCACATATTGCAAAGTGTTTTTTGATTAAAAAAAAGTGGAAAATACTTCTTGGACAACAGAAAACCCATAATACTGTCAGAAACACTTAGAATCTGCTGAAGTTTTTCTTTTTAATTGTGAAATATATTGGCATGCAAATAAAGCCAAAAAATAAATAAAACCAGTACTGCTATTCCAAGCATTACAAACGGCAAAATTGAATAAAAACTAATGAGACTTAGAAGTTAGAACTGTTAGGTTATTTTTATCTATCTTTTTTGGCACCATTAGAAATCACATGTAAGTATTTTTCATTCTTTTACATACAAATGCAATGCACATTTGCACAAATACATACGCTAAGATGCACAGTCCAGATACATCATGTGGTGACTGATAGCTCTTTTGTAAACATACATTTCTTAATGGATGCATGTACTATCGTCCTCTGTGTTTGTAGAACATGAAAAAGTAGTTGTAGGATAAATGATTAATTCACTTCAGACAGAACACTTTTTTAATGCTTCATCCACGGTGAGGTTGATGTATTTTGCTTTACGAATCCAGCTGCATCCTAAATGCTCTTTTCAACAACTAACTCTTTCTTGGAAGCATCAGCACACCTTAAAGGATCTTTGCCAACTCAGTGGTGCGTCTGGTCTGAAATATCTACGTCACCACTGCGTTGGCTTAGGGACCCACTATTGATAAGCTACACATGAATGCAGGAATAGGAAATTCTTAACTACTATAGCAAATCTCTCTTGCTTAATAAATTGTTTATTGGGTTCATGATCAAAGGGACTAAGTATATTGGCAGTACATACTAATTTGAAACCTAAATGAGTATTTAAAACATTTTTATGAAGAGATGGAGTTGATTGTCCAAAGTTGTAACTGATTTGTTAGATAGTGACAAAATAGTAAAACTAATACTAGGTACTAAAATGACTAGTCTGCTCAAAAAGAGCTTGAGGAGTGTGATGGTGATGTAAATTGCTGTAGCATCCCATTCATGTAAGCCTACAGTTATCTATATTCTAGTTAAATTATTTCTATTATGAGGTAGGTTTACTTGCAGAGGATGTAGAAGAATTGTTGAAAAGAATCAACTGAAGCATTTCATTTACCTTCGGGCATTCCTGCACGCTGCAGTTTCACTTGTGGAATTTCACATACAAGTGTGTGCACCATGTGTTTTCTGTTGTATTGGGAATAAATTCTTTTGCCCATGGAAAAATATTTCCTGCTTACTTTAACTGATCAGATGACATTCTTGCTGAATCTGTAATGATGGGAGTCTGCGTCTAGTCTCCAAAAATCAATTTTGAGTTCAAGATAGAGTATTGTCTTCTATTTTGTGATTCCAGTCTTTATATTTCTACCTGATGCAGAACATAAGAATATTGATCAGATCGATCTGGATTCCCACATATTGATCTTTTTGGATCCTAAGTGAAGTGAACTTTGTCTGCCTTTTGCCTCTACAAGAACAATATTTGTCCACTTCATGAAACCCCCGTAAAATCCAGCTCTCTATTCTGGAGAAAATCAGAGGTGGATTAGAAGTGGGTTGGGAAAAAAGCTGAGTTTAAGGATCAGGACTGAAATGGGGGCCTTGGTTTATGCTGGTTGGCAGAGTTGTGTGATGTTTTAGGCTGAGGTACCTATAGGTGCTGGGGGTTAGTATCCCATGAGGATGACTGAGTATGGGCAGTGCCTGCTTGCTTGTATAGCTGCAGCCTTTCACTTCAGGTATCAGATTCTTAGTGCGAATTGATGGCTCATCACCAGAGTGAGAGGAGATGCACTTATATATGTACTAGCTTAAGAATGTGGCCCAGACTACTCCATGGAAACAAAAGAGAGCAGAAGCAGAATTACCATGTTAGTTTTGGCTTTAAAATCCATTCTGTATGCTTGAAATGGAAATATGGCCATTCAGATTTCTATTTTAATTCATTTATTTCTCTCTAGATAAGTTTTTTTTTCAGTGGAGTTGCATACACTTCTTCCTCGGTTTCCCTGAACGGTGGAGCCCTCTAAAAGACCAAGACTTCTACCTGTCTGTTGTCTGTAAACCCTTCATCGTCACCGCCGTGGTAGAATCAGTCTGTACGATGCGTTGACCTTGTTTACCAACGGTGGCTGTGTAAGATGGCAGCCACTACAGCGTGCATGCCTGGAATCCCTCTAATGCAGTAGGCCTCCCGTTCTAAATTTACTCTGCTTCTGGTTTATGGCCCTTCCTCTGTGGCTGCAGCAAGAGGCCCCTTTTTTATGACTCACCCCTCCTGCCCCCCTCCGCTCCCTCGCTCCTTCCCCGCCCAGATGGTAACCCTTTGTGCACATGGACTGTATGACAAAGTGCTCGCTAGCTGTCAGGCTGATTGGCTGCTACAGTGTGCTCTTTTGTTGTCGCTACCTAAGATCAAATTCGTATGAAATCCTGTAATTCAAATTAGGGTGAAAGGCTGTCCTTGGAACGTTGCAGTTTTGGTATCCCTAGATGCTGATGGGGGCCTCAGACTGAAGCACTCACGGGAGAATAGTGCTGCTTTCCTTTTAAAGCAAAGTTAAATTATTTTGCAATTGATTTTGGAACCTTTATAATGTCCTGCTAGCCAGCAATAATTATTGCTGTAGTCAAATGCTTAATAATAATAGTTATGGTTAGACTTTGACAAAGTTTTTTTTGTTTCTGTAGACAAAAATGCATATGAAAGGGACATACACGGAAGAGGAAATATAATTTCTTCACTTTGTACTGCGGAAAACTTTAGTTAACATAAACAAATTCAAGCTAACTCGGTGATCTTTCTTCTGCCCGTGGCAGCTGAGCAGTATTAGTGGTATGTGCGTGCGTGTGCAAGTTTTGGGGGGATGTTCACAAAACCCAGCCTTAGCACAGCTGGCTTCTTGAGGACACTCCAGGGCATCAAAAGTTACACATGTGCTCCATATTGTCCTGAAGGATCCCCCCCTTATATATATACAGAAGTTGAAATAGATTTGTTTAATTCATGACAATTTTTGTTGATTTCCCCATTACTGGAACATGTGCTCCTAACTCACTTAGGCATTTTCAGAGTATTACACAGGAAAGACAAGTTAAATGGAAGTCTAAAAGCAATTTTTAGAGAAAAAAATTACTGTTGTGGAAAGCTGTATTAATGCAGTGTTGATCAGAAGTTTTATCTAATGCCTCGTTATTTAATTTGTGACATTATTACATTCTTCAAATGATCTCCATTACCTTAGAATACAAGCATGTTAGGTACCTGGAAGTTACTGTAAATTGAAGGTGCCAGTTGTTTTGTTCAGTGAGGAGAAAGCATTAATGTGCTTATTAAGTTGCTTAGCAGTGGCAGGATACAGCCTTGTAAGCAGCATCTCATGAATGGTATTTATCAGCATGATCAATATTTTTATTTGCGCTAAACTTAAGTCTTATGTGCTGCTCTTTTGTAAAAAAAGAAAAGAAAGAAAAGAAAAAAAAGAAAAAAAATTACTGGTAAGTTTACTTCAGTAAATTACTAAAGTTTTTAATAATAATCTTTAATTTCTTCCTTCCCTTATATGGCTTCTTTGCTTGGTGTTGTTACACAGTACACTGGGGAAGGCCGCTGCAGAAAAAACCTGCTACTGCTAAGTACTGGCTGGGATTTTATAAACTGACTCAACTTGCCAGTGTTGCAATGCTTTTCTCCCATTTTGTCACAGAAGAGTAGCTTCTGTTCAGCAGTCTGACTACAGAGCTTTGCTATAAAGCCTCAGGATTTGAGCTGATTGCCTGCAAAGGGCAGGAAAATAGTGCTTAAAGTATTTTAAGCAGTGCTGGGTGGTGGTGAATTATTGGTTGTAGTTTCTTACCTTCGGGTAAGGAATCAGTTTTTGATCACTGCCAGAGGGAGGATGGTGGGACGGTGGATGAATAATCTGACCTGGTGCTGCAAATCCCATGCTCCTGTTTTTACACAGAAAAGTGTAGTTTTCAATATTGTACTTTCTTGATCCATAGTTTCCGAATCTTGATACAGACAGTTCCTGCAGCGGCCCTCAGAAGACTGTTAATTGTCTTAGCCATTTACTTTGCACTTACTATTGGATTAGTTATTTCACATTAAACTTGAGCCATTGGAACTGCTATGTGAAAGCAAACCATGATTAAAAATGGAGGATTCAGAACTAAGACTCAAACTATAGCTGTGTGGCAGAAGATTCTGTCCTCAGTTTGGGGCTTACAATAGTTGCAGGTGTGGCTTGTTGACTGAAAGTCCCTTAAATTGAAAATATTTCCTTCCTGTGACAGAAGACTGGCAGAATACTATTTTGACTGCTAACCCATTGCTTCTAATGTTCTTTTTCTTCAGCTGGTGATGAACTACCAATCAGTCTGATTTCTTGTATCAGAAAGAGGATGCTTGGCTTCTCAGAAGCACTGATTTGGAATTTGCATTTAGGTAGCAGGCATCAGATGTATGTAATTTTTGTTTGCATGCAATTAACAAATACCTTGCATGGATATCTTACAGCATTGAGTCACGTGGATCGAAAGTTATGTTGCATAAAAGATGGTGGTTGTTATTTTGGGAGCCCTTCTGTGGGTAAATATTTTAGTATTTTTTGACATTATTTAATTGTTGTAAAAGTGCCCAATTGAAATAACTCGAAAAAGAGAAGGAGATAACTAACAATGTACAACAGATCATGGACTGACCCATAAAGGGGCAGTCTTCCAAGAAATAGTGGAAGCTGTGGAATTCTGTTCCTGTTGTCTATTTGGGCAGTACTAAAAATCACGCTGTGTTTTGGGGATTTTTTTTTCTTCTTACAGCTTTAAAGCAATTTACTTACACCTGGAGAAATTTAAGACTCTGCTTGTTGAGTTCAAAGGAGGCAAATGTGATTTGATGCTGTCATGGTTCTACTTTGTAAAATTGCATGTCAAGAGGTAGATAGCAAATAGATTCTACCAGTCTTCTTGTTTCAGACTACACTTATACAAAAGGCTCCAATAGGAATGATAAGGGCCCATTTACAACAAGCAACTGCTGGGAAAACTGTGGTTTTAAAATTCATATTTATTAGCTCACTTTAAAAGTAAAAAAATAACATGTGTTTTATTTTAACTGCAGGTTGCCTTTACTTGGTAGATACGGTAGTAGGAGATCCAGAGGTTCTGCAAGCAGATGCTGAAACATACTATGAAAAACTCTTGAAGCAATCATCATCCACTCCTGATGTTTTTTCCATCCCTGGAGGAGAAAAGGTAATAGGCTGATGTTTTTCATTCTGCATGTTAGATACTTGCAAACTAGTTTATTGGTTGTGTTCATTGTCTGTGAATAGGGGTAAGCTGGTATGGCCAGATTACATCTCTCTTAAAGTCAGCAAATTCTGCATTATTTCAAACCGTTTTCATGCTACAAGTTAGAGATAAGCTTAAACTGCAAGTCTAAAACCCTCCAAGTATGGTTGAGATTTTGAAGTACTTAGCTGAACTTTATATCTTAACCCGCCTCCTTAGAGGGCTGAATCAAAAGTGAATTTGATAGAGGTTTATATCATGGCTGTGCTCTGTATTCTGCCTCTGCTGTGCAATTTACACAGGTGTTGTCATATAGTCAGTTTTCTGTTTCCATCCTTTCTAATACTTGTATCTATAATGTTGAATGTGGGTTCTCCCAGTTCAGATCAGATGTAACTGATAGACAGTATAGATGCCGTAGGTGCCAGTGCTTTAGGTTCCATTCCTGAGCCACCTGAGGAATGGATTGGAGATGAGAGAATCGGCCTGTTAAAAATTCTGACTTCAGTCAACACGTGAAACCTTCCATTCTGGGCATTTTCTAGGTGATTAAAGGTGTACTGGACTACCTGTTATTGTACCATCAAAACATTAAGTGGATTAGTTGAAATAAATGGTTGGAATATGGTGGCTTTTCCACAATTTAGGAAAATAATATGTAGTAGTTTCCAGAAAAATGCTATTTTATATTTCAGGTGGGTAGCTTCATCTTTGAGCAGTGAACGTAACTAGCTTTAAATATTCTTTTAATGCCCTCTAGTGGACCATGCAGGGTTAAATACAAACAAACCTGAAAATGCAAAGATACCTCAGTTTAGGGCTTCTCTGTCCTTAGTTTAGCTTTTCATGCCTGGTTATACTTTTAGAAGCTTATTTGCTGTTCCATTGGAAAGGAGGGTAAAATAAAATCCCAAGCAGTGCTGTATATATTCCTGCAACAATTAGACACAGTGAAATCATTTAAAGGAGGACTCCTGGCTTTTGATTCAGAACTGTCTTGATTCTGTGGCTTGTCATCAGACCTTAAATGTATCATGTGACTGATTTGAGTCTCATAGCAACACATTTCTCTTTGCATTCGTTTAATTCAGGTCTAATCTAATCTGCAGTCAGACAGCTAGTCATGGGCATAAATAATGGTAATGTTCATGCTGTATTGTTTTTTCCCTTATACTCTATAATAAATACTTCAGTGAATGCTGATATTTTGTAATTAAAAATAAATTCAATGTAATACAGTTAAGCCCCCATTCCCAGAGAACATCTGGGCTAACAATCTCTTCTATATACCTACAACCTGACAGATGAGGATTTGGGTGTTTGAATAATTGGCTGTAGTTACCAGCCTTTTTTTTTTTTCCCCCCCTTTTCACTCTGTGTGCATCTGAATTAAAGCAGGTTTCAAGTGGCAGGACAAGCAACCATGCATAATTAGTGTCTGTCAGCCCACTTGCTCAGGTCACAGAACTTCTTTTTGGTATGTCATGGTCTTTGGTCAAGCATTCAGTGCACAAATAACAAGGATTATTGCAAGTCAGGAAGGAAGCACATTGGCAGAGTTCAAAAAGAGAAAGCTATACTTGGCTCATCCTGATGTTATTAGCACCCGTGAAAGTGCACATTACCTTACAAAACAAAATAACAATCATAGCAGTATTGGAAGTAGTACTGGCCTTTTCATTATAGTAATGCTCCCGGGTGCCGTAATGATACCCATGCTGTTGTATTTGTAGCATGCAAAGAAAGGCTGAACCCACAGAACATACTGAGATTTCAGGAAGCTCATGAATACAGATTTCAGGCAGTTCTCAGTTTTTTTCCAGGAGTCCAGTGTTTGCACAGATGATCCGAGGATTCTGCCACTGACAAACTAGTGAACACTGGTTTCAGCTTAAAGTTGTTATCTTGAGTAATCCATATTCATACTACTCCTTCCGTGCACCAAGAAATATTACATGTATCACATGACTGATTTGAGTTTCATAGCAAACTGACAAATGGGTGCAATTAGAGAGAGAGGCACACCCACACATACACAATGGACCAGATTTTTGAAAGTACAGTACATACTGTGCTAAATTATGCACGTTCTTTGCCTGTACCTAAACTTCCATGGGAGCATTTGCGATATTCATATGGAAATCGTCGTCTCTATGCATATAGAACTGTTTGAGCATAGTAATTTTGTGTTTATGTGTCACATCATTTAGAAGTTTAGTCTAAGAATGAGAGGTTGAGAGCTGCATTTTGATTTGAGCTTTCCCTGCAACATAACCACCTCGTGCCAATTATCTCCCCTCCCTGTGCCTCACAGATAAACTGCCCAGGCACTGCCCTAATGCTTTGATACTCCCTATACCCTGAGGCTTAATTCATTGTTTGCAAAACACCACAAGTACTCAGCTGGACGATGCTGTAAGAAGTGCAAGTTGTATTTGTCTTCATTTGATACAAATGTGTCTGGTCTTTCATAACACCATTTGTCCACATGTAACAGTGTTCAAAGCCATGTTATGTACTAATTGTAGTAAGTCAGTGTTAAGGTCTTCACTAGCTTTGGTAGCTGATTCCTTTTAAATTGCTTACTGATAATATTAGAATATTACATATGTATCACTTAGTGGCTTAGTTTGATTGAGAGGGTGTTGTGCTAAGCATATGCCATGCATGTTAGTAAAACATACCATAAATGCATTTAATACATGAAGTACTTCTTGCCAGCTTTGCAGTACAAACAGCTACAGGGCTTGTTTGTTTTTTAGGTTAAACTTGAAGATTCCTGTGTGTGTTTTGTCCCTCTCTACCGAAATAATCCTACTTGCAAAATGTTGCTGTTAACTGATCCACAGGATAAAGAGACAGGTTAGAATTGGTCAAAATACTTTGAAATTCGAGTAGTTGTACTTTCTTTTACTTTTAAGATGCTCTGCTGGTTCATATACTTAAATATTTTGGGTTTTGTTTTGAATATGAAGCAGATTCAGTTTACCTGTCAGGGATTTGTTTCAGTGGGCTAATAATTAGAAGGGAGGATTGACAGTCAGGGCTTTCAGATTCTATGTATAGCTCTGCTAATAGCTGAAAAATGACCTTGGATAAATCTGTTATTATTTCTGAGTTTGTTCAATGGGATAATATTTTTCCAATTCAGGATGAAGTGAAATGTAATGTATTATAGTTAGGAAATAATTCTGAAATGCATAAACAAGAGCAAATACAGATTTCACAGAATCACAGAATGGTTTAAGGTGCAAGGGACCTTAAAGATCATCTGGTTCCAACCCCTCTGCCATTGACAGGGACACCTCCTACTAGATCATGTTGTCCAAAGCCCCATCCAACCTGGCCTTGAACACTTCCAGGGATGGGGCTTCAACAGCTTCTCTGGGCAACCTGTTCCAGTGCCTTACTACCCTCATCATGAAGAATTTCTTTCTAGTGTCTGATCTAAATCTACCCTCTTTTTCTTTAAAACCATTACCCCCTTGTCCTATCGCTACGCTCCCTGATAAAGAGTCTCCCCCCATCTTTCTTGTAGATCCACTTTAAGTACTGGAAGGCTGAAATTATATCAGGTCTTACTGATTCGTATTCATATTGTTTTTCTTTTGTGATATCTTCCTCAGTTCTAGGTTGAATTGCCTTCTATTTCCAGTACTGATGCATGAGGGGTAAATTTAGAGTGAAACCACGCTCAGCAATTGAGTTAAATCCATTTGATTTGGCAGTTTTCCCAATATTTCCCTTAAACTCTATCAGCTTTGTGTTGCTTACGACTAGCAGTGCTATTGCAGCCATGTGCCAGCCTGACAGGGATACGCTGCAACTGAGTTACAGGTGGTAGAAGTCAGCATGCGCTTTCTGGTGCTTCTGTTTCATGAATCACTGCTTAGAGTATCAACAGGTTCTTAAGAATCGAACAATAATTGTATCTAAGCTTTCTCTTACCACTGTCAGGGTTTCAGTATCTTCAGACGCAGACTGGTTTCTTCCTACTTACTCTCTTAGGCAAGAGACTATCTTTGCCTAGGGGATTTGAAAAACTGCAAATGCAGAAAAGGTATCAATCCTTGATATCAGTCATTAACAGGAAACTTGACTCCAAGTTGCATAGTATTAAAAACAAAGGTTGTGACCCACCTACGTTAAACAAAGAGTTTTGGAGCTGTTGTGAAGCGACAGGCTATACAGTTTTTGGAGCAAGTACAACAAAGACATGAACCTGTGCATTGACCCATTGTGTCACTTAGACAAGTGAATCCACATGAAGCCTTGATTCTGTAATCTCTTAAATGCTCAGCTCCCAAATGTGGCAGCAAACTAATGATATCTGTCACTAAAAACATGTTTTTTTTTTTCTGGAAGGATAACCTATAAATTATGCCTGAAAGGCTTTTGCAGCCAGTATTTTTAATAATACAACAAAGGCAAGGTAAACAAGTTCAGCATTCTGTGCTCAGTTTAAAGAGTGTCAGGTAATGATCTTGCACTTCTAGAACGGGTACTATTAGTGTAACTTAAGTATTCATTGTCAGCCCAAACAAAGTAATCGAGACATTTTTTCATAAGAACAAAAATCAGATTAAAATCATCTGTGGTTAGAGGTGAGCTCTGCAAAGTTTTCCAGCTCCTTTTACATATGCTTTCAATTGGAGGTTCACTAATGGGCTGATTCACATAGTTGAAGGTGGGAGACCTTTCTAAGATAAAAGTGTAGTCAAAAGACGTAATGGTTCCTCTAAAACTACTGAGATAGAAGTACTTTCCTGACATTAATTTATCTATTCCATTAACATTTTTCTGAAGAGAGATAGGCACTGATGTGATAAAGGAGAGAAGTGTCTACACCAGAGGCCAAACTTGCACTGAGAGCAATTGTGCATGCCTACTGACTCATGTTCAAAGGAATGTAGTTGAAAACAGCATTAAGTTAGTTTAGGCTGCACAAGAGGAATATATAACAACTACAACATGAAAATAAAGAATTATTAAAAAAAAATGCAGGCAAAAGCAATGCATTGAGACCAAATCTTCAGTTGAGTAATAGTAATAGGAACAACATGTATTAATGAGATACTTGTCCACAGAGAAGAAAAGATTTCCCACAAGGAACAAGTCGAACAAGTTCACGTTAGAGACTAAATTATATGATAGTTATCTACATTAAAAGCTTAAACCTAGCAGAATAAACATTTTATTATATTATAAACAACAGACTGACTGATTACTGTGTCCACCTTGCAAAACTTAAGCTTGCGTCACCAGCCCACAGTCACAGAAACAGTCTCACAGAGATCAGTAAGCCTAGATATTTAAGGCCTACACCATCTGGCTTCTACTATTTCCTTTTAAAAGTATGATTTAAAGGATATTACTGGAAGTTCTTTGTTTCTGGATTTTATATGCTATAAACATGTGGCCTACCTTCCTACACATACCAAATTGGATGGACTTGACTTTTTTTCTTTAGATGAATTTTAATACATTTTCATTAGTTCTCTGAAGTTTGTTGGTGTGTTTGTGTGTGTGCATACCTATGCATATGGGTATACACATTTTAAGTATTTTGTCCAAATATTTTTCCCACTGTTCAGCAGATTAAGAATTGACTCTAAAAGCAGCAGATTGTGTTAATATGACAAGTCCATCTGGATTTGCTTACCTGTAGAACCTTTTGTGCTGTCCAGTGAATAGATCAAATTGTTTCAAAACCAATTTCTTCAGAAAAAAAGCACTATTTATTAATTCAGTCAGCATTAGTTAGGGACACGGGCAGAGAGTTAAAATGCTAAGCAGGTTGCATGATTGTTTTTCCTCCCTTGAAATTAAAGTTTTCTTCTGAACTGTGGTTTCATCCAGGTGAGGGAGAGAAACAATCCTGCTGGAGCTGATCTCTGTCTGGGGTGTCTGCATTTGAGTTTTAGTTGACATCAGGAGTGCTCTCAGAAGCAAATTCCCTGGTTGTCCCTACATACCATGCTTCAGTTCACATCTAGGAACATTCTAGGAACATGTGAACTGGATTAGTTTTGGCTGAAAAGAAATTAGAGGATGCATTCCAGAAGCACGCTGATGTGCCCCAACTACTAATGGGCTTTTATTTATCAGCACTAGTTAGAATTTGTGAACATTGGTTTCTCTTCACCAACTGTTTTGCTCCTTCAATTCAGTTTTGTTAGTGTTAGTCATACTAATGCAGACATGGCCGCTGATGTGTCCTGGCGTGGATAGTGAAGCAAAGAGAAGTGTTGGAATCCTCATTGTTTGGTCCTGCCATATCTCACGTGGTGCTCTGAGACGTGATGCTTCTGAAAGCCATGACCTCCTTCTGCTCCAGTGGTTGCACTGACCGGTGACTGTCAAATCCTGGCGAGGATTTCAGTTTAGTTCTCATCTCCAGCCCTTATCCTGACACCATCAATTCTTTCAGCTTCGCTCCAACATCTCTAGCTTTGCTCTTGGCAGCTCCCTGACTTCCCTCACCCCCTGGGATGAATTCTGTACCAAGCCTTCACAATTGCTGGGGTTAACCACGTGCCTGGGCAGTACCTTAATCTCAATGAGAGAGCTGTATATCTTGTGTGACTTATGTTTATATGAGATGGGATTTCCTCTTTCAGCTTCCTTTGTGTTTACATCTATAATGGATTAGTACTGCACAGATAAAAATGATGTATATAATGTTTATGAAATAACATACTCTATAATATACTTATTTCCCACAGTTATTCCCACAGGTCCCAAAGATTAGCTAATTGTCAGTCTAATAATTTAGAATCATAGAATCATAGAATATCCCGAGTTGGAAGGGACCCATAAGGATCATCGAGTCCAACTCCTGGCACTGCACAGGTCTACCCAAAATTTTAGACCATGTGACTAAGTGCACAGTCCAAACGCCTCTTAAATTCAGACAGGCTTGGTGCAGTGACTACTTCACTGGGGAGCCTGTTCCAGTGTGCAACCACCCTCTCAGTGAAGAACCTCTTCCTAATGTCCAACCTAAACCTCCCCTGCCTCAGCTTGACACCATTGCCGCGGGTTCTATCACTGGTGATTAAGGAGAATAGGTCGGCGCCTGGCCCTCCGCTCCCCCTCGCAAGGAAGTTGTAGACTGCAATGAGGTCTCCCCTCAGCCTCCTCTTCTCCAGGCTGAACAGGCCAAGTGACCTCAGCCGCTCCTCATACGTCTTCCCCTCTAGGCCCTTCACCATCTTCGTCGCCCTCCTCTGGACACTCTCCAGCAGTTTTACATCCTTTTTGTACTGTGGTGCCCAGAACTGCACACAGTACTCAAGGTGAGGCCGCACCAGCGCAGAGTAGAGCGGGACAATCACTTCCCTCGACCGGCTAGCAATGCCATGCTTGATGCACCCCAGGATATGGTTGGCCCTCCTGGCTGCCAGGGCACACTGCTGGCTCATATTCAACTTGCTGTCAACCACAATCCCCAGATCCCTCTCTGCGGGGCTGCTCTCCCGCCCAGTCTGTACATATAGCCAGGGATGCCCCGTCCCAGGTGCAGGACGCGGCACTTGCTCTTATTAAACTTCATGCAGTTGGTGATTGCCCAGCTCTCCAATTTCAATTTGTTTGAAATTCTAATAATTTAGACTCTGGAAAATACAGAATTTAACAGCCTAGCTACAAGTTTGCCAGTGAAGAGCTTTACAGTTTGATGACATTTAATTCTTGGACATAAGTTAAAGAGGGGTTGATTCCAACACTGACATTTGTATCTGATCATCCTGATCAGATAGATTATCCAGAAGTGATGCATAACGTATCTGAAATGATCTGCGTATTTCAAAGAGAAAACGAGTGTGGCAGCTTTTCCATAGGACTTTGTCTTGGTCGGGAGCATTTTTAATTTATTTGTGATGGGCTGAGTGTTCTGTTCTGTTAGTATATCTGTACAGCTATTTTTATGAGAATGTAAATTGTGTTGTAAGGGCTTACAGAGCATAGCATGGGTGATTAACATCTTTATAACACTAAATAAACATATCCTATTGTGGCACTTTCTGTATGTTGTATATAATAATTTACAATAACTGCTAGATGCCATGGGACATTTATCACAAGACATTTGCAACAAATCATTGAGTAAAACTTGAATTGTAGAAGAAAATGTAATTGGTTGCAGGGAAGGTATCTATCTTAGATACTTGAATAGCTGCCATTGCTGCAGCATCTGCATGCCTCCCAAGCTTTAATGTATTTACTTCAGTAAGACTCAGAGAGAGAAATGCTCTTATTCCTTTATAAAGATAGGGAGCTAGGACAGACAGCTATTCAGGGTATGTCAACATTGCAGAATGCAGTTTAATGTAGTATCTCTGAGCATGCTTTATTATTGGAGCTGACCTGGGCTTGGTTGCATGGAGATCCTTGTTGGGATAATTCACCATTCTCCTGCCAAGGTGGAAATCTGGCACCAGCAACCTCTGTAATCTGAAGTGTGCCATCAGTCTGAATTACTTTCAAAATTAAGATAAAGATGTCTTCGCAGAACTTTTAGATTGAATATTTATTAAATAAACTGAAATTACATCTCTTACATATAGCATTGCCTGTAATTTAGATTGTGACTGAGGGATGGGTTTCAGCAGTTTGGATGAAGGCTGGGGAAAAAGAAATATCAAACTGGATGTTGCTTTATTTTTTTCTGCTTAACTCTGTAGAGTCTCGATGTGCATGTTTCATTCAAATAGTTGCACACCAGTGTGGGAACATTTGGCCAGCATAGCCTAGAAAGTAAAAATATAATCCAGACCCGGGCTGGGAAAGAATCCATGTTTGCCTAGCAAAAGGAGACATTTCATAATCACAGTTGCATTATACTTAGTGCCTAATTCAATTCAGTGTTGTTCAGTTATACTTTCCAAATACACATAGTGGTATGGAATCGTACGCTTCACAGGCTCTCAGTTTCTTGCAGCACCCTGAATATGTTTGACTGCAAGTGATCAAAGCACTGAGGTTTAGCAAGCTAGGGCTAACAGGGCAAGCCACACAACTGAGCATATATATACTCCATTAATTGTGAACTGAAATGTCTTGGACTTAGCCATTTCACCTAGTCTCGCAATTGCAAGATCATTTTAATCAGGTACATCGTGATTCATCGTGTGCAGGTGGTGTGTGTAACTTCCTGACTGGCACTAACTTGATGTCATGGTCAGGTGAATGTAACCTAATGTCTTGGAAAGGACAATAAGATTGGGAAAGGAAAGCGAAGGAACACATGCTTTCTCCAAAACTTGCATTTGAAGTAGTATTCCTCTAAGTTGACTATAAAATGAAAATGAGAATATGGGGAAGCATAGATTAATTTAACTGCAGACCAGATGTTGACTTGAAAAATGATAACAAAAAGCAAAGTACATATGTTTGTGTGAAATCTGGAGAAATGTTTTTCCTTTAAGAAAGGCATCCATATAGATAAGGTTGTTCAAGTAATGTGGTGTGACAGTTGCTATGTCAACTAGTGTTCCCCCCTCCACACATTTAAATTATTGAATAGCACCGTAAATGCTCTATAAAAGTAGCTGCATAGAACATGGTAATGCATCTCCCTATTTTCATCAAAGCTTTTTCAAACTTTTCTGACCTTTACTATGGATGTTGTATGTGTCTGGACTATGTGCCAGATCTCTGTCCAGCTCCCATTAAAGTCAGCGTTTGGCCCATTATGTCTCCTCTGTCTGACTCAGCTGCCTTTGTAGCTACATGTATCGTGGATGTGTAATGGAGCAGTGGCTGCTTGCATTTGAAAGCAGAGTGAAGGGACTGAGGGAACAGATTGAATCCATCACAGAAAGAGTATGAAAATCCCATGCAAGTAAGTGCATAATATTTGATGAATTGGATCTGGTGCTGTAAACAGGCATCTGCCCTTGCGTGCAATACTTTCCTGTTGTTAACCCAGTACGCAAAATATAATGCTTTTTGGCACATGCTTTAATAATTTATTTAAAATATAAGTTCACTAAGCAGAATCCCCAGCCTGAAAGCCAGTGGGAGCTGGTAAAGGCTGAACCGAAAAGGGAAACTAACCTGTGCACATCAGAGACATTTGTATAACCTGAGGCTAAAACAGGTAAATGATGAATCCTATTAAAGCCATTTCACTTCATTATGTGTAAATTTGTCTCTGGCTGGCACATGGTTTTTAACTTTCTCATGTTTGTCCTTATTTGGATAGCTTAGAGAACCAGTAGAGACTGCACTCTCTTAGGACTTGAAAGGTGTGAACTCCATGCTGTTCTGTGCAGCATAATTCCTATGTTGTATTTTATCTTTTTGTCTGAAAATGGGGATGTGAGCTGCCCTATTTGAAGACAATAAAGATATTGGTGTTCTTGAACACCCCTGAAATTGTGACTGTGTAGTTTCTGTAGGTGGATGTCACCAATGTACAGATAATATTTCTTTTTGCTGAGATATGTGTTGCTTGATGTGTTGGTGGTCAGAAATGATCGAATTTCTGTCTTTATTCTAAAAACTAATCTAAATCCTATATGCTTTGAAATGACCCTGTTCTAATTTTTTTCTTTCTGAACAGGGCTTTGGGAACAATTTCCATGTCTCTGTTGCTGCTTCAGTCTTTCTCTTGTAAACCTAATTGTAGGTAATGAGTTCTGCAGACAAACGTGAAGGAATGGGGTTTAAATACTTGCTTCTGTGTACATGAAAAATTTAGGAAGAGCGAATAGAAGTAGAGTGCAAGTACTGCATAGAACTTACACAGGGACCTGAGTTATGTAGAAGTTGGCCATACATGTTTGCTTCAGGGTGGAGTGTGTCTTACAAGTGCATACGTCTGTCCTTTGTTCATAGAAACCTCTCTGCATGCATTTGAACTTTTGTGAATACCTGTCCGTGCAGAGATTTAGGAGTCTGTACTCTAAAGATATAGATACGTAGAAATTCAGCCACGTGGGTAGCTGAAAAGTTGTTTGATACAGGGGATATGAAAACTTTTGTGCTTTACTTGCATGGCTGCCAATGTGGGCACGTATACATGTGGACAGAGGAAGAAATCTGAAAGAAACTTCAAGAATGTAACCTTTAGCCAGGTAGCTCTCTTTGTCCCAAATACCACTCAAACTTAATATGCTACTGAACAGATATTGTACAGGAAGTACTTTATTCATATGGCACACAGGTTGTCACACCAAAGTTGCATTCATTCCTAAGAAATATCTTCACTTGATGCCTCATGCCGTATTGAAAATTGGATATCAAGGGACATGGAGGTGAAATTGAAATATTATCATTGTTCTGTTGTCTCACAGCAGATCAAACTGGAGTCAGCTGGAGGGAGAAGTAGATCTGTGGCAACTTGTGGAAAGGTTCATAACCAGATTTGTATTTATTTGCAGTTGATGTGTTCCCCTGTCTTTCTTTTTGTAGTTTTGGCACTTTATTTGAACCAGTGTTGGTGGCCTGTTGAAGATGTTGTAAAGACGGCTGATCCTTCTAGAGATGGGTTAATTTCGGTAAGGGTGCTTTTTTAAACATTTGACTTTGCCCTGGAACTTCCCAGTTAGAATAATCATAAGTAATTGTCTCTGGTCTCTTACAGCTCATGCTTTATAACCTGTGGGATCTGGCGTATGTGGCTCACCAAGTACTTCATATGTCTCCCAATGCAGAGTGACATGCACATTAACCCTCTCTAAACAATTTTCTGCATGCAGTTTATGATTCATCTGTGGGATTATTCATGTTTGGTTTTAGTTTACCCTCACTGCCAAATAAAGGAAAAATCAAGCTGAATTATTACATTAGTAGTAACTCTTCACATTAGAGTTCGTTGACTGACTGTCTGATGGGACATGTTAGTACCCTTTGGAACAGTCTTATAATTGAAATTGTTTTGCCTTGAATAATGCTTATATTGCATTAATTTTATGTTATTTAATAGATTAAATATATGTAATTCTTCTTCCAAACAAACGATACAACTATTTTTTTCATAATTTGAGAGATTGGGGTAGCCTGTAGTCTGTTTTCAACTAAGAAGTCATTTTCCTGCTGTACGTCAGCCTTGTATTGCCATGAGGCTAGTAAGTCAGTTCTATTCATACCCAACCCTCTGTGTCCATCTTTGGTCCTTAATGATTCTGTTCGTTTGTCATCTTTCCCTAATAATCTGCCATACATAGAGTTTAATTATTCACTGAATTATTATTTTTTTTGGGGGGGGGGAGTAACTGAACTGGAGGGATTTTGAGATACAAATCCTTGTAAGATAGAATTCAGGGCAGAAACACAAGCGTTCAGGTTTTCGAGTATCTGCTGTATCAACAGAGAATGAAAAAATATCTGAAAACAGAAAACTTGCCCCTTTTAGCTCATTGCTAAGAGTTAAATTGTCATTATTTGTGGAAGCTCTCATTTTCTTTTTCAACATTCCTTTAAATGTTGTTGGCACCACTTTTTGCCTCAATGACCAATATGCTGTCCTTTGTATTCCTCCATCTGCCTGTCTTGTTGGTTGTCTAATAAGAAGCATGTCATAAAAGCTAATTGTTTCTGTTGTTATGCCTAGTTTATAAGCTGCTTGGGACAGGCTGTGCATTTATGCTGTTTTGTATAGTGTCTAGCTCAGTAAGGTCCTGGCCCACTAAAGTTCTTTGCTGTGGCAAGACATATAATAGTGAAGAGGTGATCAGGATAACTCAGTGTGAATCCTGTCTTTATTTCTCCTTTAGGTAGGATTAGATTTCCTTGATCTTGTGTCCAAATCTGTGACTAGTTCACTGTGACTTCAAGCAAGAGACTTCTTTTCCTGGTGCTTTGTAATTCCTGTGTGTGACAACAGAGGAGATATGTCAAGCTTTATAAATTGTTTGTAAATCATTCTATGCCCCCTGAATGGAGTGTGGAACACTGGGAAAATTATTTTCATTATTTTATCTGAACCAATTAATAAGGTATTTTCTCCAAATTAAGCGTACATGTTTCCAGACCTTTCTTCCTCTTTAATTTTGAAGCTCTTCATGAAAGGCAAAATACTGTTCTCTGCTTCATTTTAGTTTGGTCTGTTCTTGTTTGTTCTCTAAGGTCCAGACATTTGGAGAAAGGATTGTCCTCTTTGTTCTGAACTGCATTATTTTTGGAATGCTGGAAGGGAGTTCAGCTAACGATGCGTTCTTTCTACCTCACTCTACCACTGAGTGTGCCAAGATACTCTGGAGAAATGGCGAGGCTGTTGCCTTTTATTCGGTCAAGATGAAAGGTAAGGTCATTTTAGAGGCACATTCCCATTGGCTTCTGATAGCTAGAAATGTAATACTTCTGTTTATCTTTCAGTATAAATAATCCTGGCTCTCATTTACATTTTTATATCAAATCTCTCTCAGAATGAATCTGGGGAACAAGCCTTCCCAGAATTTGGAAGCCATCCATTTTACTTTCATTTAAACATGATGGCTCCAAACTCTATTCTCAGTTACAGTGAGTGATCTGAGGTACTGTCGTATTGAAATAAAATATGCTTTAATGCAGCCAAGTAGAAGGTCGTACGTCTAAGAACAAAGAATGCAAGGCCTACTCAGAGGATAGAGAACTGCATCTTGGAAAGAACAGTATCTGAATAAAGGAGTACAGTTCATCGTGGAAAAACGGTGTATCAGGAGTGGCTAGTGGCAAGAAGAATATCCTGGGCTGTGTAAGGAGCAGAGGCTGGGTACTGTAGAGGAACATGTAAATGCTAGACCAGTCCTGGAATGCTTTATCTAGTTGTGGTACTTCCAGTTTAAAGGATGATGATTAATTGGTAATGTAATTAATTGATTAACTGGCATAGAAAAGAATGAAAATGTATTTGATTCTTTAGGGATATTTGCACCAGTATGAGCTTTAGTGAAGGCCTTTTATTAAATTAAGAGTTTGTATTAATGTAGGTGTATTGCTATCTAGAGTGGAAAAGGCTTCACTAGAATAACTCCTGGTATGCAGTTGAGTATGTACCCTCATTCAAGAGCTGTTTACCTGTCTGTGTTTAGGATTCATCTCATCATCATGACACTGTCAGCTTAAATGTAGAGAAGTTGCTATCTTCGGACATGAATGTATTGTTCAAATCAGCAGTCGGTAGTCATCTGTCAAAAGGAAGAGAATAAGAAATGGGTTGAGAACTGTGCAGATGTTGACTGCTTTAGATTCCAGAGGACGGTCTGAAGGTACCTTCTCTGATAGAGTCTCAAAGGGCAGCAGCTGTAAGATGCTCTGCTCTTCTGCTGCCTTGGGATGTGTGAACTCCTTATTCACACCGAGGTGTAACTTGTACACCAACCATTCTGGTACAGTGCTACTGTACTATCAGTGATGAATCATGTCCCTGCCTATGATTAAGGAATCTTGTATATATTTGTGAATATGCTGATGAGCTGCTTCGTAATTGGCAAACACTTCAATTGCCTTAGTGCATTTTCCTTTAAGTCCATAAATATTTCTGAGCAAAGGTTTTGGAAAGAAACACTTACATGGGCTGTAATGATTCATGCTTCAGTAAAATAAATTTGAACAGTAGTCTGTTATGGGTGGAGTATTAGCCAAGTTGAAACTGTTTCTGAGTAAATTGAGAGTCACAGTTAGGTTTTAAACCAGGTCCACGTAACGTAGAAGTTCTTCGAGTCCAGCTTTGTCAGCATCTGTCTTTTGTTGCCAGTGTTTTTTTTCTCTGGGATGCTATATTTGTAAGCTTTTGGCCTGTATCACAAAATACTGCAGTCTTTTGCCAAAGCATTGTCGGGAAGCTTGAAACTGATTGTTTTTGCCCCGTTTTGCTATTTGCTGTGTGTATAAAAATAATTCTGCTTTCTGAAGTTCTGTGATTTCAGTTTCACATCAGCCATGCTCTGGCTGATCCTATCCTCTGTGCTTTATAGAAGAACCATGCATTTATTAGGCCCAAAACAGGCTAAGCTAAATATCTTCTCTTAGAAGTCATATTTCACAAAGTTGTTTTAGATTTTTTTTTTAACTTTTCTCTTTCTTTTTTTTCTTTTTTTTAAATCATAATGTAAGTTCTTTTTCATCTTACTGTCCTGATCAGAACATTTAGTAGGGGCAGCTTTAAGTACTAGACATTACATTGTGCCGGACCCCTGTTACAGCTTCTGGTCTTAGAAAGAAATGATTTTCCTCTGTGCCCACCATGTGATTTTGATTCTCTTTATTTCCATCCTGTGCAGTTACCTGGACATTCTGTATAATTTTATTTTCTTCACTAGGTAATTGAGACTCTCATGCTGATGTTACATTCAACTGTATTTCTCATCTGTGGATTTTCCAATATATACAGTATGACAAAAAAGCGTTCTTCAGTGGAGCCAAATAAGCCAGAACAGATCTGTAGAGCATAGCTATTTCAAACATGAATAATCTGCATGAATCATAGAAATGGTGACTAAGGAGGAGAGAGTCTGTCCTATCTTTGCTACAAATTTAGTGTGCCATTATGCAAACTAAATTTTCAATGGACATCAGTGATTCCAATTAACCAGTTTGGCAATATTGTGCAGTCATTTTCATTTGCCAGTTCCTAGGTGGCCTGTATAAAGGTGTTGTGGTCTGACCAGGCAGCTAAGCACCACACAGCCATTCGCTCCCCCCCGCAGTGGGATGGGGGAGAGAATTGGGAANATTGCTCACCACCCGCTGACCGATGCCTAGCCTGTCCCCAAGCAGCGGTACCCCCTTCTCCCCCCAGCTAGCCACCCCATATTAATTGTTCAGTATGACATCATATGGTATGGAATATCCCTTTGGCCAGTTTGGGTCAGCTGTCCTGGTTCTGTCCCCTCCCAGCTCCTTGTGCACCCCCAGCCTCCTCGCTGGCAGGGCAGCACGAGAAGCTGAAAAAGTCCTTGGCTCTGTGTGAGCACTGCTCTGCAACTACTAAAACATCGGCGTGTTGTCAGCGTTGTTCTCATCCTGAATTCAAAACACAGCACCATGCCAGCTACTTGGAGGAAAATTAACTCTAGCCCAGCCGAGACCAGGACAAAAGGGAACTTGGTAATTTTGGTCCAGTTCCACACAAGCATCCATTTTATGAACATCTTTAACTGGATCTCTTTTGGTAGTCTAGCTAAAGAGGGTCAGATGGTTTTGAGCACTTGCTTTGCTCAGAGACGCAGTAACTTTAAGTCAGTGTCTTGAGACAATTTGGCAACTGCTGACACTGGTCATCCTGCACCTGTTGTGTAGATAAACAGAAGACTCATTCTTCAAGGCTATCACTTTTTGTGAGCATTAGACACCTTTATTAAAATTTATTCATGACTACACAGATCATCACCCTAACCTCTCTGGTATGTGCCTATTCCTGTCCATTGACAAGCATGCAGTATTTACCACTGGGTATACTAAAGATTGATGAGACGTACTAAGCCACTAATGAGGCTGATAAGACACTTTGTCACGTGCCAAGATAAATGTCTCCAATTTTATCTATGTCAGTGGCTTCCATATTAGACAGCTGAGGAGTTAGACCTCACTGAATGTAGCTACTTAAAGGTACAACAGGAAATTACAGTTTCCCATCCCTGTACCTCACTTTGCAGACAACAACCTGCAACACCTGAAATAATTTGCAGAGAGTCTTCATATAGATACTTGAGTTTTGAGATCTGTTTTATATTTCTTTTAAGTATTCCTTTCAGATTTTTTTCTTGGCATCCTCTAAATCAGTGTGAAAACCTGAAAAAGAATGAGTTTTGTGTAGTGGTGTAGGATTAATGACCATGGTTATTGACAGTGTTTTTTGTGCAATGAGACTATGTAATTCCCTGAAAGTTGGTTGCTCTATATTTTTATTTGTTGAAGGTTAGTAATTACTGAAAATGGGTTTTTACCACCTTCACATCAGTATGTAACAGTCAGGAGAATGTAGAAGATTCATCATGCAAATCAGTGAGGAAGTTGGAGGATGATGTGAGCCAGGAGTGTCTTAGTCCATTTAAGAATAAAACATAACAACCCCCCTTTTTGATACACATATAAAAGACTTCATCTTTTTTTATATTTTTACATATTGCTGTTTGTATAACACATAGGAGCTGCCCAGTCACAGACCAAGCTGTCTGCGGTACAAAAAGCAAAGGAGTCGGGTTGCCAAAGCTTGTCCCTTCCCAAGCTCACTATGTCCCTTTTGTCAAACCTTTGTAGTAAAAGTGTAGAGAAAGATTGTATTCTCTCTCACATGAATCAAACCAGCCTTAACAAAATTGGGCCTTCTGAGAAGGCTGTAAAACACGCAGTTGAACCAGGAGTAAATGTGTTGTTGGCTTCTCATTCATTCTTTAGAGATGCTCCACAGATCACTGTTTGGGAACACCTGACTGCAAAAACTCCAAGCTGATAGAAAGTAGAGAACAAAATAATCCTAACCCAGTCTCTGCTTTTTGCTACTCCCAGAGCCTCAGAGAGCGTAGAGGATTGAGGTGGCTGCTTCTGTGGTGGAAAATGGATGTGTGTGTAGGTGCTGCTTGGTGGGGGTTCATTCATTGTCCATTCCCACTTGCTATCCCTCCATCCCAGTAGTAGCATGAGAGCCTACAAGCCTAACTATGCAACATCTTCAGTTTGCTCTCAGCTTTGCTATTTTCTGTGGGCAAGAACAGCATGAGCACAGCCCTGTGCCCTGTGAGAAGCCTTGAGCCAGGTCTTATTTTGGGAGGGAAGAGGCAGATTCTTTTTCTGGACTTATTTTTCAATTAACAAAGTGTAGTGCAACCTCGTGGGCTGTTTATTGAAAAGGAATATCTACCATTTAATCAGATAACATCAGAATGCTTCAAAAATGATGATAATTTTTCTTTCAGACTGTTCTTGGAAGTGCTTACCTGAGCTACAATCTTTTTCACACCTTTCTTCATACCAGCTTTTGCATATATTTTTTTTTAATACTTTGGGGCCTAGATGGTATTCTCTAGAAATAAATCCCTAAAAAATACATGATTTTATTTTTCACTGGTTTCATACAATTCTTTTAGGAAAAACAAAAAAATCAGAATTGAAGCTAACCTGACAGACAATTAGCTGAAATCTTGTTGGATAATTGCTTTTCTCTCCCTCTGTTTTCTAGCAATAATATTTTTAATGTGCATTTCTGAGGCAGACTGAAGATTCTGACTGTAATAAAAATTAAATGACTACATACCAGTCAAGACATGAATTCATTTAATTTTATTGAAGCCAGAACCTTTGTTCCCCTTTTCACATACAAATTCACACAATGGATTGACCTTGGGTTCTATTCAGCAGAAATATTCCCCACCCTTCACACAAGCACTCAAGCTACAGAAGGCCTGTCCAAACATGTGTGTGCAAAGCCAACTTGTTCGGCAGGGAAACAGTCAGTACGCACAACCTTGTTTTGTTTGGGTCTGTTGGATGTGGGGACTGGGTTGTTTTTTTCTGGTTTGTGGCTCTTTGGGAATGCTAATGGCTGTCTGCTTTCCTGCCCTTATAATATCTGTTTTTTGCTGGCTCATAAGTTGGTCATTTGGCATTTTTGACCTAAGCAAACAAATCAAAGGCTTTCAAAGGGCAGACTATGAATACTTCCATCCCCATCGCTAATGCTCTTATTTTCCCTGTCTCCTCCCTCACCTCAAAACTTAGTCTGTGTGTTTCAACAATGAAACAAACCTCTAAACAAAATGCATGAGAGCCCAGTGGTCACCTCTGGGCCACCATTAGCTTATGATAACTTTGCTGTTGGATCAGAACTAGAGTTAAAATGGCCTTCGTTCCAGAGGTTTTTGTTTGTTTGTTTGTTTGTTTGTTTTATTCAAATGGCTGTAGGCTATGACTCTTCTAATATGTTTCCCAGGGACAAGGTGAAAAATGGCTTCATGGTTTCTTTATTTACAATGCCTTTAGACATTACAAGTTTTTGTCATCTTCTCAACACAAAATTAGTTGCACAGACATAAATCACTCAGCTCCTGGGATTGCTACCACAGCAGTCTCATAAAGATTTATAGAGACAGACTATATGAGTTAATAATAAACTTATAAGGTCACTAGCAACATGCAGGAATTCTTAAAGCTATTGACTTCGTGAGGAAAAGTTTGTCCCTTTCTTAGAATGTATGGTGCAATACTGCTGGAATACATCATCTCTGTTGGGCTTGCAGCTAACAATGGGACTGGGATATACTCAATTTCTTGGCTCATGAAAAAAGAATAACTCCCCATCATGTGTTACAAATATTGAAAGGTTATAAACACCACCACAAACCACCCCTTTCCAACAATGTGTTTGAACATGTGTTTGAAGTTAAGCATGCACTTTGATTAAGCTGGGGTGGACCAAGCCTGGATGTGAATGGGTTGGTTATGTAGCTACATACTCTTGTCGTATGGCTGAGGATGTGTCACGTGGATTCTTGCTGAATGAAGACTACGGCCTCGACAAATCAGAGTCTAGAATTAAATATATTCATGTGTGCTTTGCTGAATTGGTATCCTGGAAAACAGAGCAATCAAAGTCAGGCCTTGCGTGTATCAGCGAAAGGTACTAGACACAATCTCAAGGAACAGAAGTTTAAGTTAGCTATGGGGTTGTCATAAAGAAAAAGTGGATTGTAGTAAGAGTCTTATACTGGAATTCAGGAACAGCCATTCCAGCCTTTCATTTGTGAAACTGTGAAGTAGGTCTTAGTGAAGTAAGGAAAGTTTCATGACTCAAGACACTGAAAACTACACTGGATGGTACACTAGTAAGTGGTTTTAAAGAAAACCAAGGAGGTTTTGATGAGATTTAGCCAAGAAAATAAGAAAATGTAATCTTTTGTGGTATAAGGGCCTGGATATCCATTTCTATTTAAGCCGTCACATATCCAGACAGAAGCGTAAAATCTTTATAAATATTTTCTAACAATGAAGATAAATCAGCGTAATATTTCTGTGGTGACCTTATCCAGTATGTAGGTAGATGGTGAATTGATGCTGGTCATTCATTTCAGGGTTGAATGCTTGTGTTGTCAAATAGTCTGAGGCCAAGAGAGCCTCTGTTCTCTCCCTGCAGTCATTATTAAATTGTTTGCTTAAGCAGTATTGGGGAGGTTTCGCTGGAAGCCTTCTACACTGTTGAGCTGCATCAGGCAGTATGGACCTTCTGAGTGTTTAGATCATACTGTGTTGTGTGGTTTAATGTATTTCGTAGACAGAGTTTGTGGGGTGATTTACTAGGATAGCCAAAAGCTAAAGGAACATGCTGAGATTTTTGGAATATTTATGCCTTTTTCAGCTGTAGCTCAGTTATATATTTTTAGTTAACTTACCTTTGTTCGTAGCCTGTGTATCTAGAGGGTCTGATTATGAAGAGTCCGATTCTGGAAAACGCTGTGGTGACACCTGTCAACCACATGTTAAGCAGGTGCTCTCAGTTTAATAACACAAATCTTCCTCTTGGAAAGTGTTTTACTTCTGTTTGGCATCATTACTGTCTATGCAAATGCACTTCAGTTGGAGGCAGCCTCGTAGCCTGTGGAGAGGTATCAAGGCAGTATTTGTGGTTAGAATCACACAGTAGTTAGATACTGCAGCAATACCAATTTTGTTTTTAAATTCATGTATTTTTTTACATGTGTATTTTACAGGGAGCCTATGTGATGGTACTACCAGTCAGTGTTACTTGCTGCCGGTTTTGGATACTATATTTGTCCAGAGAAGGTACAGAAGAGGTGGCCTAGGGATGAAAATGCTGCGTGATTTCTGTCAGTCTTTCAAGGCTGAGGATGCCTTGGGGATCAGCTGCCCTATTTCTGCTGCCATGTATCAAGGTAAATTGTTTGATGTGGAAATGTTAGGTAAGGGTCATGTATAATGTACAATTTCAGTGTAGTCATGGTAGGATTTTCTTAACTGTACAAGTGTTCAGTGCACTTGCCTGAACTGAACTGTTTTTAGTGTGCAACTGGTTACTTTTCTTGAAATATCGGGTATTTCCTGTAGAAAGATAGGCCAATATTTATGTAAGTCAGTTAGAAGCGTAAAACTCATGCTGCCTGTTTGAAATTTTGTATTCTTTGTATTCTCACTGTCTCTTAGAAATAGAATTATGTCGTTGCCCTAGACAGTGACTTATAAATTCTATTTGACACCAGAGAGAAGAATCATAAGATGTCATTATACACATAATGCTCTTGTAGATCACTGCATTTGTAAGAAGTTATATTTAACAAACTCTATACCCGGGTTCTGCTCATTCATCCAGTCTCATCAGTACTTTTTTCATTATTGGCTGTCTTTGAACATTTTCCACTTTTAAAAGATTGCTAAGTAGTTAGATATCTTCTCTGTGTTTAGGTTGGAGTTTTTGCTAATAAAGTTTACAGAAAATATTGCTGATAACATTATTTGTAAAACCTTGTTCTTTGGAGAAACATTTTTCTAAAAAAGTAAGTTTCTCTCTGTATGGTATAGAGGCCTTACTGTCATTCTATTGATTTATGACTTTGCAGCCATTTCCTAATATGTGTCAACAAAATTTTCACTATATCTATTCTGTCTCTTGGTGTGTATGTGCCATTGAATGTATGCCAATGTACCCCAGGAGTTCCTAAAGTACTGCTACTTCTAAATTCAGGAAAGAATAGTATTGACGACATTCTTTCTCTTTTCCCAGTAAAATCAATTTTTCCTATGGCAGGCATCAATGGTTTAGACGTTATGGATCAGAAAGCTGCATTGTTGGTGTATTGACACTAACAGTATATTGCAAGACTATGTTTTTCATCTCAGTTAAGTTTAGAGCTAATTGTGAATAAATTTGACTTGTATCGTGTTTTAATTGGGTTTTCTGGGTCATACTTTATAAAAATACTAATACTGGAAGCTAAATATTGAGTATATATTGAGTGTATTGAAGTTGTTGCCTTTTTTTCTTTCACTGGCACCATGATCTCATACTTAGACAAAAGATTGCAACCTTTTACTCTAAAACTCTGTACTAAATGTGCGCAGTTTTCACTAGCATGCTATGTGTAATTGTATAATAATATATTGTATAATAAATGTATAATAAAAAAAATGTTCTATAGATGCCTGAAAGGAGGTAAAAAGCCATTTAGCAAACATCTCCATTTTGATATATATGTTACTTTCAGTAGCTTTTATTGGAATGATTAATTTAGCATGGATATCTTTGGATAAAATTAATGACAGTGATCTGTTCATTACTGTAAAACAAATGTTTATGTTACCAGTGTTTGGGTTTTGGTTTTGACATCCCATTGTTAAACTCAACTGAATGTTGAAGGTAAATGACCCATTTAAATTCATACTGCAGTATGATGGACTGCAATGGACAGAGGAGAGCATGAAAATCATCTTCCTGTTTACGATTGCTGTCTTAGTACAGATGATGGAACTGATAGAATCCTGCTTAAGGAAAGTTTAAAAATCCCCATTAAATTTTTTGAACTATTTATCCTACAACATATTCCTCCTCTTGGCTCTGCAGACTTCATAGGGAAACTGCTATATAAGACAGATTTCAGTTTGATAAGATAAGCAAACCTAAATTTGATTGTATATCCAAATTATATTAATGTTCAGTATACAGGCAGTGGTAGGAATCTGTGAGAATATGGTTTCTAACGGTGATCGCACATCTGACACAGGTAGCCTTGTTATTCCTCTATTAGTTCTTTCTATTTCCGGTTTTCCCAATCCAAAGAAGTAAAGGAACTCCAGCAACGGAGTATAGGTAGCAGTGGTAAAATGGAGGGTGGTATTGATGCAAGGACAGTCTGATATGAAATTTTTGTTTATAAATAGAAAATAAAGTAGCATTCGTAACTGTTAAAGCTGGAAGATACTGAAGCACCTTTCATTTCAGAGCAGTGAAGGCAAAAAAAACCCACACTGCTGTAAACATAAAACCTTCTAAGTGTCTGGAGGTAGTTCTGTGATGCATGTCCTCCAGAAGTCCTGTATTTCTGTGCTCACAAGGAAGTAATCTAGACTAAAGCTGATGGACAGAATTCAGTCGTTCCTGGCTGGGCCATTCCACATAGATTTTTCCTAAAAACCCCACCTAAAAGAAAAAAAGGAAGATGAGAAGAGAGAAGAAAAGGTTTCCAAAGGAACTAATGCAAGTAGGTCTCAGAGAATTTCCAGGATAGAATATACTCCCTCTTCCACTGTACTTTTCACTCATTCATGCTTTTTCTTCTTGGTTTCTCCTGTTCAGTTTGCCAGAAATTCTTGCAGACTTATCCTGAGGAGCAGAAGCGACTGTGGGAGGTGGAAGCACCAGGAGATTGGAGCCAGCGAGTGAATATCTGGTTAAAAATTCAGATGGAGTCATCCCCTTCAGGAAGTGAGTTAAACAGTGTGAACTTGGCCATGTTAGTTATATAAAGATACGAATTAAAATCAAGGGTTAGGTAGTGATAATAGATAGATGGTTTCTCTGTTGTTTGCACTTGGAAAAACTAAGTGTGCAGTGCAATTCGCTGGTCTTTTCCCAATAAACAGGACGATTCTTAGAAATTATGAGGTAATGAAATTGAACGACAGAGCATCTGAGAGATACTGAACAAAGCACAGTCTTGGCATGAAATGTCTGTAACTCCCATTGCAGTGCACTTACAGCAGAGTAGAAGTTAGCCCAAAAAATTCCTGTTGCACAACACAGTGTCTGGGTTATGGAGAGGGATTTGTTTTCTGAAATTATTACAAAGGATAAATTTATATGGCCAGTGGGCAATGTGTTTAATTACCTTCAGTTTGCTGCCAGTACCATTCTTGGATGGAAACACAAACATTTTCATTATGGCTTTTGGAAGATTCAGAGTACTCTCCTACAGGGTAAATCCTTCTTGCTGGGAGCATTTTTCTCCTACTTCATAAAAGATAGTGACGGAGTAGGAAACCCTTTTGACAGTTCATGTGGGGATCTTGTTGATGTAGTCTGTTCAACTGGCCTGGGGATCCAGCCAGGCCCCTCTGCTGCCTGCACACAAGCTGTGATCAGCATTGGATTCCAAAAGAAGGGCACACATTGTCTCTTTCTGGAAGTGCAGCAAGGAGTGCTGCAGAGCAAATTGCTCCCATCCCTTCCCACATCTATCCTGCTTTGTGCTGGCCTGGGGACCTTCAGCTGAGACATTGCATTTCATCTTGTCTGCAGAACCCCACAGGAGAGTTAAGCCAGAATTTTGCCCTAGGCTGGGTTTCTCTGAAGCCATTATATTTATGTTCCTCGTGCTTTAAACCAACAAAATCTGGCGTTGCTCTTTCCTTTAATCCATCTTGCTCAGTTCAGTTTATTAATGGCAATTGAAGAGAACTATGATCAGATCATCAAAAAGAAAGCAGATCCTGGAGGAGAGCATAATTTCTTTTTTCATTTTTCTTTTTGCCATCTTCTACAAAAACAAACAAAGAGAAACAATCTAAAACACAGGTAAATGTAATTCTACCGGAGTGGCTGTCAGTAAAAAATACACATGAGGCCTGGGAACTGCCTTGGGGTTAGAAATTACGTATTTCTATCTACAAAAAGAGGAAGGATAGAAAGTATAAACTAGAAATGGTAAGATGGGGGGGGTAGGGGCGAGAATGGGAGGGGGGCTGTCTGATGTATAGATTGTGAACTGCAGTATGATCTTCATAGCGGAAGAGAGCAGAAGGCAAGTGAACTTGGCCCTAAATATATAATAAAAGTCTACTTTTTAAATGATATTCTCCACTCTGGTGCACAGGTCACTGGGCAGCACTTTCCTTTGCGCTGAATGTGCTGAACAGGCTTTATTTCATCTGTCTTCAGTGGAAAATCAACCCTCTATAAAAATAGTATTTAAAACAGTGTGTAATACAGGTATTATATCTGTTTTACCTATGAAATTTACTTGTGTGTTTGTACTGTGCATGTTAAGTACCTAGGAAGTTACAAGGGAGAGCACAGGACAGATAACACCTACTAAGGCCAGGGGAGGGTTTCCCTGGTTTTTCTTTGTCCTAAAGGAAGCCTTAGGCCTGAGTAGCTCTGTCTGATAGCTGGTGAGGAAATAACAAGAATTTTCCAGGGCTTCATGCTGTCTGATAGCAGATAGTAGATAAAGCAGAAATACTTTCCAAGTGCAGGAATCATGTGCTATCCAGGAGGACCTGTCATGCTGCTTACTGTACATGTAAAGAGAAATTTGTGTTTCTAGAGTTGTGGTGTAGGGTCACAGAGAGGAAAATGATGTGGCATAGCATGGAAACCATTGGAGTTGTACCCTTACCTATTGTTCCATATGGACACACTCATTTGAATATGGGATCACTTGGGAACGTAGTGTTTCATTTCTGCTTGCTCTGTTATGTAGAAAGAAAAACACAGTGTAATTCAACATTGTCAGCTCCAATCTGGATCTATGGCAACAACCACCAAAATAGATGGGCCTTACTCTGCTGTGATTTCTTAGATCCCTGTCAATATTTGCAACACTATGTTTTGGAACAGAATTATTGAGGAAAAAAGAAAAAGAAAATTCACTTCATATTACATTGTGTTTTTCCAGAGGAATGAATACCATAAATGCTGATGTAAGAATTTTACAATCATAGGTATTCCAAAAAGGTTTCAGCAACCTTGAGATCAGAATTTTTAATTTTGCAAGGTTATGTGGCTGCATCTAGTGGCAGTACAGATAAACTGCAGCACTCTGATACTTGGATTTGGGTGTGCGCAGATACGTAGAGATATTTATACAGATATCTCTGTCTGCATGTATACACATCTGTAAAAATAGAGTTCCTTACCATGTCATCACCCATAGCTGCAATCATTCATACTGAGTTAATTCTTATTGTTTGAAAAATGGAGAGATTTATTTACAGCAAATAGTCCCAGTAATAGGAACATTGTGACATTTTTCTCCTGGGGCTGATTGGAGGAACAGAAATCATTTAACATGATTATCTGTTTGAGTCCTAGCTGCAGAATCTACAAGGCAGTGAGTTGAACTGTTTTAAAATAGTTTAGGAATACACATAAAGCATGTAAATGTGAAGCTAATACAAAAAATAAGCAGACTGAGCAAGAATTTAGTCAATTTCAAATGATTGCTTTTAATCCTTTATCTGAATTGGTCAGATTATCTGCATTTTCTGAAAGGGAAGAAGGATAGTTTTCTGGTGATGAATGGATTATCAATTTAGCAGAACTTCGAAGCTAAGAAAGATCCAGGGTCATTTTGTTTCTAGTATAGATGTTCACCTTAAGGAGTAAAAAATAAGATTCTAACGTTTAAATGCTCACTTAGAACAGAGCAGTAGCACTAACTTGGCTGTGCTAGTAGTCCCTACAGTTTAATATCGTCTAGTCTTTCTTTCTCCCTTTCACTTCAAATAATAATCAAAATCAGATCCACTTAGTGCTACTTGGCTGTTCTTTGCTAGTTGTAGACAATGTACCTCATTATTAATCATTAAGATTATTCTGAAACAGTGAAAAAAGGGCTTACAGACTCTCTTCAATTTGTTCAATGTGATATTTTAATCTATGAGGCTGATGAAAGCTAGGAAAAGACAAATACAGTCAAAAACATATTTTGAACAATTTATAGATGGGAAATTCTTATGCAGAAACTGAAGAAGTGTTCAGGGTGCATCTACAAAATGCACCTCTGCGTGGTACGGTTAGTTGGTTGGTTCAGGAGTGCTTTCAAAGACGGAGCTTTAAATATTAAAGTGCCAGTCAGGAAGCTGTTAGTTGTTTCTTGACCAAACAGATTCAAATTGTCTTTTGTGGTAGTGTCGTCATGCACCTTGTTTGGTTAATTGACAAAAGCAAGGCAAGAGGTGTTGAAGGTAGCATCCACATGGCTTTTTCTGGTGTGTTTTTTAAATGAAAATTTATGTGGAAGTCTGCTAACATTTTTTCACTTTTATCTCTTTCTGGGGCAAAACTGTTCGCCTAATTTCTCCAGAGGGTGAAGAAGTCTCTTGTATGGAGAATACTCAAACTAGTAAACAAAGACAATCAGATGTGGACCAGATGAATAAGGTACGGTGCTTAATTTGCCATTTTATGACTTGCCTTTTCATTGGTGGCCTTTTCCCTTTTTAGTGAAGTACTGAGTTTTAATGTGAGAAAACATCACAAATAACTGTAGATGTTTTTTTACTGCTGGCCCACTGAGTTATATAGCTGTTCAGTAGTAGTTTGAGATATTATAAATAAGACAGATCAGTTCTCACGAAATGTTTTAGTTTGATCCTTACAGAGATAAATGAACTGTAACCAAGCTGGCATACAGCAGATTGCAAGGTTTGCATATACAATGGCTTTCTGAACTGAACTTTTTTTTTTTCCCGTGCCTATACAGTGGCTTGAGCGAGACACCTTTAGAATGAGGAAGCCAAGTTCCTTACATTCCTAATTGCTTTATGCCACTACTGAGCTGCAGAACTGACTGTTCTTAGCTTTTTGCAGGATAGAGGCCTAAGACAGGCCAAGAGGTTTGAATGGAGCCTCGACCTAGTTAGGGGAACATATATTTGAGACAACAAGTCACAGTAATGAAGCTTTTTCACGTAATAAAGAAAAAGGAGAGAGGAAATGGAAGCAAACCAAAGTGCTGTAGGGTTGTTTGCCCAGCACATTTTGGCTGCCGCACAATAATTAAATCAGTTTGTTTTCTCCAGGCATGGGTCTCCTGGGGGAGCTATGGCGGTGCTTGCCCCTGTGGTGCACGCTCTTGTGTTATGTGTTGTGGTCATTGCTTCAGAGCCCACCCAGTCAGATCAAGGCTCCGTGCACTTCCAGTTTTCTTTACACTGACACTTTCAGGAACACAGGCAGAGCATCAGGAATGACACAGTTCTATACAAACAATGCAGCTAAGTTTCTTGCCTTGCATTTTTATGGTGGCCTTCGTTGACAAAGGCGTATATTAGGATCAAGTCACTGCGTATGTTTGTGTATAATTTGGTGTTCCCTGTGTTTTGGTTCTAATTTCAGGGCATTGAATACATTCTTGATGTTGGGAAAGTGGCAGGAGATGCTACAGAAAAACAAGATGACAGCAGCAGCAAGGACTCTAAACTCACAGGGTCCTGAACGACAGGACGTAGAACAAGGTGGAGGCAATAGTCAGCAAGGCAAAGGATTCAGAAAAAGAGCAGGTCCTGGGGACTTAGTTGGAGACAAGGCCACAAAACAAATCAGAATTTTACCATAATCGCACTCTCAAAAATCAGCAGAATCTCAGTATGGTCTTCAAAAATTGTAATTGACTGTTCATAATTTGTAACACCAGAGAGATTTCTTCAGGTAAGATACAATTTTTTTGCAAGACACATTCTCCATCTTGTGTTTTGTTTTAATAAAGCTTTTGTTTGCTAATTGTCTTTTCTTTTTCTTCCTACCAAGAAATTAAGTAGCAGTTGAGACTAGTTATTTCCCTGCTCTGAAAAGATTTTAATGGATTGCATGAGATGTCCAAAAGGGAATAATTGGAGGGCTTGTAGATACTGATGTAAGAAGATATTTCTATGGAAACCACATCTTGCATTATGGAAGAGAGATACCGCAACGCACATTGGTATCAGAATGACAGCTGTAACCTTCCTTTCAAAGAGAACAATTGATGTTTCAATTGCTTTCATTTGAGCTTTTCTAGCAGAAAAATCTGCCTTAAACCCTGTGGTGGACAGGAGGTTATACAAACTCCATTAATGCAGAAAAAGTTTGGTACACAGAAGAGTGAATGAGCTATAGGCCTTAAGCGGCCTTTAAATTCAGGCACTGTGATCATGCTATAAGTAATTTTAGGGTGTAGCACTTTGTGCAGATTACATATTGCATGTTTTATTTCATGTAGGATCTTTCCTAATTTTTTGCACTTAATTACTGTGAAAGTATAACGTATTTTACTAGATTACTCAGGTTATGGCTTGGTAAAGAAATTTTTTTCACCACAAATGAATTTTGTTCACCACTGATTCTGTATTAGATTTTTTTTTAGTGAGGAATTTCTAGTGCTTGAAAGTTAATATTAATGGTTAAAGGTGAAACTCATAAAGATTGGATCTTTAGTCCAGTGGAGGAGAAGTCTTTGCAAAGAGGTGGGCCCAGTGATGAAAAGCAGTAGGGTATTGGTGAACCTGAATGGATTCAGAAGCCTGAAATTCTTAAATTGGGTGTCTTGGAAAAAAGGAACTAATCCAGCATTTCCAGGGAGGCAGTTCTGTAGGCAGACATTGTAGGTACACTGTAGGGATGTATATTTTTCCTCCATCTATTGCATAATTCCTTGCATGTGTCCCTGTCACCCTGGTTTTGCTTAAGGACCATAGGTTGTGATTCAACATAGCATTTAATCATGTATCCAAGTAACTCCTCCCATGTTCAGCTGCTCAGTAAACCATATGCCTGAGACGCATTGAAATCAGACCTTTCTAGGTATCTCTTCAAAACAAAAACAAAAAAACTATATACTTGGAAACTACAATTTTTTGTCAAGAAAAGTAAAACACTGAATTGTGTGCCAGCCTCAATCGTGTTGCTATGGTTCTTTTGTCTCAAAGACAATACACTTAGGACTAACTTCACAGTTCATCTTCAGGTTGTTGATTCATCAAGTCACAAAGGAAATGTTATAAAGACTGTTAGAAACCAAGTGTCCTCCGGCATAGTAGCCTAGACTCTTACTCAATGTATGGTTTAATACATATAGCTTTTTTTTTTTTTTAAATATAATATAATATTTATCAAGAGTTGTAGTGCCAGTTGCTCCTAAGTATGACAGTAAGTGAAGATTACGTCTTTCCGCAGTAGCTTAGCCTCATCAATAGTTTGCACATAGCCTGTATTATAATTGTCAAGGTAAGGTAAATCGGAATTGTCCCAGCAAGTGGGGATTATTAGGAAGTTTAATCTTTTTAAGTATTCCAAAACAAAACAAAACAAAACAAAGAAGGCCATAGCAAACTCTACTAGAATTTGTATTTGAATAAAGAAGATGGATAAGGTACTGTGTGTGGAATTGGCAGACACCTAATTTGATTTAATTCATTCTATACTAGGGACACTTTGAGTCAGAGGGAAAACCAGCAATTTTTGATATACCCAAACTGAATTTCTATTTCGCCTCTCTACTATCCAGTGATCTGTCTGTTCTCACAGAAAAGTTGCTTCTTTCCTAGAATTTTCTTCCTTGGTTGCATTTAGCTTTTTGTTCTCCAGGTATTTTTTCATCAAAAATGCTCATGATGGCAATGGGCATATTATTAGAAGTAAGCAAAAGTGCAGCTGATGAGATGGTGTTGGGAGATGGCTTGATACTTTCTAATCAAAAAAAGTGATCATGTCATCCTTCTAATCAAAACTTGTGACAGTTAGGGATGTTCTGCATTCAGTTCATCTGCCCTTCCTGGCAAATGAAACATACCAAGTAGAGACAGTAGAATAAGGGGATACAGACATTTGCACATCATCTATAGCCATTAAAGAACCAGAGCCAGGAGTTCTAAGGTCCTCCTTAACAGTACTAAACTCCTGGGCTACAGGCCACAGGAGAGCACAGGCTTACCCCCATATTCTTTCAGAAATGCTGACTTAAGAACAATTAGTCTGAATATTTTTTTCTAGTCTGAATATTTTTTTCCTTTCCCCTTTCTCCTTTCCTTATATATCAGTACTTTAAGGTATCTGATTCATTTAGAAGCTTGGATCTGCAACTTGGCAGTCTGAAGCACTTCTTAGTGAGATTACAAGAACCCTAAGAGGGTCTGAAGCAGAAATAGATCTAATATCTTCAATGTCTTAACAGCACATAATAGAAAAAGCACAAATTTCTCACTGTGAAAATTCTTTTCTATAAAAGAAATCAGCATTTATTCAAGGGTAGAATGGTTTCAGAGTGCTGGAAAAGTTGGCAAAAGTTTGAGTGAGCATTCCAAGTTTTGGACTTATATTTTCAAAACCTTGGATTTAAATTATTTCTGAATATACAGTCTGGTGGTTGTGGCTTGACACGATGGCATTACTGCTTAGGAGGCAAGAAGGTAAGTGTGTTCATCCTTCATGATGTTTTACATAATGTAAGCCAGACAATTTCATACGTGGTTGCTGTATCAAAAATCATTGGTTTTGGTTGAAACACAAACCTTTTTTTTTTTTTTTTTTAGATGATTTTGATTTGACAGTTTTGATTTTTGGATGTTGGGCAGAGGGAAATCTGCCACATTCCTTGGCAAGTTATTCTAAAGTTTCATCATGGTCAGAAGTGCACCCAATTTTCTAGTCTGAATTCATTTTGTTTTGGCTTCCTATGATGGATTTTGCTCTTCTGTTTAATGCTGAGCTATGACTCTGGTACTATGAGGATTCTTTCTGTGAGGGGATAGATTGTGATCTAGTCATAACATCGTTGAACAGCAATGAGATTTTTGGATCTATCTCTGTGAGGCAGATTTTCCAGACCTTGATTTGTTCTTTCTTTTTTCAGAGAGATTTTCATTTTTTTGAAATTCCTTATAGAAGCCTCAACATCCTCAGAGACCAGTTTCCAGTTAGGATCACCCTGACTGTTACAGGCTTGCATTTCCTAGCTGCTGAGACCTGTGGTTATAAATCATCACGGGATTCTTTCATGCTTGTGGGTGTCTTAGTGATGAACACGCACTGTAAAACTTATACAACACAGAGGAATTAAGATGTATTTATTTCAATGTGTTGTCTTTAACGGCCACAATGTTTTACTGAAATGTGTAGAGTTGATCTAGCATCATCTTAATGTTACCACAAGATGGCACCATTACATAGCTTAACACTGTCATCATGCCTTAGGTGCTTGAGATGGTGCCCAGGATTTAAATACATTGCTGGTTGGTTTGACTTCTTCAGAGAAAGGTTACTTGTTAAGAGAAAGGAAGATTAGGGTGCAGTAAAGCTTGTCTTGTGTTTGCCATTCGGTCTCATTGTATCTGTGGAGATTGTCCCGAGTTGGGACAGGGTTAATGGTTTTCAAATATTTGTGAAGCCAAGTTGAAGTCACGGAGTAGAACAAAATGCAAACTGCACCCAGATTGTGTCCCTTCATACTTGTCTCATCAGGAAGCCGGGGTAGGACTTTTCCATGTCATGGTTTTCCAGCACTAGATAATTCTGTCTCCGTTTTTTGACAGATAACTTAAGCATTTAATTTTCTGTTTCTGACCTTTCTCTGTTTATTACATATTTTGCTTCACTGAGTGAGTGCTACTGAGTGCTTTCTTTGCCTTTTTTTCGTGTAATAACAGCTGCCATGTAATATGCTGTGAATGTTCTCAGCATTAGAAAAGCAAGGATGTTCTCTACTTGCCCTAAAGGCTAAGTTCCTTCCTTTGCCACTATTTTCTATGTGACCATTCCAAAGGAGAGAAGAGCAGATTAAGAAAGCAGATTTAATTTGATTTTTATTTTTTAATTTTCTGACATGTTTAAAGTTTAGTTTAATTGATATAGTAAAACTTCAGTGCAAAGACAAAATTGTACATTAAAGGCAGCTCACCATCCTAATCAAAGACTAATGCTAACATTTCAAAGCAAGTCATTCTTTGTTCTTTCACTTGCTCTGTGTAAGCCCCAAGCTAACTCTATCTTTGTGGTGATTTCCCAGTCCTCCTGGCCTGCAATATCACAGTCCATGATCAGTGTGGCATGAGACATCTGCTAAAAGATAGGAGCTCTGTCCAAGTCGTAGAGTTTATCACATCAGTAACTTGGGCTAATATCCTTCCTCCCATCTCTACAATGACATCAATGTATTATGGGATCTGTTTGAACACTCATTAACTGTTCTTGAAGGATCTGCTAGAAGTCATCTTACAACTTCTGGTGCCTTCTTTCTGCTGTTGTTTTTTTTTTTTTTTTTGTAAAGTTTTTAGAGGTTTAGAAATACAAATTAAACACTTCTAAAGAAACACTTTTCACCTGTGTTACTTCAGTATTAGAAGTGACCCATCCAAGACTGCCTTATAAGTAGGTGGCAAAACTAGGATAAAAAGGGCTAACTTGTCTGAAGTTGTTGGTCTGAAAGATAGTCTAACTGGGCACCTTTGCACTGTCTGTGTCCAAATAAAGGTTTAGTGACATCCTTAGAGTTGAGCGCCTGGCTGATGTAATTGGGATTGATTCTGTCTAAATGACCCATGATCCTAAAGAAAGCCTGGGCAGGTCAGTTGAATTGGAATCATTTAGGGGTGTTCAAATCACCTTTTAGTGTCCTTTTCTATGGATGAAGAAAGGGTGGGTGGAACAGTCTAAAATTCATTACCTAATTGTATCCTTCTTAACATTAGCATATCACGGATGTTGCAGAAAAAGACAAAATTAACATGTCCAAATAGAACTTCTGTTTTGTCAAACCTGTCACTCAACTGCATCAACAAGGAATGCATCCAGGTATAGCTACTTCCTTGGTATTACCTTAGGCCTTCCTTTATGTATTTCTTGCTACAGATGAGCATGCAATAAAATTTTAAGTACACAGGAGACAAAATTAGAAGTTTGTAATTAGCCTGCTTTTCAATTTGTTTCCTCTTGCAATCCAACTTGATGGTAAAGTCCCTGTTTAATCTTCCCTATTTGCCTTAGACTTTATCCTTGCTTTATTGAATTTTTGTGCCTTGAAGGGTTGTTTGTTTGTTTTGTTTTGTTTTGGTGGTGTTTTTTAAGGAGGCAGTCTTTTTGGTTTTAGTTTAAAACGGGGGCTTCATTTTTGGAAGATCAATAACCTCCATCTGGAAGGATTCTTTTCTCCCAGCCGCTTGACATGTAGATGAAGTTGAACTTTTTTTTTAATTCTCAGGGAGGAGATCAGAGGTTGCATTCACCATCATGAGTACATTTGGGGATGTCAGTGTTCATTCAACAACATCTGATTTGTAAATTAATAGCTCAGCCGCTCTGGACTGTGGTATGTTAAAGGTCAGTGACCACAAGTGGAGAAACACTTTGGAGCTATTTGTGCCCTCTGGTAAATGGTGGCCCTGGCTTAACGGCATTAGTTCCATGCTGCTTTTAGAAGATACAGATGTACAGCATACCTTCAGTCCTCCTACCTAGAACCAGTAATCCCCTCTCAGCTTTCTGCAGGGAGCAAGGAGGGAGAATAAAAAAACAGTTCCTAAAAGGATTAGTTCAGCTGACTCTTTTCTAAGTTTCTCCCTGCTTGGCATGTCCCTTCTCTTCCAAGCCTTTGATAGCTATCTTAACTAAGATGCATTTTAGGTAAATGACATCTTCAAGCTGCACAATATAAAAGAGCCTTCTGATTCCCCCATCCTCTCCAGATCTTGGGGCTGGCTCAGTCTTTTTTTAAAGCTATTTCTCATGCTACATGCAGAGCCCATCTGCTGTAATACCGACTGAAATGCTGCTTTTATCCTTGTTTGCGTAGAAAGTTAGTGGGTAAATCAATTGGAGTGAAAGACGTATCGTCCCTCTTTGCTCTATGTCACAAGCACAAATACCTTCCTTTTAAAGTGTCTCTTGGTAGAAGCCAAAGCCTTTGGCACAAGCCACCTTTGCTAGTTTGACCCCTTTTGTGCATCTGGAATGGAGGAGCACCTCTGAGAAGCACAGAACAAAACCAGCAAAATAGCAAGAGAAAAGGTCAAGAAGGGGTCTTGCTCCCTGTAGACATCAGAAGTTTCTGCAAGATGATATTTAGCATGTCCTGCCTGAACAGTTAAGGCATCAAAGACACTAGCACTTCGATAGGTAGTATCCTTGGGAGTTGTCAAATACATTGCAAAGCACATTGCTCTGCCATGCTGGGGGTGGGAGGGAGGGACCTTATGTCTTTCTGCTCATTGAGGTAACTGAGACTGAGAGCTTCAGAGAGCCTTTGGCTTCCAGCAGATGGATGTACCATGCTGTGCTCTGGCCTTGCCTGGCTTCTGACTTACAGGCCTAAGCTTACAGTGATGTTGCAGTCCTACAGAGGAATGGGAAGGCAGGTTTCTACCAAAGACAGAGCTGACATCAGTTGCAAGCAATAGAAGTGCTTGATTTTTGCCTCTGTATTTTTGCCTGGTCACAGCCTTACAGTGACATGCTCTCAGATCAGCCAGTCTCTTTGATGCAGCATAATTACAATGACAGAGGTGATTCCCTGTCCCCTGCCATTCCAGTGATGGGATCTGAAGGAGAGGTAAGACATATTCTGATAATTCACCTCTCAACTTCGCATGGTCAGGACAAACAATCATGCCTGTTCTAGCCAAAGGAAAAAGCCGCTGGTGTTAGAAATCCAGGAGGCAGGCAGTATTCTGCTGCTCAGAACCCAGAAGTGCTTGGTGATAGAACCGTGGCAGCTTTGATACTAGATTTTTCTGTATATTTGTAGCAGTGGATTGGTTTAACGCTGATCAGAATCATCTTTGCCAAATCCCATGGATGAACCCCTGCCCAGGACAATAAGCTCATACGGTGATGACATGAGCCAAGTTGTGTTCTTCATTGTTGTTATAGATTTTACACGGTCCCTTGATTTCATCTGCAATTTCTCATGCGCAGGCGCAGTTCTGCTTTTCTGCTTTTGTATCCTGCCCAGGAGTAGTGTGGGGCCTCAGACCAGTCTGTTTTCCCTCACAAAACCCTGCCAATAACTGCAATTGATTCAAAACGACTTACCCTAGATTCACTTTCCTTACTTAAAAATAAACATGGACTGCCAGTTTTTATATACAATGCCTAAAAAAAAAAAAAAAAAAGAGAGAGAGAGAGAGAGAGAAGAAAAGAAAAAGGAAAGAAAACAACACAGAATAGAACTCAGCTCATATAAAGGCAGATGATATAGTGCCATTTTGGCTAAAATCTCTCCTGGAACTCATCCAGGGTGAGACTCACTGTGTTGCTGCCTTCTGATGCCGACCCTGCTTGTACAACAACCATATCAGTGTGCATCAGACCTGGCTTTCTAGCCGCAGCCTCTGGGTAGCCTGAGCCCCACTGAGTCCTGATGGCGGATTGTTCGTGAGAGCCAGCACGATCCCACGCTGCACTGCTGCTAAGGGTGCAGTTTGAACCCAAGGATGCTCACACTAATCTCAGCAACCGACTAATAGTACCACTTGTTGAGAAATGCTATTTGAATCTGTGGCTTCTGGTGCTGAAGAGTGAACTCACTGTGAGCAAAAATTAGCCAGGATATATGATGGGCTTTATTAAATTCCCTTAAAGCTTTCGAAGTCATTTGCAGAGGCGCAGATGCGCTTTAGTGAGATGATAGGTTAAGGAAGAGGATGAGAATGTTGGCTTGGAGAATGGGGGGTGATGAATTAGAGCGCCTTTGTGGAAGTCTCTTTCTGCATCAAACTGTGGTTTCAACCTTGCTAATTAATGTTGTTGTTTTTCTTCTTATTGTAGTGTAAGCTGTCCTAGCCTGACCTATTGGTTCACAAGATAAAAGGGGTTAGCTAATCAGAATGGAGATCCCCTCTACTGGCTTATCCAAATCTTTACTAAAAGTGTAATATCCATGAACACAAATAGAACAACACATCTAAGAATTATGTATCTGGGAGTTTAAAGGGGGTGGTGGTGTTTAAAAAAAGAGTCCATGTTGCTTTGAGGTTATTTTAAAAACTGAAACTGAATAGGTCAATACCCCTTAAGCTTTTTGGTCTTTAATTCTCTTAATGGTATGGCAGAAATCGTTAATTGTATTATTAAAAAAGCTTTGAAGACTGTATTAATGTAATGTGACCTCAGATCAGTCAAGATCACATTTTCATTATGATTAAAAGATTCCTTGTCCTGAAACATTGATCTCATCTTCAGCTATGTCAGATGGAGAGGGGATGTTACTGTGTCTGGACAGTAGATGGCAATATTGCATTTCATTCTGCAGCGTGCTTAGCTATAAATGCTCACCTCAGAAATGGGCCATGAACTTTTTCCCTCAGTTTCCAAGAGCAGTTTTGCACTTATAGTGTATTAAAAAGTTGTAGAAGCAAAATAATTCAAAATTACATTTTGAATCCAAATTTCTTCAGTTATTGATGTTAGGTGCCTGAGCTACAAACTGCAGCACCCAAACTGTCCTGATCCTGTATGTCAGCTCTGAGAACGGGCGTTTACATGTTAGGGACCATCAGCTTTGTCTGTCTTGTAGCAGGGATTCATCGAGGCAGGATATGACCCATGTAAGTAGCATCACCCACGTGGTCGCTGTGATTTTTGTAGCTTTTTGGTGGATTTTCCACCTTTGATTGTATCAGCAGAGTGAAAGCTGTATCAACTAGTTTGGTTTATATCATGATTAGGGAAGTTCAGAAAGGAACCTTGCTAGCATGTCCTCCTTTGTACTCTAGTATTTAGACCTTATAGCAGGTCGTGGAGAGCATGAGAAAAGGCACTTACAAACAGCTAGGAATCAGGATGGTGTGTGTTACAGGGTCTTGCACACATTGACTGTGCTGTGCCCTAACGTGCTATGCTGCTGAGTAGGCGGACAAGGATTTCGGAATGAAAGTGACATCTGGGGTCAGCAATTTATGAAAATGAAATACGCTGTGGCAGCTCGAAGATACCATGCATGTAAAGTGCTACCCCTTCATTGTCCTGTGGGCATATGCCATGTGTCTCCACAGTTTCGTGAGGTACCAAGGTAATTGCCTTAAAACTCCTTGCTACACAGGGTGTTGGAGGATGCTAGCGCACGCACTAGGTGATGGGAAGCAGAGGGGCGCACTGGCTGGTGTTAAAGCTTCAGTGCTGCTGACTTTTCTATAAATAACTGCTGTCTGTTGTAATTGGTCACATCACAGTCCATGGTGATCTTTTATATTATTGCTGGCTGCTGGAAAACTCCCGGAGACGTAAAATAGGTACCAGGAAGATCCTGCACCCAGCAGTGTGTTTCCCCATGTGGCACAACAGGGTAAAACAGAAATAGTGTTTACGAGGAGATGAAGAAGAATTTTCTGCAGCAGGAAGGATGAAAAAAAAAAAAAAAAAGATTGCACCTCTGAAATGATAGCAGCAGGCCATCTCTAAAGCAGGATATTGCTGGGTCTTGGGGAAAGAAGAAATCTTCATAGGGTTTCTAGTGGTGCACCGAATGGGTATTATTTGCCTCTGACTTACGTATGGGTATTTTTCAGCTCTCCATAAAATAACAGTGTCTTGCAAGAAATTGAAAACTAGAGAAAAAGAAGTAGGTAGTTGGCTTGTGTGAGATGTGTGTGGGTAAAATACATAGTATTCTCCATCCTGAAGGATTCAGAACAATTCCCAGACCAAGAATGCTGAACGCTACATGCCACCCTCCCTTAAACACAGTCAGCTGTGGGGTGGAGCACAGCACTGAGCAGCTGCCCAGGATCGGGAATCAACACTTTTGTGGAGGAAGGGCAGAATGGCACTGGAGTTAGATGTTCAGGAGGGGATCTGAGTGGAAAGGGTTGAATTGCCAAGCTTTGCTTGGTGGTGAGTGTCTGAAATCCTACTGTTCTGAGAAGTGAGAGCTGTAGTGAACCACTATAGAAGTGTAGTGGCTTTAAGGCCACCAGGTGAGTGTGGATCATCCCCCTGCCCTTAATTTCTACCTCTGTCTTAAGCTGCATTTGCCCCTCTACAACACACAGTGTAGCATGCTGCATGCATTAGGGAATGCATGCTTCACTGGCCTAATAAAAACTTTGCTTGTGTTGACAAAGAATTTATTAGAACTGAAATCTTTCCAGCATGACAAAGCAGCTGGCACAGAGAACAGGACTGTGGAGGGACTTGTCAACAGCCTCTCAATTGACTTTTGCTGACTGATATCTCAAGATTAGGTGCTTTGGAGGGCAGTTAATGTAGGAAACGATTGCCATCAAATCTTGGTTTCTGTCCTGGATATTTGCTATTGGTGGGAACTCTCGTTCCAGCAGTGTGGTTCTGTGCAATTTGGAAGGAACACTGAAAGTCCACATAGCTTTGGGTCAGAAACATATTCTCCTTCAAAATATGCCAGGAAAGTGTCAATGTGACAGAAGTGGGGTGAAAAGTCCACATGGAAGAGAATAGCAGGATGCCTCTGTGGCCTTAGACAGCCCCAAGTGCTTCCTGGGGCCTGGTTTGACAGCAGGCTATTTAGTAAAAAGGTAGCTGTTTTATGAAAGGCATTGCTTACTTATGAAGAAGTCTAGGCTATTCTGGCATGGATTTGCTCACCCAGGAGAGAATTAACTTGCTGTGATTGGGAAGGGTGCCTAGCAGTAGTAGGACATTATCTGCTCAATCTAGTGAGTTATTCAAAGCAATGAGATATCTGTCCCTTATGCAGCAGAGCACTCCAATAACATGAGGCTAGTCTAAGACTTAAACCTGCTGGTCTTCAGCCTCAGTGTCATCCCTGCTGTATGTCTGTTTATGTGTGTGAAGGTGAATACCCAGAGCCGTATTCAGACCACCTGATGAAGTGGTGCTTTCCCTGGTCTCCTGTCTTCCTCCAGCCAGGATTCACTAACTCTGTATAATGAGTGCTTTCAATTGTTCATTGTGCTCATGAAGTTAAATGTCTACATTTATCTTAGGTGCCATCATAAGCAGCCTGCATATGGCCTATGTGTATGGGCTGTATGCAAAATACTGCAGCAACAATGTAATCACTAATTTATAGCCATTGTCCCTCAGAGAGCAAAACAAAGCCCCAGACAAACTAGAAACAAATTGTGGGAGTAGTGGGCAACTGATAGAATAAACTGGAGAAATGGGAGGAAGAACTTTAGTAATATCTGGAAATCCGGATGGAGAATTTCAGATCTTTGCCTTCATTTGAAGACTTTGTAAGTGGGAATTCAACACTGAGATTGCTCAAACCAAAAGGGAACAATGTTGAGAGAAGATAATAACTATTCAGAAACAGTGAAGATAGTCAGCTGAGAGAAGAAGGAAAGCTCTGGGAGTATAAAATCCCAGCCAAAAACAGTGTTGCAGTCAAGGAAATGAGCACATCTGAAGTCGCTCCTGAGACCCAGGAGTAATCCTGAGTGACCAGTTTGTATTTGGCGAAGACAATGATGAGACAAAGAATTATGTTTGGAGAAGGCTGTGGTGTTCTGCAAACTGGTGAGAGAGAAAGCTCTTCTCCCCATCTGTCTTTGAGGACTGTGCACCAGAAAAGAGCCCCTCTGATCTGATGTCGAACCTGTGTTTTCCGTACTAATTTGCACTACTCTGGCACCTTGCATAAAGATGAAGGTAAGCTGGTGAGGTGCCTTCTGCCTCTTTCTGTTATTCAAGCAGTTCTTTCTCTTTCAGATGACTAGTTCTCACTGCGAGTAACTAATTTAGTGAGGGAAGGGAGTTTCAGCTCCTAGATTGCTGATGTAGAGTTTGATTTTTGTTTCACTGACATTTATTATTGTTGCTCTTGTCTTCAGGTACCAGGAGAAGAAATGAGCAAACTCCTCTGACACCAGTTTTCACCATGACAGTAATTTGAGTAGAAACAGCTTTGCCTGCAAATAAATAAATAAATATTATATGAAAAGCTTCGGATGGAGCTGCCATGTTCATTCTAGTTTCTAAAGCCCCCACAGGCCATGTCACATATGTGGGTCATGAGGTCTATTGATTATGTGTCAGACCCTTAGGTGTCAGTAATCAATAACACTAACCTGCAGAAAATGCAGCAGAGATTTGCTAAACCAACTCTTCACATTGTTCTTATTCTTGTATTTACATTTTCTGTGCCTCACTAAAAGTAACAGAATGCATACCAGCAAAGGCAGGGGAGACAAAAACATCATTTGGCTACCAACTCATTTACTGTCCATAGTCTTCAGATTTTACATGGCTCTGGGTGAGATGGCAGGATGAGGAGGGGCAAGACAGGAAAGGGTATTTCCAATTGAATGGTTTCTGAGAAGTAGAAATGAAAGTGATTGAGTTGGGAGGACCTAAACATTTTGACCCTGACAGCTTATTAATATTTAACAAGGTGCCAGATTTTTTTTTGACACTGGAAATTGTTGCGACTGCCTGTCTCCAGCAGACTGAGTCTGTTTTCACAGTCCACCGTATCTCATGTGCCTGCTTCCAGTCTTGAATAGTTCTTATTCACAAATGCTTTCCTTTATTTGCTATTTCTGAGAATAAAGAAGGTAGTTGGGCAGATTAAGTTATGAATTTTTTCATTCAAACTTCATATCTGTTTGTGTTCACTGGGCAGACTGTGGTTTTCTTGTGTTGATTGTGGGTTTTTTTTTTTTTTTGAATCATTCCTTGAACAACTTCTAACAAAATATTTTATTTTTCCTTTTTAGTTTGCAGGTTGTTTGTGAGCTGTTCACTGTGACAGTTAAGTCTTTTAAATGTAAGCAGCTCAGATGAGATAAATATAACAATTTGGAATTTGTATTTTTATTTGTATTAATGCAATACTTCAAGACTGTATATGAAATTGGGATCCTACTGGGGGTGGGAGAAAAGTGTATGCCATAAAGATAATGCAGCATCGAATGAGCAATACTCAATAGAGGAGATGAAGAGTAGGAGAAAGTAATAACTTTATGTATTATTTAGGTGGTCTGCCTCCCCAGTCTTTTGGTGCCTGTCTCTCTCTCTGCATTATCTAGGTGGATTAGCTTCCTAATGTAGATGAGTAGACCTAAATGACTTTTCCAAGGTCACACGAAAAGTCTGTGGCAGGGCTGGGTATTGAACTGGTTTAGCAAATATCAGTCCAGTGTCCTGAATATGTTGAAACAAACAAAAACCAAACCATTCAAACATCCACAGGCATTTCTCTTTCTGTACTCTCAATTAAATCAACGAAAAACTCAAAAACGCCTTCATCTAAAGAGTTTTAATTTTCTTGTTGTCTTATAATTGTATTTCAGAATTTTTTTTTTTTTGGCTTTATGAGAGAGGATCCCCAGATTAGTGAGCTGTTGGGTTTGGATTTAGAAATTTCCAAGCAAGACCATGAATGAATTCTCAAGGCCATTACTATTAATGCTATACAACATAGGTGTAAACTTTGAGATCTCTGAGTTTAATTATTTAGGGTTTTCACTTGGAGATGCTTGTCAGTCTACTTCAGTAATTTTTTCATTGCACCTCAAGACTTATGTCAAGGTACTTTTGTCTTTTTTGCTGTTTTGAAGAGCAGTCCAGAATATCTTTAAAATTTTCATAATATTTTTTATTGCTCCAGCTGTGCTGTAAAGTCTGATTCTGATAATTCATCTGTTCCCCTTAATAGAACTAGGCAAACATTTGGTGATTTGAGTTTACAGTGTGTATTTATGCCTTGCCATTGGGGAATTGGTTTCCATTTTGTATTTAGAAAGTTTTAAAATGAAACCTGAAAATATTTTCACACTCTTTACAATGTTTAAATTGCAAAGTACCCTGTTGCTGCCTTGAGCTTTCTGCATTGTATAAAATCAGTCATTTCAATGATAATCCACTTACAACTGTGCTCAATTACCCACTTGCACTGTGAGTTGCCAAGTATTTGCCTAATTGCAGAGGATAAAACCTATTTGGAAAAATTGGGTAAAAAGTGAATGCCAGGAGGGGTAAGGTTGGAGGGAAAGACTGCCAGGGGAGGAGGAGTGCTTGAAGTTGGGGGCTGGAAGAGAGATGGACTTAGAGACATAGTAAGCACAGAAAAGATGGAGAACCTGAAAGAAAAAAAAAGCAAGACAGGAAAATATGAAAGCAGTATGGCTTGGTGGATGAGGTCTGGTCTAACAGATGGAAGAGAAGGAGATTTATGTCCAGCTTTGCAAGTGAACTTCTGGGTGACCATGGACCATTTGTATCACCTCCATGTCCTCAGTTTCACCTTCTGTAAAGTAGGTCCTGTGGTACTTGCCCTCCTCGGAGATGCATGGATGGGAAAGGCTAGACAAGAGCTTTTCTAACACTGGTTATTCTGATTTATTGTTTTTCCTTTGCTAAGCCAGCATTTAGGCAATGGCACTCTGCCCTTTCACTTGGAGGAGAACTAAAAACCTAAAGAAAGAAAAACACACTGCTCCTCAGCTCTCTTTCGGGAAAGGAGGGAGGCTTTTAATTATTTAAGCATCTCCTTTTCATGTTGCTTCTGGTTTTTGAATCGTTATCGTTATAGTTGTTAAGGCTATAGGCTCTACATAAATCATTTAAATAAATAATAAATAAGTCATATCATTAAGTAATACACTGGTATTATTATGGCTGTAGGGAGAGGGTAGGATGTGGATAAGATTGTGTTTAAAATGGAAAGAAACCTTTGTTAGGCTCATCATTTTAAACCTCTCCTTCTGAAGTTAAGGTATTCACTTTTGGAAACTGTCCTGGGAGGTGTGCATGCTCTGAAAGAATTAGCCACCAGCTGGCTGCCTCTGATACTGCTGTCCAGTGGGCACATCACATGTCCCGTAGCATGGCCCTGCTGAACGCAGTTCTGTTTCACAGAACTGGTTCCTCTCGTTGTTGATTTTCTCTCAAAAAGGACCAGAGGTTTTGCGTCAGGCAGCGCTCAGCAGTGTGGTGTTTTGAATGCCGTGCCGGGCAGGCACTACAGTGTCATCAGGCTTTATAACTGCCCAGGTCCGGTGGCAGCAAATGTAGAGCGTTGCCTCCAAGGCATTCCTTTGCGTAAATGGATGAAGGCCTAACATTGAGTGGGCTGCTCTGGAAGTCTCGCAGCTTTATCACTGAAACCTTTTCTTCCTCAGTAAAAGGAGAACGAGTCATTTCAAGTTGGAATATGTATAGTTATGATATATATTTGTAATTCAAGATAGGATGGTATCTCTTTAAAATCTTATTTTTGAAATGAAAAATAAAATTAACTTAATTATGAGGATATTTTAGTTAGAGAGTGTTGTACTCCACTCTTATTGTTGCTCTGATTTTTTGTTTGTCTGATTATTTTTCCTTGGCTGAATTTTCCACACAATTTAAGTATTCAAAGGAAAAAAATTGCCCCAGCTAGTCCTGCTTCCTAGGTGTGGCTCATCATTGCCAAGTGGCTGGGGACACATCAGTTCTGTGATTTGGTGAAAATAAGCAAGACAATTATAGAAGAATTATCAGTGGGTGATGAGAAGTATAATTTTATCAATAATTATGTGTCTGTGCAGGGTGATAAGTGTGTTTACTGAACTGTTACCTATAAATGCTTAACTGTTTTTCAGGAGGACTTCTGAAATCCAAATAAGTAACTCCCTGGGGCCTGCCCTGAACATGGTAGTGCTGCCACGTGCAGGAAGAGCGGTGTGTGGCAATAATGCTGTTCCATGCCACGTTGAAGAGCGTAAGCCTGGGGTGAAACCTTACGATGCCTCTTGCGCAACAGGACAGACACAGAGCCAGTCAGCATCCCCACGAGGCTTCTCAGTTGCACAGGTAAAATTGAATTTGGGTGCTTTTTAGGCTGTTGGGAGACAAGACCAGGGGAAGGGTCCAGGCCAGGCACTGGTTGCTCTGGAGGGTTTGAGAGGGGAGAGAAGTGGACCAGCATGGACAGCAGAAGGAGGCTTTTGCTGCTGTTGCATGGGATGGGACAGAGCACAGTTTGTGTTGCTGGGAGAAATCTTGCTGCTTCTCTAAGATGTTTTAGCCTTGCGTTTTGACCTTTTCCTCAACCCCCAAAATCACAGCTGCAGGTGGGTCCCATGCTGCTGCCTACTTTTCCTGCACCTTGGGACAGCTTTGGTGGGAACCATACCCACCAATTTATTCTCTGGGAGCACTGGGTTTTCTCTTCCTAGGGGGATGCTGACCTTGTTTCAGTGACTGGATTTTCATGGTATACAGGACTTAGATATGCACACAGTGAAAATATGTGAGGCTAATTTGCCCATTGCCTCCGCTTTCAAGAGAAACATGCAAGTGCTTAAACCCACAGCAATCTCCCACCATCACATGCTGTGTAACACTACTGTAAGGGGTGTCCTGGATTAGCAGGAAGTGAGGTGCGGTGGTACTTGTTACTAAGCAGGTAGTTGGCTGTATGATCTGTGAGTCCTTTATCCCTAAGCACGGATCTATTTTTGCTTTCTGAGGTGCTGTGTTCCACTTGTCCTGACAGTCTTGCAGAGGATACAATAGGTGGTTCTTTATGGTCACCACTTCCCTGAAATCATTGAAGTTAATCTTGTTTACACCTCATTTATTGCTGTGCATGCCATTTTCACAGGATTTTTTTTTTTTTAATTGTATTTCAAATTCAACTTCACGCACTGGCTTGAAGTTCTAGAATAACTGTCATTGCAGGACTTACCTTCCCCTGTATAACCAAGGATTGTAGTTTTCCACTGGCAAATCCTATGTCTTGAGGATGTATAATATGATTTCCTGGCCTTTGCCTGCTTTTGAATCAGCTAGGTGGACCTGGCTCCAGTGAGGTGGAAAACCTCTGAAGTTTCTTTTCCCCCAGGGCAGGATCCATCCAACTCATTGCCAGTGAGAAATACCACCAAGTCAGCATAACTAATATTCGGAAACTTAACTGCTGTCCTTACCCTTAGTGCAAGTCCCCAGCTGGGACTTCAGCTCACTGCACTTAAAGGCAGAGGTTCAGTGCACTAAAGCAGTTAGTGCATTTAACCAGCACACTCTGTGATCCCCTCACCCAGTCCCACCAATCACTGATGTAGTTTCCTGCTGCTTATTTTAAATTGGCTTTAATTTTCTTTTAAATAATTCTTAAGTGTGACTTTTTCAGTACAAGACTGGGAACTATGACTAATTATAAAATCATTACATGATTAAACTCAATTAACTTCAAATAACCCTTGAAATTTGCTTAATGTCAGCCCTTGGCCCTGCTTGAACCAATAAATATTGCTCACCTTTTGTCATGGGCATGAAGAGAGGTGGTTGCAGAGCATGATTGTTCAGAGTCAGCTGAACCAGAGAACAGCTTTACAGAACAGGGTTAAACTGGTCCCAAAGAGTTGAATGCTGGCACATCAAGAAGGGGAACAGAGTCTTCTGCTCCTAATTGGGTTATTTTTTCCCCATATTTTTCTCTCATTTAATAAAGCTTTGAAAATTCTTTTCAGCCTTCCATTCAATGGTTCCAATCTGCTTTGCAAATGTTAATAAGGGTTAAACTTCACAAAACCACCAAGGCATGGGAAAGTACTGTCATCCCCATTTAGATAAGGGATACCAAGGCATAGATGAGTGAAGTGAATTGCACAAGGATCAGTAACAGGAACAAAATCCTGAGTTCTGTCCTATTATATATTTTAGCTAGAGCTGTTGCTTGCATAATGCTGCAAGTTTCATATAGCCATGTGAAAGAAAGGGTCTCCTTTCTCAATTATTAGGCACATCTGGTTGTTCTGGTTTTTTTTTTTTTTTTTGGCTTTATGAAGCCATTTCTGGTTCCAGTCTGTCTTACAGCTAGATCCTGGCAACAGAGCCAGCAAAAGTGTGCAGAAGAATCCCAGCAGCTATATTTCTGTTTGGTTCCTGTGAGGACAGAAGGGGATGTCATTATTGCTACTGTTCCTGGCAATCTGCTTTGACTGGGAAACTGGAGCGGACAGTAGCATTGTTCTCACTGGAGGTAGACAGTAGATGATGGATAGAATTTTTCCAGTAGGTAATTAGATGGGCATGGTAACTAGACAGTCATAAAGATGCCTGATCATCTATTCACAAATGTCCCATGTATGCTGTGCTGGCCATGAAATGTTCTCAGCCTCTTACTGACTTCCACCCCTTCTCCATTAAAAATCCTAGCTTTCCTGATGAGTCCTGCCTGAGAGTGGGTTTTGAGGCTCCTTGGGGAAAAAAATTTTTCAGCTCCCTTCCCTTCCCCCCTCCTTTTTTTTTTCCTGAAGACAGCACATAGCTCTGCAATTGAAATAATTGTAATTGGGAGCTGGCTTGTAAGGAGGCAGGAGAATAGTTGATTAATATACCTATGTGCAATACAGCAGTGTATTTGGTCTTTGGATTTTGGAGACTCAATTTTTTTTGATTATTAATGATAAATATGAATGGATCATCAGTGTTGACTATTAACAGAGTCTCCTTTTTCCTTTCATTGCTGAAACTCATGTAGGTCTTTACAGACTCTTGAAGGACATCACATGAAGTCTCAACCCATCTATTAAACAATAAAAGTAGTGAGAGAGGGAGACAGGATGTAAACACTCATCCCTAAACATGAGCGCTTACATCCCTAGCTCACTGTTTGAGTCTGGTTTTGTGGCTGGGAGTGCCCTAGGGTCATCACTGAGCAGCTTGTTCGATTGTGACTTCTGAATGATGAATGCCCCCACTTAAATTACAGATCACTATCCCATGACAAAAATCAGCACTATTATTGGCCTCCTCAGGGGCAGCAAAGGGTGACTGGACCATGGTGGCAGGCTTCACTTGCTACAACACTGCGCTCTCCCCGATGGTAAATGGAAATTTGACAACAGTCCGTCCTGTGGGACATGTGGTGGGGAAGTTTGGCTCACCATTTGCCATTCTGTCTCTTCACTATAGACAGAGTTTTCCTGTCTGTGGTACTGCCAGTCAGATTAGTTAGGGTCAAAAGCTGAATACTTGGATATTTGACCTCTGAATGAACCTCACTAAAATAAAGACAAGAAATGTATTTTACAGTGCTCCCTCCAGTTCTTGAGGGTGGATCTGAACATCAAAGGATGGGTAGTTCAGAAAGACAGAGACTCAGTTGTGTTCTTGAAATTAGAAGAGTATACAAATTCCCCTCATCTCTTTGGGGGGAAAAAATTCCCCCACAAGTCTAGCCTATGCTTGCTGTTTGTATTGTGTTGCTCCATTTGCCATGACAAGTCCTCATAAAAAATAGTTTAAAGAAACAAGCTGGAGTCCGAGACGTTAATGAAGTGAAGGGACCATTACGTTTAACTACTTTCATTAAAATACTTTCTGTACTGGAATTAGTTTGAGCAATGTCTGTCCCTCTGTTTAGATAGACAGAAAGTCTAGTTGTCAGTGCCTGTTCATCATCTGCTTACTGGGGACGAAGTGAAATCCTGAGAAGTCCTCTTTTCCCCTCAGAAAGGAGCGAGTGTAGCAGAAATAGCAATGCTGCACGTGCAGTAAAAGTTTGTGCTGTTCTAAAGCATACTGCAGCCAGTAGAGAGTTGAGACAAATGTTTGGCAGCAATTTCTTCCCAGCAGCTTGCAGACCTCCTCCTGCATTGGTCAGTCAGGAGCCAGTTGCAATAGTAATACCTCCCCGCTGCCCCCTGACAGATTGATTTTGACCCTTAACTTCCCCTTCCACCTGCTAATTACTTGATCACGTTCTCTCCTAATGCCCTTTCCACCTGACACTGGCCTGGTTTTGTCATTCTCGCATTCTGCGGCTACCCTCCCCACCTTTTGGCTTAAAACCCTCTCCTCCTCACTGCCCATCGCAAGGATCGTCGTTTATATCCAAAATATTTAAGGCAGCTGGTCTCTAATGCCTACTTGTTGGTGGGATAGAGGAGAGGGAGTGAAAATCAGGGTTTTCCCTTTTAATTTGTGTTTTGTTGCTGCTGGCTTGACCTTTAATCAGGTGCCTGGCTGTTGTTTGCTTGCTGATGGTTTTTACGGAGTGGTCCCTTGTAAATATATACAGAAAGGGCGGGAGAGTAACTGGAGATGGTACACCACTGTTTTATTTCCTGGGAGCCTATTAAAGGCAGTTTCCAGTTTATCTAGCCGTCTCTTTGTCAATTTGCCTCCTGTGTCCATCCACTTGTGCATTTATTTAGTAGTAATATTAGCTACTGTATCATCCTCTTGGATTGTAACATTGTGTTTCAGAATAAAGCCAGAGATGCAAAGTGCGCTGAACCCATTATAAAAAAATAAAAGGGCTTTCCTTGATGGCATTTAGCTCAATAAACACAATTTGTCAGAGATGTCTTTATCTCCTTACATTTAAGCGATTAAATGTTGGTAAAAATAGCTTCAGAAATAAAACATGAAGAGAGCTTCTGGCAAAGCCCTGTCCAGTTTAATTCATACATTAAATATTTGCTAGTAGGGTCAAAAGCTGAATGCTTAGATATTTTGCCCTTTGAATGAACCTAGCTAAAATAAAGACAAGGAAATCAGTTCTGCAGAAGCTGTCTCCAGAATACTAGGATCAATTTAAACATCAAAGGATGAAAAGATCATGCAGATGGACAGCCATATTATTCTGCACAATTAATACTCAGAGAGGTGTTTCCTGAATTCTGAATCTTGTGCAGGGAAGATAATATTAAAATTTCAGAGTTTTAATTATGTAAAAGACAGTCCTTGATCCTTAGCTCCTGAAAAACAGAACAGTTGATTTTGCGTTAATGAATGTAGAAAACATCCCCCAGCCTGAATCTCTGCACTGATGCAATCTTTTTACGGTCAAATTAGCATTTATATTTCTAAAGGTAATTTTTAGACAACACAATAAATAAATGATATGCCGGTAACCTCCAGATGGATAAAGTGGCGCTCGCACGGCATTTACAATGCAAATTGGCAGATTACATCACAGCCAGCTCCACTGGTCCTGGGCAGGGGTGGCCGGGGGGGCTATGCCGCGCTCTGGGCCTGGCACTCTGGGCCTGGTGCTGTGGGCCTGGTACTCTGGGCCTGGCGCTCTGGGCCTGGCGCTGTGGGCCTGGTGCTCTGCCTCACGCCCCTGCAAGCTCCTCCATCTCAGCAGGAACCGCTTACTTGGTAAGAGGTTGGCTGGGGAGTGCAGCAAGTTTGCGTGGCAGGCAGGATCTGTCGTGACTCTGGGTTCACTCGGAGGGTCTATGTCTTGGACCGCTAGGTTCAGAATGCACTATCGCTATCTGGTGTAGAGTTGAATTCTGGGAAGGTTTCTCCAAATTGGATCTTTCACATTTTGGGGTTGAGCTCTTTGATACTGAGGTGTTGAGAAGAAGGGAGAGAGCAACGGCCAATTGCTATCACCAGCTGGAGCTGAAATTTGCCCAATGTCTGCTCTAAGTCTGTACATCTCTGCTAGGCTCCGAGTCACACTCAGGTTTCAGTAGCAGGTTTATGCTGGTTTAGTAATCTCTGTATGTGCCTTATTTTAATAAGATGCTGACCAGGATTTCAGGTTTGAGGTGAATGATTTTTGTGCTTCAGAAGTATTACTTTCATGTTGAGATTTTTTGATGGGTAAAACTTCACTTCTAACTGGAATTTTCTTTAGACATCTAAATAAGTGTCCTTATTTTTGTTAAGTGATTTCAAGAGCTCCTGTGCTCTCAAAGACCATACCACTGCCTTTTAAGTTACCTAACTTAAATATCAGTACTTTGAAAATCTTAGCCACGATTATTTTCTCATTATATCTTTCCAATTTTTTTTTTTAATAGAGAAATGAATTACATCATACAGATTACACCACGCCATTTAGTTTTGGATTGTAAATGCTATTAAGAATAGATTAAAATAAATAAAATTAAGCCCAAGGTCCTGGTCTTTGTCCACTGAAATAAAAGGCAAATTTTGTCATTTACTTCCATTGGTTCTATCAGAGAAATTCTGCATGGTGATGAAAGTACACAGTATTTGCTTAGTTTGGCTCATGTGGTAGTCAATGGAGTGACATGACTTCAGAAGCAGAGCGTTGCCTTGCTGTATGTAATTAACATTACAGTGTAGTAGGTTCTGCATATGAAAATCCAGGCTATTGTAAATTGTGGTTTCCTTGCCAACCATATCTCAGCTCTCACACTTCTGTAGTTGTCTCTATGATGCTTTGTGCATATCACTCACCTAATACTGGAGCTGGGTGGATCTGTAAAATCTAGCTATTATTCTTTCCAATTGAAATATATTAACACGAAAAGAAAAATAAGATGTAAGATGTTTCACTTCCCAAGTAATTCTCTTCCAGAAACATTCTACTAGACAGACTTGACATTTGGAACGTTTCAAAAAACCTTTTTTTTTTTTTTGGCATTTTTTTTTTCTGGTTAATAAATTTGCATTCATAAATGTAAGCATTTATATCTGAATTGTGATTAAAACATTAGAATTGACTCTTCTGCCAAACTGTAGGTCATATAGCTTGAATTTTGTGTTTTGAATATTTCATACTTGGAGCAAACTGCTTGCCAGCAAATTACAGACCAAGACTTATTCCCAGAAATTACTTTCTGGTGAAGTTCAAATAATGAATATATATTTGTGGCTGTGGAGAAGGAGGAAGTAAATTTCACTGGTAATGTTGTTCACAGAACATTATTTGGGCAAGTAGCCATAGAGAAAACTTTCTTGAATTTCTTCTTTTTTCTCTATGATTTGTTTCTAGAACATATTGAACTGGCTTGATCTGCAACTGTGGGCAGGGTTCACAGGTTCTCAACAAATTTTTGCATGTTCATGGTAGCATTTTCTGAACTGGAGATATCTATTCAAAATGCTAATAATAGCTGCACATACTGTCAGGGTACATTCACTTATATTCCACGCTAAAGGTATAAACAAGACCTTAGTCCTGCTCTTTCCTTGTTGAGAAAATTGTTTGCGTTGCTTGTTTCCATGTTACTTTGATCTAATATATAGATCAGAAGGAGATAAATCTTGTTTTTTTTTTTTTTTTCCTTGATCAGGGTCACTTTGCACATGGAAGGCCTCTCTAATCCAACTTGTGCCATTCCTGCATGATCCCCAAGCATGCAAATGTGAAGGCATTCCTAGGAATGGGTGGAATATGGCAGTCTCCCTCCCTTATAGTAGCATGGTACTACATCAGGAGTATAGCGCAATTGCACCTTAAAGCTTGAGGAAAGAGAGCAGGATCTGGCATCACCCGCCCCATGGTGGAAGCTGCCATGTTTTATTTCTAAGTCTTTGTACTGCTAATGCACACAAGGTAATCAGGCCAGAACCACAGCAGCTGTAATTTGGTGGCTTTGGTATCTCAGTGGACCGATGCTGTGGGATCCTGCTCAGTGACTTCCCCTGGCTATGCATCCTGTCAGTACCTGCCCTCATGATCTCCTTACTTAGCATTTACAGCCAGCCTAACTGTGGAACATAAGGTGTGGTTTGATGCATTGCTCTTAATGGCAATAACGGGATGTTGTTGTTTTTCTGGACAAATTGGAGATCCTCTCTGTTCTTCTGAGATTCCTTCACAATGCAGACTTGATAAGAAGGGGGTTTTGGCAAGCTTTTGAGGCCAGATTAGTTCCTGGACTGCAGTGCAGCCCTTAGTCAGGTGAGTGCAAGGGAGAGGACAGTGCGTTATCCTGTGAGGACAGGCCTGGGTGCCAAACCAAACACTTAGGCTTACCTTAGGCTTATACCTGAGGCTGGTCCTGCCGCCAGAGGTAATGCATTGTCAAACTACGGCCTAGTTTTCTTACCTAGGGTGTGTATAAAGAGGGATCGGCATCAGGAACAGGCCATTAAGCAATTGAAACTCTAATAGAAAAACATAACCTTATCACAGATTTTTTTTTAAAAACCCTCAGAAAATAGCTCAAATATAAGGTTAATTGGAGCCAGAAATGTCAAACTAATGTAGCAATTTACCCTGGGAGACTGCCCTGGCCTTTGAGTATAGCAATAGTACAGACTACTGAGTAGGATAGTGGAGAAATATAATAGGATTTTATGTAGTCCCCTGTCATATTAAACGTTCTTTGCAATTAATTTCTTGTTGCAATGTTATTTTCACTGACCTATTTTTTTTGACCTCCTACAATCTTTAAGCTACCAAAGTAGGGCGTACGGGAATTCACATCTCTTAAAAAAAGTAAAAAAATAAAAAAATCTTAACTTAAACCACTATCAATATACATGTTGCATTGTAGACTGATATTAACTCAGAGTAATATAAAAATGCCATTGGCTCATTCTAGAATAGCCTTTAGTCTATGAGCTGTACCGATCCATTCAGGAAAAATGCTGCTTTTGAACAGCTCCTTCAGAAATAAGTGGGAGTTCTCTTGGACTGAGAGTTTGAGGATGTCTGCCCTGTGAATGAAACCTGATAGATGGTCCTCTTTCGTGCCTTCTGGTTGCTGGCTCTTTTTCTTCTGTTAACTGGACGTCAAACTAAGATAGCTTGGTATTGTGATCTGGCCTGATTAATCCAAAACTACTGGATGCAAAATTAACAAAAATAAATTCCCAAAGTTGTGGAATAGCCAGGGAGTCCTGGTAGATTCTGGCTGTTCTGACTCTCACTAAATTCCTTCCACCTTAGTGGGATAAAACATCCATTTTCATTTTCAAGCAAACATTGCTGAAGTGGTTTACTCTCTGTATTTTTACACAACTTCCATAGTTTACTACAGAAGTGGCTGTATTTCTCTGGACGCCTTATGTTTCCTGAAAGCATCTCTTTGTCTGAAGGTGCGAGTGGGTGGGATAGTTAAATCCCCAAATAGATCACTCCAGGGCAGTATGGGACCTCCATCACAGAAGCAGATAGAGGTCTGCTAGAAACAGTGCAGGTGGTTTGGGAGGAAAGTGGAGCTACATAATCTCTGTTAAGTCCCTTTCACTCCTCTTTTTCTTCATTCTAAAAGATGTAAAGTGCTGCACCAGGATACCAGGATAATACACCTGGTGCCTACCTTTACAGTCAAGGAGACTAGCTCAAAGGAGAGAGAACAGTAGAGGCAACAAAACTTTCCGATCTTGAATAAGAACTCTTAACATAAGCCCAAGTGTTTTCCAAGCAAGTGTCCTTAATATTTTCCCCTGTGGTAGTAAGGATTTTTTTTTTTTTTTTTTTTAAGTAGAACTGGAACCAAATATCATCGAATCAAAGAAGCCTGCATTAATCAAAGCACATCAAAGAGGTTCCTCATCAGTTGCCTGGAGCAACAGAATCTACAGTGTATCATCTTTCTTATGCTAAGCTGGAGGAAGTTAGAGGAAAGAATTTTGTCTCTTTGCTCTCAAATGAACACAGAAATAGTATTTTCAAGGTTTCTTTAATAGTTCAGTGGATTGATCTGTTTAGGCATCATAATTTCTGAGTCCCAGACTTAGATTTCCTGGGAATGTTTTTCAAATGAAAACCAATCAAGCCAAACTTTAAAACTAAATACACGGTGGATTTACCCCTCTTGCAAAAGTTACATGGGTGCATCCCACTCTTACATTGTCTCTTCCTCTTTACTCTCTCCCTAGGACATTAAAATGGTACCCTTATAACTCCTCATTGCCTTGCTATGCATGCATTACATTCTTAGCTAATAGAAGGAGGAAATAACTCAGCTGAACAAACACAAGTCCCTGTTCAGGTAAAAAATCCTGCCCTCAGATCAATATTTTCTGATGTTCCCCAATACAGAACTTAGGGGTGCTTATATTTACTGTCTATTTCTAAAAGATCAATTTTTGTTACCTAAAACTTATGGACACTCAGTGCAACCAAGTGGTTACTCAGGCATAGAAAGGCCTGAAGTTTAAATCTCAGCTGGATTGATTCTTACACTTGCTTGAGCAGTTTGCTCACCAGCAAAACCTCTTTGTCCAGCCTGGGGAGTTTGAGGGTAGCATTGACAGATACCCAGACATTCCATGTTGATTGCATCTGCCAGAAATAAAATCCAGCACCACATGAGCGTAGTGATCAACCTGCAGTAACACTGAGGTTGGAGCTATGTTTTTATGGTTTTCTAGGTCACACGTTCTACATCTCCTTCCTAACGAGTCCCAGAGCATTTGGCAGAATGTGTACCCATGGGCTGAGTTCCCTTCCCCAGCTCAGGGATGGAACGTGTTGGCAATTCAGCACAAGCAACACTTCACTCTGGTTGTTAAAACAGGAAGTGAAGAACAGGAGTTCTCCAATTGAAACTGCAGGGGGAATTTTAGTGCGGTAGAATTTAATTATCCCAACTGGAATATGGCCAGGATCTTGGAGTTTATAATACCCTCTGCTCTTGCAAAAAGTGCCATAGGATCTTTAATGATCGCTAGTGGTCAGTGGGCTTCACATCGCATTTCAAAGATGGTTATTAATCAGAAGTGTAGATATTTCAGTCTTTCATAACACAAATATATCTGGATGGCCACTGGCTGCAGCCTTCAGGTTTAGGAGGGAATTAAACAGCCAGGGAAGAGATATCAGTCTTAATGAAAACGATCCCATTAAAGTCAAGTGACATGCAGTGGGTGAAGAACAGCTGAGACATACACTGAAGTACCCATAAGGTAGTACTTTGGTACACCAAATCACCAGTCATCTTCGGTGACCATCAGCATCGCATAGTTTGGGGGAAAGGAATAGAAAAGGTTAACAGTATCCTTTGTATAATAGGGTCAACTCCTGTGGAAATCTGTGTTGTGAATTTACCCTGATTTCTGTAATAGTGGAAGCTATGTGCAAATGAGTTGGGAAATGGGTGTAAGTGGCAATATTACATTGTGTTAATTAGCCTGGCATTGACGAACTGTACAAAGCCTGGGAACTTCCACAGCAGGAAAGAGAGCACATCACAGAGAATCCCTTTCGTCACAACTGACTTGTGCCATGGGACTTCAATTAAAAACCAGACCAGGCCACTTTTAATCGCTTTAATGAGAAATTAGTTTTGAAAAAAAAATCTTTTTTAAACTGTCTGTCTACTTTTGTACAGTGCACCTCATCATGATGGTAGATGAGGTGCTAATTATCTGTCTTAGCTGCTTTTCTGAGCACAAGGTTTGTTATTCTATACTGCACCTGTCACCATGGGCTCTGATGGTTGGGATCAGTGGGCATTACTGTACTACCAGCTGTATTAAGGTGGAGAAGGCCAATGATCCTGTATGTTTGTTGTTAAAATGAAGAAAGACTTGCACAGTTCTCCCCACTGGTACATCCCGGTACGTTGGTACTTACTCCATAACAGTATTATCTCAGGGAATATAAGTCTGCTAAAGGATATTGCCACTTTAACCACCTGAACTGCCTTTTAGTTCCAGTTTCAACTCAGTGTCAAAAATATTACCCCTGTTTAAGATTAATTTGTGACAAAATGTCATATTAATACAGCTATATTTCCCAGGGGATAAATATGGCCTTTTGAAGAGCAGCCATGGCAGAGTGCTATATAGGACTATAGAGAATTATCAACAGGCTTTTGCTTTAGCAAATGTCATGCTACCAGAAGAATGGTGCAGTTTGCGGGTAAGTATAGTGTACGGACTGTTTTATTATGAGTGAGGTTATGATATTTTCTTCCTATTAATCCATATCTCATCCCTAATTATATTAGTGCCTCTCACTGACACCTGGTTAAGAATCTGAGGAGGAAACTGTCAGTTACCTATAAATCCATCAGCATTGTATCATGTTTATTTTTGGCATCTTAGCTATTTTGGGAGGCTGATGTTTACCTGGAGGTTTGCACATCACTGGTAGAATTTCCTTTGGTTTACACCAAAGGGTGTGCAATCACAGTTGAACCCTACGTGATGCTGAGGAGTTTGCTTTTAAGCAGCTAAATCCAGCACCAGTAGTAAGCAACTGTAATTCCAGTGAAACCAATAACAGCTGCACCTGCACGTGCTAAGGCTGACTTTGGAACAGTATATCAGGTATTCTTTTTGTACTGAAGTAGAATAAACTTTGTATTTCATTGCACCTTCGGTACCTGTAGTATGCCTTGGATATGTCTGAGCTATTGAAAACAAACTTCTTAACAGCCCTCAGATGTAAAGAAAGGGAAGATGAAAAAAAGTCCTAAAAGTAATCTCTTGCCTCTCAGCATTCCACCAAGATGACTCAGAAAATGACAAGGGAACCAAACTGCAAATTAGGCTCTAGTGTTTGTTGAGGACATTTGCCACCGGTAAAAATGAGTTATTGAAACAGTAAAGCTGAGGACTTCAGAGAAACTTTGATTGACAACAATAATTACAGCTATTCTTGTTCCTGTAAGAAATACAGCACAGGCTAGGCATAATAAATGTATGAAAATGATATTCTAAATCTGAGCAGAAGTAGATACAGGTCCAAACAGTTTGTGTCTTCTGTACAAATGTCTTTGCATTTTTACGTGTTAAAAGCAGCAGGAGCTACCAGGCAGGTGTGTAAATGTGCTTTACATGACTAGCCAGGTAATCAATGAATGTTTTCTAAACAAGCCTCTGTGAATACAGGCTGTCTTGCATCAGTAGTGTTCAGTCCAGTGAAAGAGTTTGGATTTGTCACCCAAGCCACGCTGTGTAGCAGCAAGGTCAGACCGGGGGTTCCGCAGAGCAGATGTGGTTCATGGGACACTTCTACCTATCTTCTGCATCCTGTTTCTGGAAGAGACATCTAGTGATTGTTTGAGCCACATCCAGGCACTCCCAGAGTGGTCAAAAGATTTCTTTTGTATCTGAGGATAACCCCATGCTTGGAGCTTGAGCTTCCCTACAGGCAAAGAGGGCATAGAGCTGAAGAGCACCGTCTTCTGTATCTGCGTGTGCCTTGTGGCCTGAGATGGGGAACTGCTGCAAAGAGCTAGAGCTAGGAGCTCTTTGTGGCTAACCAGGCCTGCTAACATCTGATGTGTATGTGTTACCAAGCATTAGACTCTTTCTAGACTGTGTTTTAGTACGGGGATGGTCACAAAAGGGTCAGGAGTACGTCAGTCTCTGATGCTCTTTCTTATGTGTCTGTATCGTATAATTCTGTGGAAGTCTAACATGAGAATATAAAACAACAAATGTTCTGTAGCCACTACCTTTTGTTTTCATCTCTCTAACTTGATGTCTGCCTCCTATTTCCTTCTCCTGCTGCTACAGTTATGCTTGTTACCACAAGACCCTGTATCCCTCCCAACCCTCTCACATAGTGAAAGCAGGCTTGCAGCTGCACTTTGCTAGCACGCGGCTCCAATTGCTCCGCCAGATGTTTCTGCTGTGAGGAGATCACTTTCCCTCTTCCCACTCCTGGTCTGAGATCTGGATTCATTTTATGACACCAGGCAAAGAGTGGAAGAAGGCAGCACCGTAGGTAACCCTTCTTTCAAGGCCGCAGCAGTGCATAGAAAGTGACTGTAGAACATTGGTTGGTTTTATTGAACCCATTAGATTATGTTGCTGGGAATTATTCAGTAGGTTTCAGATTCAAAGGAAAAGGGAAAATATGAAGTTAGTCAATGCACAAGTGCAGAGAAAGAGTTAAATTAATGGGGGAAAAGAAAAAAAAAAAAGAACAAAAAAAATCCTTAATGCTGAAGAAAGATTATGCTGGCTTACTTATCAGGTTCATGCTGAGCCCAGTCGTAATTGGAATGTACCCTTTGTAAAGTTTATTGGGTCCTGGGGCAGCTTGTTACTGAACCGGTCAATTAATCTATTTTTTTTTTTAATGAGTTAGGGGATTTCCTTTTGTGGAAAATCACCAGGAAACCTGACCAAATGCCCACAGCTTGGGGAAAGCATGGCCTTAACATATAGAAAACCCTTCCTCCACAATTAGGAGAGGAAATAGACACCTCCCCTTACGGGCAACACATTTGACCAATCCAGGGACAAAATAGATGGGATTTCACCATTGACTTACAGGTTGTCGAGGGAGGATCACCATGAAACAAGATTACTTGAATGCAGCTTGGTGTTGAAGGAAATAAAACTGTTGAGTCTCCCTGCTGAGAGACAAATGATTTCCATTTAAAAACCTGTTTGTTCCATGCTGTAACTCCCAATGTAGCAATAATTAATGATATCAGAAGGTTACGAAAGACATTCTGTTGTGCTTGCTCTGTTCTAGGCATGAAATTGGATTAACATGAAGATAAACTTAGACTTTAAATCTGTTGAGGAAATCAGTAATTATGTCAAAATTCACAAATATTAATCTTTTGAAGTGTGTCAGGATACTGTTCATCTATCAGCAAAACATCCTGCCTTGTCAGAATTCTGTCGAAAGGTTAATTTCTTAAAATACTTGGATTTTCAATAACAGAATATTGTGAAGATGCAGCTTATTGAATAAAGAAAAACAATCTCACCTCCGGAAACATGGTTATTTCTTGTTTCAGTGGCATCCAGCCAGTACCCTCTCATGAGGAAGAATCAATTTGCAAGGTATTGAGTAAACCCTTCGGCTCTGCCTTGGAGAGGTGACCACCCATTAAAACAACTGACATGAAAAGACTGCAAGGTATGACAATGAATACTTATTAAAAGTGTACCTTTGCTGCAAATGAGCACGTGGAAACACTGTGGGCTTTAGGAGCAAGCAATGGAGCAGTTATAAAGGCTCTGAAATTAAGTTTGGTAGAAGTTCACTGGGTGATTGGAAGAGGGAAAGGACTCCATATTTTATCTTCTCAAACATTGTATGAGTCCAATGCTGGCCCTGATTCTACTGTAGTTAGTTTTAAGCTAGCTGTGGTAATAATCATAGAGGTGAAACAGTTGTGTGAATATGTGTGCAGTGGTATGGCCTGCAATGAATCCTGCTCAGTTGTAGCTTTGTTGCTACTGATTCTCATGAGATCGAAACTTGGCTCGGTGTGTCTACATAAGTTGCAGTCATACCTTCCCGTTGCAATTCAGCTATACCCTAAGGGAACACATTAGCTTTGAGTGCTCATTTAATTAAGTAGCCTGGTAGTACAATTGTAGTAGAAGTGGAAAAAATAGCCTTCTGTGATAGATTCCCTTCTCAGTGGAAATGGTGTTATTGAGCACCTGTATAAATCTGTTCAGAGTGGTCCTCAATATCTTCTACCACAAAATGTGCATCTAAAACCATTTGAGATTTAGAAATATCTGGTCCAAGAATTACAGTAACTTTGTTCTTGCTTAATTCATTTAAAAATGCAGGCTGAGCATACCTTAGAGAAAAAGGGGTTTTCAAATCAGGAAGATGGTTAGGAGGCTGAGAAATCTGCTCCTATAGTCACATGTTCTTGGGGCATGTGGTGGTTTTACCCTGCTGGGCAGCTGAACTCCACCACAACCGCTCTCTCACTCCCCCTCCTCAGAGGAAGAGGGGGAGAAAAAAAACCTCACAGGTTGAGATAAGGATAGTTTAATTAGAGAAGAGGAAGAAAAAAAAAACAACAGATATATATATATATAAATATATATATATACAATGATNCCTTTGGTCGGTTTAGGTCAGCTGCCCTGGTGATGTCCCCTCCCCGCTTCTTGCCCACCCCCACCTACTGGCTTTGGGGGTCTGGAGAGAGTCCTGGTGCTGTGCCAGCACTGCTCGGCAGTAGCCAAAACAGTGGTGTGATACCAGCACTGTTCTAGCTACAAGGGCTGCTGCAGGGAAAGTTAACTCTATCCCGGCCAGACCCAGTACAGGGCATCACAGAGATGGCATCATCCAAAAGATTGGCAAGTCTCTTATTAAAATGTTAGTTTGCTTTTGTGCACAATGCTGGCAAAAATAGAGGGTGTGTGTAGTAGCAAGTGTGCATCATGTGAGAAAGGCAAGTTTTCCAGCTTCTGAATGTCAGGAAAACCTAAGGTGAAAGCTGACAGGAAACTTCCGTATTTTCCTGAGCAGGTCTTAAAGCAGACGTGATACCACTATTCCAAAAATCTGGAATTTTTTGTCCTTAGGTAGAAAAAAGTTATCATAAGGAAATATTTTTACAAATAATGACAATTTTTAATGTGTTTTCATAAATTAAACGATTTTAATGTGTATACTGCCCATTTCCAGACTTTTCTTAAAAGTCTGTGGTGAAAAGGAGTATGTAACCTCCATAGGTGTTTCTTATTGATTGAAAATGGTTTCTCAGTACTTCAAAATTTCTTATTCTGATTTACTGCACATAAAGCTAACTCCTTCTAAGGAGTTACAGAGCAAAACATCTGATTGCTCTACTCATTAAAAAAAAGACCTTTCACTTTTTGAAAATTGGTTATCAAATCTTGTGCTTCTCTTTTCTAGATGAGCTGTCATCTTAGTAAACCTGAAGAAGAAGGGTATGAAGGCAGAGAGTGGCCGTGGATATATTTTCAATGTGGCTATGGGGACAGGCAGCTCCCATTCAGCACAATGGTCTTTGCATCTGGTTGACCTATGGGCAGAATGTGGCTCTTGCATTGCCCAACCTGAGGTGTTAAACCAACGCAGCTTGGTGCTATGCCATGTGGTCTTACTGGTAAGTTGGGGGATTTCAGCATTGTGCCCTATGTCATAAGTGTCTCGGCTAACATCATATGGGTAATGTGTGACTGGAAGGAAAACTAAGGCCAGGCTCTTGACCTCTGGTGATAATCACAAAACATTCCTTGCTGTTGTTGACTTTAGTGAGAGTTACAAAATGTTTGTGTGGGGTGATAATTAAGTCCCTAATGTTTATAAATTATCCAATCCATTTTATATAGAAAGGTTTCTGTGATGACCAAGTTAGACATAAAGAGGTTGTCTCATTATTTTTCATTCTATTATCTACTTCTCTTTACCAATTTCTTTTTCATTTTTTCCTATGCCCCTCTTTTCTTTATCACAGGCTGCTTGCATGGGCTTAGCCATAAAATCATCTCTCTGTGAAAGCAACATCCTTCTATTTATTGTGTCTATTTTTTTATGATGACTTTTACTTTGAATTTATTTAACAATACTCTACTTCTTTCCTTTCACTACATTGTAACTGCTCCTTCCTGTGTCATTTGGAACTGGCCAAAGTTGGCAGATCTCAAATTTCTTTTTCCTCTTTGAAATGTGCAGATTCTTTCTCCTTCAGTGATAATGGGCATTGTGTTTCCTTAGAAATATTTTTGGGGGCCTATTATTTCTCAGCCACTTCAGTTGGCAAACTGAAGGCTTGGAAACAAATTAGCTTGGATGGCAGCCCAAGCTGTCAAAATGAGCCTTCCATTCATTACTGAATCATCCACCTCCTGCATTTAGATCTTCAGTCCCACTTTTCCAGTAAGCTTCTCAGTTGAGTTCTTGGAATTCTTTTTTTTCTGTCACTTTTGAACTCACTACTCCAGTCTACTTCACTTACGACCACACAGCAAAGCTACTTCCCCATTATCTGGAAGTAATGAACTAATAATGCCAGTATAGAGGGCACAGCTGGGCATCATTTTTGGTAGAAGACATTAAAATTATATTTTCCTCACATATTATTTCTCTATGAGTTACCTGAGTCTGATGCCTTGATCACTTTGTCAGGCAAGAGATTCCAGGTAGGAAAACTGATTCATACATGGTTATCATTAAAATCATATTATTAGTCTTGCTCCGAAAAGTTCTGGGGATGAAGTAGGAAGGTCTTGTATTCTTTACATAGTTATGTCCCTTAAGTATTCTCCCCCACTTCTTTCTGTTTTCTTTTTCTTTTTCTTTTTTGTTGTTTTTCTGCCTTTTTTTTCTCCCCTTTGTCAACAAATATTTTTTCAGAAGAATAAATCTCTCAGAAATATCTTATAGCATCTTTTTCTCTCTTCTCACTTGGCGTCAGTGGGAACTTTGATTGTTGAGGGGATTTTCAGAATGAAATGTTTTGGTTTCAGACATGAATTTTTTTTCCCACTGTTTTAGTCAACTTTTTGGTTCTATTATATTTGGTACATTATATTTATATATATTGGTACATTATATTTTTTTAACTTTAAAAAATTCTGGTTGTTAGTGAAAAGCCATTGAAATGAAGATTCCAGTACTGCCTGGAAATAATGCTGAAATATGTTGGGGAATTTGTAGAGGAGAATAGTATACAGGCAGAGTCATATTGTTGACACACTTTCAACGGGGTAGACAAAGCGAGCTGGTGTAGAGCTTGCAATGTCCTATCCCAAAAAGCTGAGATGGCAACTTTGAGTTACTGTTCAGGGTACCTCTAGTGTCTTCCTGACAAGAAATTCTGCAGGAGGGCCAAGATGAAGCCTTCAGACTTCTACTGAAATCTCCTGCAAAACCTATGAAATTACCCTTAATTCTACTGTGCAATTTTAACAGACTGAACTCTAGCAGAAAGAAGGGAGAAGGAGCACATTTCTTGGCCAAAACCCACTTTCTCAACATTTACAGTGTTAATATTAGAGACTGGAGAAATTTCCACTGGAGATCCAGCTGTTGGGATGAGGTGTGCGGGGAGGAACAAGCGTCAATCCTTGTAAAGCTTTAGAAGATAAAGTTAGAAAAAACAAGTATATACAACACAAAAGAGAGCTTTAGTCCTTGGCTGGTCCAGAACAGGTCTGAGATTTCTTCAGGGGAAAGGTCCTAGCTTTCCTGCTTACTTCTTTCTAGGAATGTGTATGCCCCTCTGGTCTGAATACCTCACAGCACAATTTAGGACTTGGACAATGAAAGCCTTGGCCAAAGATCACAAGGACTTTGCATACCTGCAGAAATGTGAAGAGAGCTGAGGAGGATTATTAGGCTGTGTAACAGATAGTCTAAAGAAGGTGCCTATTCCCTTGGCCACTGCTATCTTGTTTTGCTTTTAGGCAGACTTTTGCTGCTTTGGAACTGTAAACTTTATTCAGGCACTCTTGATAACTCTTTTTACTCTGCTTGAGTAAAAGCAGATCATGAAGAAACAGCTTTTTCAGTTAAATGTAACATGTGCATCTTCACCAAAGGTATAGGAAGAAATTCTAGCATGTGTAGGGACAGCACCCTTGAACTGAGTTGAAACCGTGAGTTTCTTCAAGGACATCCACGGGCCTGTAATTAATTACCAATAACCATAGAGCTGTTCATAGATGCGGCCTCCAGCGGCTTATTATTCTGCTTTCTTATTCAGCAGTCAGGTGAAAACCAGTGCATTTACCATCAAATTTGTAAGAGGAAGAAAAGCACACCATGGCACACGTTTTTTCTGTGACGTATTGTGTAAACTGGGGTAGTTTTCTCAGACATTTTCTATGACAACATATTTTCTATATTTCTGTGTGACATGAAGATGGACACTCATGAGCTACGAGTTAGCAAGGAAAATTTGATTGCGGTTGCACTTACTGTGATGAAACTTTCTCTCTTTTTTTAAACAACACAGTTATAATTCTGTTACAAAAAAAAAGGGGGAAAATTTATAGGATTTTTCTTCTAAGCAAGGTAAGACTATTTCTCTTTTTGGTATGCAAGAATATTGCTTACCAAATTAAATACGCATTTAGCATAAATACACTGTGGTGATTATTGCAATTCAGGGACTAATGATTTTCTTTTTCTCTGGCTTTCCTCTTATGCAGTGGTTGTGTTTCCACACTTATGGTGGTGAATTAACTCCCTGTGGATAATACAGCTTTACTTGCAGCAGATGTCAAGACTCTTAATCAGAATTTAAGTAGCCTCAATTACATTTACCTTAATTCACTTTGGAAGTGAAGTAAGTCAAATTGAATTAGGGCTACTTTAATTCTGAATATGTAAGTCCACATAGATATTCAATGCATTTTAGCTAATCTGTTCTAAAACTTAATTCAGATTCTATTTGCAAGTGCCCTCTGAAGTACAGATGTAGAGTCTGTGGATGTTGGAGATAAAGAATAAGGGGGAATAGACAATGCTGGGTATGAAAGCAGTGGTTGAGAACATTTGGGTGTAAAGGATTGAGTCTTGGCCCACAAAGATTCTTGATCTGAACTTAAGACACTGTGTTTGACTGGGGTGTGCTGATCAGGAGGTGGAAGAGAAATATGGCTCTGATGAGTGCAATTCCATAGCAAACATGAAATGTATTTGGCCCCAGTGCACAAAAATCTGGATCTTTTTGTGCCTCCTTAGAATGAAATCTGTTCCGATAGGAACTGCCTCATATCTGAGTTTGCAAAACAGTCGGCTCTATGAGCTGCAACTGCAATTAAGATGGTTGAAAATATACATATGGAGAGAGACATGCTGAATGAAACAAAAAATGTATGTATTCCTTTGTCTGTTATCAACAGTGGCCAACAACAGAGCTTCTGAGGATAAAACTGTGGCACTAATTCTCTCATGCATTCCCCTAGCGTAAGTTAGCAAAGGCTTAGGATTTCCTGAGCCAGAAATAGAGGTTTAGAGTGATTATTAATTGCTCATAATGGATTTTTTTCCATCCATTGCCGAGCACTTTACTAAAACTGAAGTGTGTACTATTGTCTCCTTGATTTGTATTGTATCTATTACCTATCTATCATTTGTATGTGGAATGCAGTTCTGGGTTTAACCCCACAGGTACATGGCCCACATGACCATTTCCTGTATCTGGATTGTACTCTCAATTTGCAGTAAGTCACCATCAGCAAGCAGTGGCGTTAGCTAACATGTTTGTCTTGCAACCTGCATATAAATTGCTTACCTAGCTTCAGAAAGTCTCTGTTTTGTAGCCCCCTATTGTGCAGCAGGTCCTGTACAAACTCAGGATCAGAAAACAGCTTTACTCCAAAGAGCTTATAGCATAGGCTGACAAAAGAGAAATGACCTGCCTGCAGCTAGAGAACAAAGGGCATAATACAGTGTTAGGAATGATTAGGTAAGGAGTAGACAAGAAAACAGAAAATGGGCTTACGCAACTTGCATGCTTATGATCCACCCACGTCTTGAACAAGAGTACAGTCCTCTTAAAAAGGATATGATAGAAAAAGAGAAGGTACAGAGGAGGGCAACAAGGATGAGTAGAGTTATTAAATGTCTTTCATTGGAGAAATTAAATAAAATAGGACAGTTCAGCTTGGAAGAGAGACAAGTAATACAGGTGTGTGTAAATGCAGAAATGTCATGGGAAAAGCGAATTGGAAATGACTATGCCCTCACAACACAAGACTAAAGGGTCAATGAAAGGAATTTTCAGGCAGCTACTTTAGAACACAACAAATAGAAGTGCTTTTTCACGCAGTGCATAATTCAGTTGTGGAACTTATTGCTGACAGATATAGATTCAAGAAGCAATTAGACAAATTCATGGAAAATAGGTCCAGCAGGGGCTATTAAACACACTGATGCAGATGCAACCTCTGGCTCAGGAAATCCCTAAATGGCAGACTGCCAGAAGCTGGAAGGTGGAAGAAGCATCACTCGAGGCCTGACATGCTTTTCTGTTTTTTCTCTGAGTGACCACTCTGGGTTTGCTACATAGTGTGGGTTTCAGGCCTAGATGGAAGATTGTATCTCTTAGGCTTCTATTTATCCTTCGGCATTGCTCGTATTCCGTGTATTATTTCATTGAATTCCCTCTCTTTACAGAGCTGTATTATATTGTGTGGAATTCATGTCTGACAATAGTTGAATTATACAGTACAAAGAATAAAGTATCAGCCTGCTCTCATGACAGTACAGTAATGCATAAGCCACCATAATTAACCCTGTGGCAGACCACACAGGCTCCCCATCCCATCCCTGCCCAAATGGCTGAATGGGAAAGATTAGCATTTCAGCACTTCTAGAAAGTTACACAATCAAGGGTCTGGCAGAAAAAGGAAGGGAATGAATTCCAAAGTACCTACCAGTAGACCTTCATCCTTTCAAACCACTTTCGGATTAACAATCACTGGCGAGACTATGTCCAACCTGCTTAGCAACTTCATGAACAAAAATGCTCTATTTCTAGACTGGACTTTGCCCTTCATGATTTCCAGATGTAGAAACCTGTGGAATACATTAATTCACTTGTACAGGCTGAATTCAGCCAGAGAGATTGGTTTCCTGGAATAATGTCCATGAGCAGCAGAGAACACCAGGTAGCCACTGCCTCAACACTGACTTCTTGTGCATAATCGAGCAAATCCTCTGCCCCTCCAACAAACTGGTTTCTGAAGGTGGATATGCAGGGAGCTGCAGTAAGGCCACAGCTTCATCCTTTTGTCTGCCATTTTCTTTCTCTTGGATTAGGGCTTCACAGGGGTCCACAAACCCACCAACTATAAACCAATGTACCTGATAGGCTATTAATACTGTTCAGGTTCTGGTTCTATGTTGAATGATACCCCACTGGTTCTGGGGGGAAAGCTTTTGTCTTTTTCCTTCTATGACAAAGAAACAGCTCATGTTACATTGAGCTCCTAGATTCTCTTTGATGGTAAATCTAACCTTTCATTGTGAGGCTGCTGGTGCAAGTTAAATCAAAAAGCCTTTGTGAAAATATCTTAACAAGCCAGTGCCGTGATTATGTAAACTCTCATCTTGCTCCCAGTCAGTCCAAGCTTGACCAGGTTCTTCTATATTCCAGAAGACCACTAAAAGGTGATTTCAAGCATATTGTGCTTTCTGATTATTTGCCACAAAATAATTAAAACATTGTTTTTGCACTTCCAGAGAATTTGTCCCTGACAATGCCTAAATGAATCACATACTGTTCTTCTTTTCTTAAACCAAATGGGATGGATTTGGAGTCAAGCTGTGATAATCCCAGAGTACAATAAATAGAATTAATTTATAGAGATGTGTCTTTGTTGTATCAAATACTTCATAACTGAGGGGCGGTAGGCAAACAGAACTCAGGGTATGTAGAAGACCACAACAAATACCTCCAGTCTCACCAATCCTAGTGCCACTCAACTTGTGAGCCAGCCTGCTCATGCTGCTGTTGATGCATCCTCAGGCTTGCCTGGCTTCCTGCCCAAAGGGACTCTTTTTCTATTCAAGGCAGCATATGTATTGGTCGTCGTGGTGGTCTAGTGCTGTTAATATGCAAGTAATTTTTCCAAGGACTCAGATGGTACTGCGGCCAGTGAAGGGGCTACCACACTGTCCTTGAAATATTCTGCTTGGCAATGCTGTGTTTCACTTCAGCCTGTATTTTTGGAGTTTTATGCATATTAAGGGGTCAAATGCTAGGTCTGTCAAACTTGCAAAGTGTGTTTTTTCCCCTCTCAAGACAATCAGCAAAACTAATTTGGATCAAGAAAATAAATGCCTTAAACATTGCAGAACTAAAGCAGCAGAGTGAGGATAAAGCTGTCCTGAAAATGAATAGGATGCATAAATACAATTTTAGGCTGTTGCCTTTTTTTTTTTTTTTCAATCCTCTTTTTAAAAAGCTCTTTAAAGTTTTTGTTTCTTTTTCTTATTGTTTATTCTTTCATTAAAAAAAAAAAAAAAGGCAAGCCCTTTTCTCATCATAGGCTCCTGAAAGGAAAAACTACAGGTGCTCAGTAAACTTGCAAAATAAAAACAGGTGATGCCCAGGGCTTGCTTTAAGTGTGGGAAAATGAAAAAACTATATCCAAGATAAATAAAAGTGAGACACATGCCATATACACGAGTCTGTTCCTCAGGGAGGCTGTAGCCACCCCACTACATCTGTGCCTGTATGCACTGGCCTGCCTTTACCTCTGAATGCTGTCAGTATTTGCATTTTTGTCATCTAAAAGTAACACTCTTTCCTCTGAGCTCTGTGGCTATGTCTTCATAGCACTAAGGAAGAATGAAAAGCTGTAACTATATAAGTGCCTAAATCAATCAATAAATATTGGTTTAAATAAGTGTTAGCTGCTACACAAGCGGTTGTGATGTGAACTGGGCAGAAAACCAGAGACCTTGAGACATGCGGGTCTGTTCCCTCAGGAGGTGGCCCAGTGTACTTTTTTTCCTATACATTTAGCTTCTGTAGTGGAAATAAACACATGCTTTCCTTTGAAGAGCTGAGCTTCTGTTCATTTAATAGAAGGAGATGCTAGTGCCTGTATAAGGCTGCTGCTACAACCTCATTAATGACTTACTATTTTTCGGCTAATCTTCCTATTTTTCAGGTTATAGAATAGTGATTGAGAGAGTCAGTGGCTTTCCAGGGATCACACAGTGTGTTAGTAGCAGAACTGAGGAAGAACCCAGACCCAGCAGCTTTGAGGTCTGGGCATACTGTTTCTTTTCAGGCTGGTTGTTGATTTGAGATGTAATGTTTAGCAATAACCAGGCCATCTTAATGTGGCATCTTACAGGACACTGAGCTACATAAAAGCAATCTGTAATGCGTTCTGCACAGTTCAAATGGATTTACCTGCTGTATTGTTTACAGAAGTGAGTATTTTCTGTCCTTACATGAACCCTGTCAGATTCCAAAGGGAGATACTGAGAAAAGAGAAGGAGGGAGAATAGAGCTATCAGCTACAGGCTCTTTTGCAGCATAGGAGGGAAAAGTAGCAGATATGTGCAGTGCATGTGCAGGAGTGAAAGTGCCTGTTAGATTAATTGTTGAGGCCAAAATGACATTGTCTTCCCTGTCTTGGAAGAAAGTGCTTGGGGAAGAAGATGTAGGAAGAAAGCTTGGTTCTCATGGGCATAGTGGCACACTGAATGGAGGAGGCACGGATCATGTAGTGAGGACAGGGGCAATTCAGAGGAGGCCACCTACAAAAGAGTTATCAGTTCTGAGGCTCTGTTCTCAATGGCTCAGCACATCAGCACACTGCAATAATAGTTATTATTTATTAGGAGCCTATCCATCAACTGATGCCTCAGGTGCCTCTTGTGATTAGAATATAAAACAGACTGGGTTGCTGCATGCAGTAAAAAAAAAAATTAATCTGTTTCTTTCAGAGCAACTACGTGATGCCAAAGTCATTCAAAGGTTAGGTGGGAGGGAGTTCCTGGGAACTGAGGCTGTAGGAGTAACATATATACAAACAGTGTCTTTCTCCAAATGCTACCAGTTTGAGGGTTATGCCTGTGCTTATTAAGGCATAATAGCATGAAAAGAGTTTGAAGATTGGAAGCATATCTTAGTGCCTGCCCATTAAATGCCTGAGATGTGAGAACCAACTTTTTAAACTCTACTTTTATGAACATCAAGTCTGTGACAGGTCAGTGTTTAGTCTATTATCTTATCAGCTAGTGGCTACATATTCATTGGAGAGAGATGAGCTGTCCATTATATGTATTTTGTACTTTTATGATGAAAGATAATTTGTGTAAAAGCATCCAGAGCGTAGGCATTTTGGGATGCTTTTAACATATCAAAAGAATCTGATCTGTATCTGTCTTTTTCCTCTAGCCAAATTATTCACCAGGAATACTGATTCTTTTATTTCCTTTCCATTCTGTCTCCACATACTCTGTATTAAACACTTCCATTTTATTTTTTGTATACAGGGAGCAGAACAGGGAGTGGAAGTAAAGACACAAAACAAAGAAAGAGCAATAAGAGCCTCTTGGATTATTTTTTTTTAAATTTATTCTAATTATTTCTTGCATTAAAACAAAACAAGGATTTTCTTCCCTGTATACATTTTCCACTAATGTTCCCTTATATGGCCAGATTGGGAAAATATAAAGGAGCAAAACAGTCTGGAAGAGACTTCTTTAGAAAAAAAAACTCTACTTTGTTATTAGGCTTATTTTGAATGAATTAACCTTAGTATGGATCTCCAGCACACTGTTGCCATGGTGGTGTAGCAGACTGGTCTACTCACTTTTGCAAGCATCTCAAACTTTAAGCTCTTTTCTGTTTGCAAAGCCTCCTCTCCGTGCTTTCTTTTCTTGGACAGGAACTCCTGAATTTAAGCCTCTTGACTGCTCTCTTGCCTTTTTTTTTTTTTCTTTCAAGTTAAATTTCATAGACTTATTTTGAAGGCAGTCATGGACACCGAGGGCTCTGAAGACCAGTGATTAAAACCACCAAAAATGTTTATTGCATTTAATTTTATGCGTTTTACAGAGCATATACAATATGTATAGTATATTGTTTCGAAACAAGTGACTTGCTCCCATCAGCCATAGGAAGGGCTGATATATGGCTTTATGTAGCAAGGGAATTCATAGCCATGAGCATCAAGTGTTTGATTGTGTTCAGAGTCTTTTCTTTGTGTTTTGAGAAAATGTTTCATGCTCCTATAGCACCTTTCACTTCTAAGGGCTTGCTCCTGATCTATCAAGATGAGGAGTAACTGGTTGATTTAGGTCAGAGATTTATGGCACTGTAAATCCATGGTGAGATCAGTAGCTGGCTCAAATAGCTGAGTTTCCCCAACAAACTTTAACTGCAGTCTGCAGACAGGCAAACAAAATAGTTCAGTGGAAAAAAGGAGAAAAATGAACCTCCTCTTCTCTGGGTCCTTCCCTCTCTCCTTTCGTTTGCCCTTTCCCTCTAATTTGGGTTGACAGTCAGTGTTCTTCCTTAGTCTTATCTTCCCACTGTGTCACTTCTCTCGATTTCTGATTACCCCTTCTGCTATTTCAGCATTTCTTGACATTTACCTTTGCAGCTCACTTTGCCTGGTCTCTCTTCTCCCTTCTTCCAAAGACACACAGTCATGCTGCTTGGACTGCTATTACCTAAACAGTGCTTGCACTTGCTCTCCCCAGTGTGCACACAGCCTAGGGTCTGTTATATTGTTCTTCCTAAGCTCCTTTTAACTCCATGTAGCTCTTTTCTTATTGAATTCAATCTCTTAGTCATTGGCCTTATGGGTTTGTGCGAGGTTTTGGATTGGCCTCTCCAATTACTTCCTTCGTCCATCCATCAGCACAATTAAACCAACCCTCCATCCCATTCCGATCAGGAGGAAAGGTGTTCCTGACATTCTATAAACGCTTGCTTTACATGCAAAAGTGCATGTCTGCATTTTGCCTTCAGTAAATAGTGCTGCATTTTTAATGAGCTTGTCCCTAAGTAACAGATTGTGCCGCCAAATGCTTTAACTTTCTCTCTTTTCAGATTCTAAAATAAGTTTTTGCTGACTTTTTGCTGGTAATGGCTGGAGGGGATGGTTTTCAAAATATGCTTGGCCGGCACCAGCTGAAGATGCTTTTATTTTACTCATGCTGAGTGTGCTGGCTCTTTTCTTTCGTTTATCCTGGGGAAGCTTGTTTTAAATGTCCCTTGCATGCTGTAATTGAATCCACTGTAGGAACTGAAGCTTGTAGCATCTTTCTCTGGGCTTCTGGAACTTCCTGAGGGTGATAATCTGCGTTTAATGATGAACTTTGCAGTCTGAAGCCTTCTGTGAGAGACTATCCAAGGAGTAAGACAGGAAATATGTTGATATGCTCCATTTTAATTCAGGAGGTAAATGAGGGCAGCATGGGTCATGGCAATAGGTGTCAGCTTCAGGCTGAAATGCTCAGCTCATTGGCTCAGCAGTTTAAACGACAGCATTGTGCAGAGCCTCTGCCCGCTGCTTGTTCTGAACTGAAAAATCAGTATGTAGAGAAAACGTGATTTTTACTCTTTAGTTTCTAAAAGAGATTTGGCAGTGTGAAATCCCAATGGTTAGATGGTGATTTTTAAATTAAACTCAAAATCACTGACTTGATTCTGTTTGGATTTTAAGTTGTGGGGCCAACTTTCCAGCTGATGCTACTCAACACACTTTAATAGAGCCAGTTATATTTCATGGATGTCAATAAAGCCATCCTGGCTTATGCTTTTTAAGAATCCAGCCCCACACCCCTTAAAAATATTTCATGATAAGTGTTGTAATGTAGAAAGATATTTTAAGATTTGATTTCAAAATAGGCTGCTTTGGCGTTAAATAAGAGAGGAAAGAGTTTTCAGGGAGATTGTACATTACTACATGGTAGCACATATAGCCCTAATGTTATGCCCTAAAGGTGTAAGGCCTGAGAAGAAGAGCTTGTCATCTGAAGCCCGTATGAGCGCATGAGAATGGGATGTAACTGAAGGAAGCAGAAAGCTGTAGCATTAGTTTTATTTTTCAAAGCGGTAATGGTTATTGTAATGTTTCAAAGTGAGGAAGAACTAAACTTACTCGTAGACTTGTGATATATAGATCTGACCTGGTAGATTACTGTAGCCTGGTCAGGGAAGAGGTTTCTGGCATATACAAGAAAATCTGGTATGAAATTGGAAGAAAATGATGAACAAATTGCCTCCTGGGAGAGCTGAGGAGGGCCAGGATGAAAGTGAAAAGAGACGGAAGTGGAGAGAAAAAAAAGTTGTGCAAGGTGCTGAATGTGAAAACAATAAGCTTTGATGCGATGAGCATTGGCTGGGAAGCAGAAGGATCTGAGGATGGCAGAGAAGGTAGATGACTCTGGATAAATGGACTGGAGGGGATGAGGGCAGAAGCCCGGAGGGAAGAAAGCTTCAGTGAGATGAGGCGTGAGATGACTAAGACTTGGCTGAAAGGCTTCAGTGTTATAAATTGGGCAGGCAGTTTTAATGGCAGCTTTGACGTCCAGGAGAAGAGGGAGGAAGAGCTAAAAATGCCCCTAAGAGTATGAGTCTGTGCGAAGGACATTGCCACTGGCAATGTAGAAAGGAAGCAGAAAACGCATTAACCCCTCCCAAAGGCGAACAGTTGAGAGGCTGAAATTCTGAGCGCACACAAGTGGATGGGGGGAGCGAGCACCGACTGCCCCACTAAGTCCCTCTGGATCTCGTGCACTGTGTGGGTGGTACATAGCTCTTCCTTCAGTGCGAGGAAGGGGTCACAATTCAGTCAATTCAGCGTGCCAGCCGTGGAGCTTGCTAGAGAGGTGGGAAGTAGGTGTTTTAAGGCTAAAGTGGATTACTTCTCCCAGAGCAAAAGGGGATGTCAGGGAAATAATGTGGCTCTCCGTGATACCAATTTACTGCGCAGTAGACCTGAAGTATTGTATCTCATCCGTTGCCCTTATCTCATGCGAGGCTCTGCCCTGGAGCTCTTTCTAGCCTGGCTGCCGCCTGGTCCCTGTAGGGGCAGGCTGCTGCCTTTCAGGGCTGGAAGTGGCTGCAGTGTTCATGGGGAAGCTGTGCCAAGGCATGGCCTTTCCTCTATTGTGTGATAATGCTTGCGAAGACTGTGGTCCCTTGAGTCCATCCTTTCCTTTCTCTTCCCTTCCTGTTAAATCTGGTCCTAGTTTTAAAGCCCTAAATCTCTGGGATTTGGTTGACTGAGAGCAATCCTCATCCCTGTGCTGCATCGCATTGTGCTGTGCGGCCCCATGAGCGTGCACGCAGGAAGGATGTTCTCCAGAGAGGCCTTGGAGCTCTCTGCTCCCCTTCTGGCACCACCCAGAATTTCTATCTTCTGGGTACACATATTTTTCTTTTTCTTTTCCTTTTTTCTTTTTTCTTTTTCTTCTTTCTTTTTTTTTTTTGGAGGGTTTTGTGGCTCTTTTTAGGCCACATGCAATGCATAGTTTAGGATGGCAGCTGAGGAGAACACTAAGGTTGACCTGATGTGAACTGAAACTTCGTGTGCCTTTTTGGTATGGATTTCTTGGGCTGTGACTGTAAAGAAGCCATGGACTGCTCTTCCCTGCTTCTTCCGCAGATCCAGTGTGTTGCTCTGGTTCTCACAAGCCAGAGGCTGCTCCTCTACTTCCAATATGCACCGCAGCACCTGTATCTTGTCCTGCCCAACCTGACACACCTCTGCAGGGCTGTAATTTTCAGTGTGTGAGGATCTTGTGGCCACTGTAAGTCTGGGGTCTTTAAAACTCAAATGTGGGATGTCCACAATTTGTCATTGCTTTTGAAAATCTTGGCCAGATGGCTTTATAAATGCAAGGAAATAAAATGATAAATGTCAATATGGAGAAAATGTGGCTGTTCATGGATATTAAAAGGATGGCATTTCTCTCTCACTCCTTTTTTCTTTTCTAAGAATGCCCAATTTTTTCAACAAGCCACTTTCAAATATGCAGACACTGAAAGATCCTGGGTTAAATTTATCCCTTCCACAACTCCATGGACTTCAATAGAGTTGCACCAACACTTGTCCTGTCTTTTGTAGCTGATTAATTTATGTTCATTTTACTTCTCTGGTGCCAATGAAAGAATTTAATAGACCCCTATTGTTCCCTGCAGATACCCCCCCTCTGTGCGGAGAGGCATCCAGCTCTTCTGTGAGTTGGCATTGTTGTTCTTTCTCTTTTTGATTTCCTTCATGTAGCAGAAAGAGATTACACTAGGGGAGCTAACTGTGTACTTGGCTCTCCAGGGAATTTAATACACGCCTGCAATTAACCTGCATTTAACTGGCCATTGGATGTTGCTATTCCTCTACAATAAACACAGATGGTAGGCAGTTTTGACTGAGTATTTGTATACTGCAGGTTGGCACAGCTCAAGTCAAAATAAATACAATTTCCAGACGGCAATCCTTGCCTCTCCTTTTTGCTTTTTGACAGAGGAGGGGAAAATCTGAATGGTATCCAAGAAAGCTTCTTCTTTGGCCCCCAAAATAAATATTTCACCTAAAAGCTGGAGTTGATTTCAGATCTCAGCCCCATCAGTCTGTCAGAGAGACAGGAAAGGGAGAGAAAATTTTTAATCAGGATTTAGCAGGGAAAGTAATTCAGTGGGAGGGAAAGTACATTTTGAATTACACTTAATATCACAAGCTCTCATCTTGCTAGTGCTTGCAGTGTTACACAGCTTTACTTCTGTCATGGGCTGCTTGAGTTCTGTGGATTAAAATAAGATTTTGGAGGTTTGCAGGCGAAAATACATCTTCATGCGTTTCTCAGTCCAGAAAGCAAGGAGAATACGTTCCAACTGGAATAGCTTTTTCTTTGCTTGTCTGGGGAGGGAAGGTTGTGGGCTCGAATGAGCACCTCATTAGCTATTAATTATTTTCCTCATTCACAAAAACAAGATATTTCCTCTGTTGCCAAAAATGGGTTGTCTGTGGGAAAATCTGAGTTCTGGGAAGACGTTAAAAAATAAAAAAATAAAATAATAATAAAAAGCACAGTTGTTAAGTTTAAAGAAATTGAGCTAAGCATATAAAAAATCTGCCACCAGGGTCAAACTGGATGCCATGTGTATTTTTTTTTTCATTAAAGGAGTGCAGATTTTGAGCCCGAGCTATTATTTCCGGTGACTTGAGGCCCTCCGGGGGCAGCAGTGAAATGGAAAAGAGCACGGCAGCCTGCTCTTGGAACTGATGCTCACTGAATCTGAAAGGTCATGTCATGTTTTCTGGCAATTGACTCAATGGGTTTGGATTCTACAACATAAGGTCGGGCCGTTTTCACTCAGCACATGTTTACTGAGGAATGTGCCTTCCAGTTGTTTTCACATTGACCTTATTACCCTGCCACACTGATGAGCCTGGCACAAAAACTACTTTTTGTATTGCTGTGTGTACCACACTCCCTCTCCCTCTCCCGCCCCCCGCTCCCCGTTGTTACTTTGGGCTGCAGATGGAGGATTTAGCGTATGCATTTCCCCTGCTCCAAATCCCTGCTTTCCATGCCCCTCTTACAATACGGTTGGGCAAAAGCCCATTTACTGCACGCTTTTGAAGGACAAGAGGGTGCAATGGGACTGCCTGATGTTTGGTTCCCAGGTCTTGTGTGTGTGTGTGAGATAGGAAAGGATGTGAGATGGGGAGGAGAGGATGCACAGGCTCTGGACTGTAAACTCGAGCAGGAGGGTTTACAGCACCTGGTGTAATACCCTTTCTCCGTGCTCCTGCAGTAGATGTGACCACGAGGTGGGTAGATGCTGGGAGGGCAGGGCTCACAGCCCAGGGCTGGGATGCACTCTGCACTGAGCAATGTTAAAAGGGATGGAGGCAGCAGTTCCTCATAGTAAATCTGCTCCTTCAGTGCAAAATATACTGGCCAAACTTTGCAGGGATAAATAAAATACTGCTGCTATTTCTGCAAGCGCATTGGCAGCTCTCCTTGCAGCCACAGAAATTCTTGTGGTGAGAACACAACATGCGTCTCTGCCACCTTTTCAGGCTTAAAAAAGTGTTTTGGGCTTCTGTCAATTTTAGGAGTTATAAATTAAAGACGAGGAGTTCATTATTACTTGGAACGCTCCCATGTTTTAAGCAGTTTGAGACAAAAAAGGAGCTAAGACATTTACAAAAAGTCAGTGACAGAGACAAGGAAATAAACCCATGAGTGCTTTCTTCTACGAATGCATTGCTTAACATTGTCCTGCCACCTGTTTGTCAACCCTTCCTGCCCCAGTAAGAAAAGAAATGTTGCGTTGCTTTGTCATTGTGTGAATATTGCTCTTTCAGTAAGGTCAGAGGAGACTTGCAGCAAATCCACTAGTCAGAGAGTGAGGCACACTGTGATGTTCCACGGGAGCATCAGGACCTCAGGAAATGAGAGATTTGACTCTGGCTTGGACTTTGCTGTCTGAGCATGGCACTGGCTGGTTCTTTTTGGAGGCAACTTCACAGCCTGCTGAATGGACGCGCTGTGTAAGAGCTAGGCATCAGTTAGTACCTCAGTACCAACGAGTTCTGAAATGGCTCAGGTGCAGGAGCCACAGACAGGACCTTGGGCATGTTTCTGTCAATAAAATGAGAGCCTGCCTCAGAGGCCTCAAGGAGCGCCTGTTACATGCAGCAGGATGAGGGTGTTGTCAGCGGCGTTTGCCACTAACCAGTTTGATTAAGAAAAAAGAAAAAAGTGTATTAGTTGGTCAATATTTTCCATCAGGATAGCTTTTGTCTGTGCGTTGCACTTTAGGAGGAAACTTACTGGAGAACCATGAAGGAGGCTTTCTTGATTCTGTGGGGAATGTGACATGGTTGGATTCCTCACTCAGGTATCTCCTGTATCACATCCTGGGTGTTTTTCAGGATATAAAGCACCATTCAGAGCTACCCACCATAGCTCCAGAAGAGGAACTGCTACAGCTATATCAGCCTGTTACTGTGTCCAAGACCCATAGACAGGCTAAAGGGTGATATATCTGATAAGGAGGGTTAACACATTAACCTAGCTTTTCTCATTCTAGGAGGTGCTGATCATGCTGTATAGACACACCATTATAAGCAGTAACATTCTGGGTGAGACTTTGGGGTCAATCTGCTTATGCAATTTTTAGATTCTTATTTTTTCCAATACGAGCGAGCTTGTCTGATTTTGTAAGTCCATCTTGGTGAAACCATTGCCTGACCTAAATCCTCAAATGAAGCTTTCTTGAAAGTAGCCTGGTCTAGTGGAAGGTGTCACTGCCCATGGCAGGGGGGTTGGAATTAGATGATCTTTAAGGTCCCTTCCAACCCAAACCATTCTATGATTCTATGAACAAAGTCATAGCTTATGTATTTGCAAAGTGAACACTATGTACTGAAAAGCGTGGAATGTGCAAGTATTGCAGCTCTAGAAAATATTTCTGGAAATTTATTTGTTAAATTCTGGAAATTGATATTCATCTTACACAGAAGATCAAGGCAAGGCTTGAGAGGTGCATGTCCACTTCAACCTGAAATAGAGAGTCAGTGATACGATGGGTCTGTGTGAAATTCCCTCCTTTCACAGTCATATTGATTAAACTATTTGTACTGATTCACACAGATTGAATATTTTTCCTAACATTTTTGTAGCGCTGCATATATGCTCACTTTGTCTGGAAGCCATTTTAGTGGATCATTCTGCTGATTTCACAAGATCATAACCCTGAAGGGTAAAACTCTTTGGAAGAGTATTCAAAACTTGGGTAGTTTGTCTTACAAGGAAGCATCCAGTTTAAACTGTATGATACCCTTTCTTAACTAAGATTGCAAATGCCCTATGGCTGGCTGTTCTGTTCTCACTTAAGATGATGGCTATGGATTAAGAGCCTGAGGCTTTGGCTAACATCTATAGGCAAGGCAGTAAATCCCCAGGGTCTAATTCAAGGAAACTTGTGCAGGTGTCATAATTAGCAGTTTCCTGTTAAAGCTCCACAAATAAGCTGTAATCCTCAAGGCACTAGTCTCCAAAACCCCTTGCAGATTTGTTTTCAGACCAAATAATATTCATCTGTAACCTTTTTTTTTTTTAATTGCCCAAGCTGCACATTTAACTACCCTGGACACACTGGTTTAGATTTTGCCGAAAATCAGATGTGAACAGGGATTAATGGTTCCAGTTGCTCATGCTATCTAGCCACCATGCCGAGTGGAACTTGCCCTTAAATAAGTCAGGGGTGCACAATAGGTGAGTCAGAGCTGAATAGAGGACTTTGGTTTCCTATGTTATCCCTCTTCGCCCTTCAAGGCCAATAAACGTGTCATAAAGGGAGGAAAAAATGTGAAAAGTTAGGAAGCAAAACACAGCCCTTAATGGTCTCTACGTGTGCTGCAGTCACCTTCAAGTGCAAGTTGAGTACCAGATTTTTTAGCACTTGGACAAAGAACTCCTTCCCCTCCCAAATGCAACACAGACTCCATCACAAGTGTTCTTGGACTAAATAATGTTGGCAGTGCACACGCATGTGTGTACATCTGCAGTGAGGGAAAAAGAAAGAGAGGGAGGAGTGTGTTAATTGCAGCGTGAGTACATGTCAGGCAGATACAGGAAAGTTTCTCAGATCCCATGATCAGCAGGGCATCTGAGGACTTTAATGTTTTTCACAGTACAATAAAACTACCAGTGCCAGCTGGAGTCTTCAGCCAAACTGTATGCCTTAGAGCTTATATGTTTCACATCACTGAAGGCTACATAATACTTTCAGCTGGCATTGCATTCCATTTGATATGTCTGGGGATGGAGATAGTTAGTTAAATAATCACATCGGCTGATGTGTTAGCTCAAACAATGGTTCCTTCCCCCTCTCCCTAAACACATTTTGGGAGTATTAGTTTGGGAAGAGGGGCACAAAAGCTTTTCATCTCTGTTTTCTTGATCCGTTTCTTTCTTTGTTTAGCCTCTAAGTGTTGACAGGTTGTAATGATGTTACTTCTCTTGGCATGAATTTTTGTGAGACGAAAAGAAGGATCTGGTCAGGTTTTTAAAACAGATCAGAGATAAGTCAGAGAGAAATGAAAGCTTCAAGGTTTGTTTATTCTGAAGGGGAGAATTTAGCCTCAGTCCTGGATAATGTGGGTTGGGGTGGTTGAATAGGAAACCATTTAAAATAAACTCAGTATGTGCTATCTCTTCAAGTTGCAAATAAAAAACCCAGAAGTTATATACATGCAAAGCACATGGGAACAGAATCATAATTTCACTATTTAAATGTAAATAAAACATACTTCGGCCAACCAAGAAAAATCCTCAGTCTTCAAAAGTGCCTTTAAACCATGAAAGCAGCACCTGGGTTACTGAGGTGTTTAAGGAAATATATACCTGGTGTTGTGTCTCTGTGGTGGGTTTGATAATGATTGTGCCATCGTCTATTTAATCATAAACTAGGTAGAACTGGAGAGTGAGCTGCTGTGGGGAAGTATGGCTAATCTTCACAAATAGTTTTGTAGCATTTTCTTTACTAGAGCCTTTGCTAAAGTTTAAGATACATTTTCCAATGATTCAAGTGTGCACATACCAAACTTTTACATGTTTACAACTTTTACTTTTGTTATGAAACAATTAGATATTTGCATCTGTTACTTTTGGTGTATGGATCTAGAGGTTATGGATAGCATGGGAAAGGTGAAAATTTTTGATCAGTGCACTTTGGAAGGGAAGTCTGTATAACCAATCAGATTTTAGTAATATATTCTGGTTATGGTTTGTTTAGGAGACTGTTCTTGCACAGCAAAGATCTCTAGATCTGAGAGAGGCCCTGAAGGGACTTTTGAATCAGCTTTGTTGGCACATGGAGCACCAATGATGCAGCTGGAAGAGAAGTCCGAGGTTCAAAGAGAGTCATAGAAGCAAGACTGAAGGATACCACTAAAAGGCCCAGCTGCATTCATCTGTGTGCCCTCACAAAAGACAGTAAGGTACTTGACTTATTCCAAAGCAGGATTTTTCACTAAATGCAAAGAACAGCCATCACGTAAAAAGATTTCTTAATGGAGAAAGAAAAGTCACAAGTTTTTTGAGGAACCTACCACCACCAGAACCTTAAAAGTGAGAGAAAATTGGAGATCCTTTAATGAACTATAGGAAAAGAAAAGAGAAATGCTGTTGAGATGTAACGAATCCTAATGAGTTTCCAAATGGAAAGTTGTTTTGCTTCCTAGTTCTTACAGAGTTGTCTGTGCTTATGCTTATCTGCATAGGTTTCTAATGGCCTGATACCTTTCGCTTCCCATGATCCTAACCAGCGTTCTCTACCATAAAAAAAGATTAGATGGTCTTTAATCTTGTAACCTTATGTGTCACATACAGCAAAATAACGGGCAGATGCACAGCAACAGATTCCAGTTCAGCTGGGCACCTGCAGGGCAAATGTAACACCTTGTGTTCATTTCCTCTTTGCACACTTTGGGAAATAGTAGTATGAATGCTTGGGTGATGGAGAAGTTTTTCATATGGATGTAAAAGAATGAGGATGAGGGACAAGTTGGGATTTCAGTACCTAGTTTCATTCTTGTAACGTGTTACAAATGAGTAGGCAAGAGATCAGGTTCTGTTTTGTTGTTGGAGTGCTAAAATTGTGGAGTTATGTCTGGTTTAATTCCAGGGCCAGAAACCATAAAGAAGGCAGACTGCCAGGGTTTGCTTTGTATGTGGTAAGGCAGGAAGGATAAGACTTGTGAAATGAAACGGTCCCACTACTCCCCTGCTTACCTGGAGATTGAAGGGGATTTAACATAATGGGTTTCATCCTCCTAGGTGGAGCCTTTGCTTTCAGAAGTATTGATCTATTTTATCTTCTGCATTAGTAGGATTGTCTAGCTGTGTCTTTTTCTTCTTTTAAAGTTTTCATATGAGGATCTTCTAAGAACGTTGACAACATAATTTCCTAGCAAATCTATACAGATGACATAAAAGAAGCTATCTAACTTGGCGCGTTCTTGAACTTGCTTTCTATTTATTTCTTTCATGACTCCATTCTTAAGTGTTACTAAAACACAAGTTGTAAGTAGTAAACTTTTCGTGACACAGAACGTGCAAATTTTCTTGCAAACTTGTGGCAAGGTGAAAAAAACTGTTTTCATTTGTCCTCACTTTGTTGTACAGTGACATGTGAGTGCATGCAACCAATGATAATGCGTTGCAATCGCTAAGCCTATGTTATGCATACTGCTCTACAGCTTCTTGTTTCTTTTCTCTACAGGGCATCACTTCTGTAAACAAACACTGATTGTTACTATAAGCAGTTCCTCACTCCTTCCTACATCATCAGTGGAGAAAGCTGAACTCCTCCACAATGTAGGTCTTTGAGTCTCTCTTTGGAGAAGCCCATCTTGTTCCACTGGCTATGTAATGAATATGGTCCCCCAAGTAAGACAGCTATGTTCATGCTAAATTTAAGTGGTGTGCGTGTCCCCATTGTTTTTGATTTTAGCTATCCCTTCCACATCTGTCTGAAGAGACTGAAACATTCATCTAATTATGAAGAGGGTTCTGTGAAGAGAATTAGGAGTTTCAGTAAAGAAAGAGCATCCGGCTTTGCTTGAAGTTCTCAGTGGCATAGCACAGCAGTGTGCTTCTCAGTATCTGCATTGCTGAGTACATTGTGTCAAATAATGAAGTCACCTTTGCACATGCGATCACAAGCTCTGTTGAGTTGTAATGTATGACATGCTGCTGGATGATGGTATTTAAGAAAAGTATTAAGTGTTTTGTGTGCGAGATGGGATCTTTCTTATTTCCTGGAGGCCTTTCAAATCTTGACCTCGTTCCAGGTCAAGAAACGTGACCTGTGAAAACATCAGCTCCTGTCAGCACTTGCAGCTCAGAGAGAGCAGCATGTGCTCCATTTGCTGGAGGAGATGTGAAAATTCATTGAACATCATGTGCTTGTGCTTAAAAAGCAGCTGTCCTTGTACCTCCACTCTGACAGCAACGTAAATGTGTGCTCAAGCTGCTTTGTGCAGGCACTGTGAATGCCACAGGTGTAAACTTGGGTGTAAACTTTGGACTGTTATAACTTCCTCACCACAGGTTTTCTGCAGGAGTGTGTACCATCAAAGACCTTCTCATTTAAGGTAAATATTAAAGTGGTAAATTGCTTCATTCATCTTGCACCTCAAAACTACTGATACTGAAGGACAAAAGCGGGAGATGAGTTGACAGGGTGGTGGTGTATCACAGAGGTGTGAACGGAGGACCTCAGATTGTCTCAGTTCACCCTTGATATCTGTCTAGAATTGGGATATCTTCCCCTTCAGACTTCAGCAGCTTGTCACATTAGGCTATATTACGTCAAGTTATGTCACTCTGGAACCCTATCAGATGCCCTTTATATTTTCACACTGACTGATTTAAAGGGGGTCAATCAATGAAATCAATGGCAATGAATATGGGGCAGAAAAAAGAAATGTTTCCTCACTCAGCACAGGAACTTGCTGACATAGGAGGCTACAGAAGCAAATGTTGTGGATGAATATCAAGACCTGAACTGTTTAATGAGATTGCTGATCTTTGGAGAAAGTGATGCATACAGGAGCCTCTCTCTCTTGTGTTCTGCCTTTGCTTCTTGGTCATGTCTCTTTTCTTAATACAGTTTCTGTATTGTGTAGCACAACATATGTTAGGAGTAATTAACTTTATTCTGAAACTTGAGGCATGGATTGTTGTAGGAAGCAGGTCAACAAACTTCATGTCCCTCAGAGCATGAAGCGTGGGAAATGTGGTGTGCTTGTCCAAAACTTACCAGTGTTTTTTTAGTGATGGAACTTTTCTTTTCTCCCCTCCATGATCCATACTAAATATTCCCTCTCCGTCCCTGCATTAGTGAGAAATTCTGTGTGGCAAAAGGCACCTTTTGATAATCAGTGCACAGTGCACTATTGCAACTACTAAGAGTAAGTGAATAATAAATCATTTTCCCTGAGCCCCGTAATGAAAACGGCCTTCTGAGTTCCAAAATAATTGAAAATATATATGTGTTGAGGAATGGTTGACAACTTTGAGTTATTCAGTACATCTCTGCATCTAGTTCCACTTTTCCACAGTTCATGAAACTATTGTGGTAGACTGGAAGTTATCCTGCCATGACCTAGACAATGTTTTGCCGAGGGCTCAGTATGCTCCTTGTTATTAAACTTATCATAGAAAGTCTTGAATAACCTGACTTGAGTCTCCCAGTGATGAACAGTACTAGGTTATGCATCATTTTGGTCATGAACTCTTGTACATGAAAATACCCTGGGTGTGTCTTCTTTGAGTGTGCATATGTACAGAACTACAAGTCCCATAGTTTCTGCCTTCTGGACCCATAGGGAAAATACTTAAATTTATCAGAGAATTCTACCTATTTGTTATGTTAACTGAATTACCTTCTAGCTAGTAAAAAGGGGCTTTTATTAGGAAGGAACAATAATTCGACTTTAGAATTCCTTCTCTCTAATATCTGTGTGTTGCTACATAAACATGCCACCCCAATGCACTTCTGTCACGTGACATTTCTGTAGGACCTGTTTCTAACTACCTTTCAATGACTTTGTGGTTTCAGAGAAGAATTAACTCTTCTCCCAGGTAATTTTTGTTTTGCTGAAACCTCCTTCTTATGCTTGAATACTAGTAATCTACTGATAGTTGCTGAAATCCATTTTGAAGTCCTTAATTATTATATCAGTATGTGACCTCTTCATTTGTCACAAGTATTGAGGCTGCTATATCGGTCTAAGTTGAAAAAAAGAAACTTCATCTGATCCCTCTTCTTGATAACCACAGGCTCTGGCATTTTGGGTAGTCAGGAGAAGGAGGTGCCACTTAAAAGTGAGAACAAGGAAAGCTACTTGGATTCGGTTGATACGCTGCCTGCTGGGAAGAATGCAGTGACAGGCTGTGGATCTGAAGAGTCACAAAAAGAGGTGGATGAAATCACAATGTCTGGACTTGGATCTCTCTTCCCAATCCTGGCCCAGCCTCCCTTTGAAGTCATGTAAATTCTTTGCATGCACAATGCCTTTGGCAGAGTTCCACATGTCTGTTTTCTCTTATGTGAAGAACAACCTCCTTTTGCTTATTTGAACATAGCTTTCACAGGCTTTATCTAATGGCCTCTCATTCTTACATTGGAAGAGATGGTGAACTGTCCATTTCTGTCCAACCTCTTCAGACCACTCATGATTTTATAGACCCCTAAGATAAGCTCCAAGTAATTTCTTTTCCAAGCTGGAGTCTGAAAGAGTCTTTAGAGCATCCCTTATACAGAACTTTTCCATAATGTCTCCCTGAATATTTTCCAAAGCTAATATATCCTTTTTGACATGAATGGTACTCATTGGGGAAAAGTGAGATTAGATTCTGGATCTTCTGCGTGTGGGTTTTAATTCTAAGGACATATGATAGTCCTCTCTAATATCTGCATTTCAGCATTTGTATTCTCAAGAGTGCACTATGTCAATGATGTGAGGGTGAGCTGCCCCTCTCCCTCACTAGGTTATTCTTCATCTGTGTTTTAAAAAGCAGAAGCAACTGGAAGGAAGATGAAGGCAAAAGCTCCAATTACATCAAGACCACAACTCCTTGAAAATGAGCTGGGGCTGATGATGTTTTTAAAAGCGAATATACTAATGATCTTAGCAGGTTGCATCTCCAAGCCAGCTTTTACAAGCAATCCTTTCTGAATTGTTTCAGCAGGACCTGCTAACCAAGCAAACATCTGTGGTGTAGATATGCAAAGCCCTAGGTAAACTCGATTTGTTTTCTGAAGTTTAGTTTCAAACATCTGCAACCATTTATCTTGGTTCCATCACTTTGCATGCAAAACATTGTAAAAATGCAAAAGCCTACAACTGGCGCAATGTAGATTTGCTGCCAGTTCATCCACCAGGATGTGGACTCAATGCCCTGGTGTTTTGTTTTGTTTTTTTTTTTTCCTATGGGAGACTTCATTCCATAGCAACCAAAACACGATTGGATCCCAAACAACATCCTAAGTATTAAAAGATTCTGGCTTGTCTGCTCCTAATGGACCCCCCCACCCTATGCTACTTGTTACAACCCTTAAGCTAATAAGGCACTCATCCAAACTCTGACCTTGGGCTGATAAATACAAAAAGTCATCCAAACCCGATCAAACTCATTTTAAACATTGGTTTTGGAACAATTAAAAAGATAAATAAAGAACTGAAGCTTGAAAATAAAGACATAGCCTAAGGTAATGTTCACTATTTAAAACTGATTTGAAAACAGAAAGTTTTCATGGCAAAGACAATTTTTTAGCTCTACAACTAGCACTGGAAGTTAGTCTCACTGATAGTGAGCTGCAGGAGATGACTTGCATAGTGGCACCTCTTCAATAATTTTAAGAAGCAACTCTGGCATTAAGGACCAATAAAACATAGGGTTGTTTCCATTAATAACCTTCACTGATTAAATGAGAGAGATAAGGAATAAAGGGATTCAGAAATGGAGGTCATTGTAAATGGGCCATTCAGACTATCTTTTCTCTGTTTCTGAATCTTCCTTGGGAGAATGAAATGTTATTACAGTTTTCAGATTTACAGACAAAACATCAACAAACAATGACTGAAAACGCTGCCTGCAATTCTAATCAGCCACATGCCACTGGGCTTACAAAAGGAATCTGACTTTTTTCTCAAAGCTGACGTATTTTTCCAGTCTCAGTTGTGTTTGGGAAAAATACACAAACTGGTGATTTAGGCTGCTCTGTGAGCCACCTAATCTTGACTCTTCTTCTGAATTCTATTCAGTGCTAGCTGGATAATACTTGCATTGAGTTATAGCAGCCACTTGTAACCCTTTTTCCACTTCTCCGGGCATGGAGGTGTTTCAGTTTCCTCAAACGTTCTTCAATCTCAGCATAAGAGTGGAAAATGCATCGGCTGTCTTATTTGTTCTAAATGCTCTAACACTGTGCTAAAATGATTGCCTGTTATTAGAAGCTCTGTGAGGCATAAGTCCCTAAAATAGTGTTCAGCTGTCCTTTTCGGTTTGTACCTTCTCACAAGAGTTCCTGCTTCTTCGGAGCTCACCACTCTCAATTATCTCACCAGACTAGCTCGAAGTTGCTCAGTTGTTCCCTATGTGTTGGCTTGTATTTGTGTATATCTTTTGAAGTACCCTTACCTTGTATTGTGTTTCCACTGCATCATTTCACTGACTTGCCCAGCAATCCTCACTGGAACATCTGTACCATATATTCATTTCTGGCCCCAAAAGGCTGGGGAAGACTGGGGTGCTCCATGACAATATTGGTGCAAACCTGTTTCTGTAATAAAGCCATGTGTACCCTGCAGAGGCTTTGCCAGACTTGATGTTGTGACTGGCTATTTATCAGAGATAGAAACTATTTATTTATGATGTTATCAACACAGTCTTTTTTTTTTTTTTTCCAGAGAAATGACAGTTCTATCAAAGCTTTCTTTTATTAAAAACCAAATCTCCACAAAGAGCTCTTCCTCTTCCGGACACTGTGGAATTTTTTAGCCAGTCCTACTTCTGCTTTATCTATTTTTGTAATCCTTATTAACCCTGCTTATATCTGTTGCTATGTGTGATGTTTTAGTCCTGCTTAGATCCAGTTGTAATTAAGGCACTTTGGGAACTTGGGCTCAACTCCCACTTTTGCCAGAAATTTTGAGTACTTTCAGTTTTTGTCCTTCAAAATGGGTGACAGAAACACTTCCTGTGTCATCTTGTGTGGTTAGGGCATAATTTCTCAAGGTTTTACAACTCACGTATCATTCATTACATGTCTGCGTGGTGCCAAATATAACAGGGGCTCTGTCGTTGGTACCTCTATGTGCTGTTGTAACCTGAATGATACTTAAATAAGGTAGGACATGGTGTGTCTTCAGTAGAGGGTGAAAGTGAAGATAGCTCTTACCTTTCCTACAGACAATTCCACAGATTAATGTTGATGAGCTTTCTACAGTTGGTATCCTAGCAGTCTTCTTTCAGAAGTGGCATAAATTAGGTGCAAAAGATGGCAATGCATTGCACAGCCCCCTGCTAGGATGCTGGGAAGAAGTTTGGCATCGCAGTTCAGTTTGTAGTATTTATTTTACTGCAAAATAGTTTTACGGCAAGTAGTTTCTTACTGTCAAAGGCACTTTCCATTCACTTCATAAATTACTATGAGCTTTGACAAGTCCTTCAAATTTGTTTTCTCCTTTCCTTGCCCTAATGTGTTACAAAAATGGCTTGATGGATATTTTCAAAGTTGACAGGCCAGTAGATCTTTCTGAACTAAAATACTCTTTCTGTTTAGGGGCATCACAGAAGCCAAAAGGGAGAAAAAGGAATAACATGAAATTATATTGAAGGATTTTTTTCTACAGCAACAAACCGTGAGCTTTTACATATTATCAAAAGCTTTGAACAGTGGGGAAATCTGGGTTTAAAAACACAGTTCTTCCAATCATATCAGTGAAGCTCTGGTGAAAATATAACTTGTTCTGGCCTTACTATACGTTCTTGTTTTATGACATTGTTTCATTTTATTCATATTTTGTATATTAAAAGCAGAGGGATTCTTATTCATTGCTTTTTAACTGTTATTTCCCCGTTGCCTTGGAATCTTTTGCAGTAGTGTGTGTCCCTCGCTCTGACTACTCAAAAGGGTCAGAGTAGACTGTGGTTTTCATTTTCAAATCTTTCCTCCTTTTGGTTGCTGTGTTTTTTTTTTTTTTGGGGGGGGG
>VXAA01007298.1:301477-342694 GCA_013399115.1 Anseranas semipalmata
GTTTTTTTTTTCCATGGGTCTAATTTATTTGGTTCATTGTTGCACATCAGGAAGATGCCTGATCTCTTGATTTTCTCTTTTTTTTTAATCAAGCCAGAGCACACATGATCTTCATACACATCTGTGCTTGATGTCATTAAAATTGCATTTTCCTCTTATAAAAATATATTTTTTAAAGGTACTACTTACTTTTGACATAAATGTAATACATTAGACATCATTTTATTAATGCAGCTGGATGCAGTGTATAATATAATGCGGTGAGGTCAATGTCTAGTGAAGAGTTTTACGAGAGAAGGAATTTACAATGTGATTTTAAAAAGTATCTATTTATTTCCTTATCAGGGTTTCTAATAACTCTTTGGCCCGACTGACAAGCTTGAGTGGGCTCCCCAGGTTAAATCTTAGTCCTAATATCCTGTGGTCTTCTTTCCGTTTCAGCTACCTTCCTGTTGAAAGTAGTACTTGAACATGTTCTGACCGTGACAGCCTCCAGAAATGGTGCTTTTAGTAAGATAATGAATCAGATAACGGCAAAAGGAAATCCTCAGCATTTACTGGGAGTTTCACCTGAACAGAATCTGAGTAGGAACATCTGGATGTGTCCCATGATCCAGATTAATAATGTTAATAATGCTTTAGAGGAAACCAGCAGTTATTTTATGACTATTCACTGTCTAGGACATAAACCCCTGCTGTTTTGAGTAGGAAATACTGGTCAAGACACCGGAGTTGTCCCCCATGCTTTGTGAAGGGTGGTGTTCTATCTTTAGTATCCATCTGGATGATTAGGAGAAATGCAGACTGGATGAGTGTTTAATTTCTCATTTGAAGGGTGTCATTTCCAGTATCAGCCTCACTCATCATAATGCTGCTCTGGATCTGGGCATCTGTGTACTTCTTACTGTGAGATGTGAGATACATTGCTTCTTGACCCACAGGCAAGATATTAAATAGAAACAATGAGAGCAATAAATTATTCATATGATTTTTTTTTTTTTTTTAGTTCTACACATACAGTGTTCTTGAGCTGATTTTAAAGGTGAGTAAGAGGTTACCAATCAGCAATATCAAAACTTTGTTTCCAGATTATCTTCCTTAGGTATTTGTTGAAATTTCTAATGTGTGGAAATATGAATATGAAACATTACTTAGGTAAGAGGAGAAACTTTTGTTAAACTTAGTGGACTAGAGCATCAGCAGATGGAGAACAGAACCCAATCACTTGTGTACGCCTGCTGAGAATCCAGCCTATTTTGTCCTTTGCTACTCTTTTGTTCTATAAATCTAAATTGAGGCTTTTCTTGTTTTTTCTTTCTTGATTTCATTTGTTACCTTGGCACAGCAGACTATATGACTGTACATCTTTCATAAAGTGCCTTGAGATGTCTCAGCATGATAAGGTGCTAATTAAATTGAAGCTGTTGTCAAAGTCAGAGAGGGAGTAAGAGTTCAGGGCTACCTACTTTATACACTAGTTTAGTTGATGACATTAGTGAAACTAAACAGGAAAGCTTGAGGCACTTAGGAAATCACAAAACTTAGGCTAACTCACATTAGATAGCTCTCAAAACTTTATTGATTCAGTTTGTATGCATACTCAAATGCCTGGGACGAATCTTAGGTAAAATCTCTTGAGTCTGTAGGAGTGTGTCAAAAAATAGCAGTTCCAAGGTCTTAGGGATATAGCTGGTTCTTCCTTCCTTCCTTCAGTACAGTGACAAATTTCTCCAAAACTATCCTCATCTTAACTCTTCTGTTTTATAACTGCATTGCATGTTTTATGCTGCCATTAGGACTCTTCATAATAAAAAGGGTTTTGCGATTGGCTGCTATTGAGATCCAGCTGAAATTCTAAGGTCCAAGAAATGTATTCATTCAACAAATGGTTTTGTTCATATCTCTAATTTCCTAAGAGTTTGTGGAATCATATTTCATATTTGGCCTTTACATAACAATTTAAGGTTACTTAGAATGCATCACTATATGTCATGCTCCTCAAGTTATAATTGCGAACAAGACAGTGTTCTTTGTTCTGAAAGCTGTAAGGAGGAGCCACTTTTATTTACCTAGAGCTTTATAAACAATGCTTTACCCTTGGGACATGTCTTTGGATCAAGACGAAGATCACAGCTTGCTATGTAGTAAGAGGATGACATAAACACCAGAGACTCTGAAGGCTTTATGTGGAGGCCTTATGTGTTTTTTTTTTTTTAAATCGGTGGCTTTGTTAAAATTGGGTTGTATAATGTAATACAAATATAGGTGGAGTAAGAAGGCTAGCTTTGTAAATTGCTTGAAGGACATGAATTTATCACTGAGGTGAAAAGAGAGAAAATGGTAATCAGATGACTTTGGATCTTTTTTTTTGGTTTTGCTTTGAACTCTAGAGGGATTTTGTCCATTTCTGAATCAGTTTTTGCCAGGCTACATATAAATAAATCCGACAGTTCAGTATTTAGTTCTATATCTCAGTAGTACTGGGTGCACTGATTCTGTAACAACCCCAGATTTGGCTGACCTCTCTCTGCTATGTAGTGCTAATAAAGAAGACTGCGAAAGGTGAGGCAGCCCTTTTCTGTGTGTAGATCTGAAGCTGGAACAAGGAGACAGAGAGGTAGTCAGAAGTCAGAGACATGAACCAGAACAGACGTGGAGGGTCAAGGCCAGAGGAGTCTGATGGACATCAGTTACAACTACCCTGCAGGCTGAATGGGGATGCCATCTTGGTTAAGGCTACCTGTTCCAGTAGCCAAATATCTGTGGTAGCTATAGGCAAATAAGGCTTGTTCAGCTATTGCTAACAAGCTGCACCTGAGGTCTTTAGCTCCAAGTGCAGTGACTCTGAAAAAGATGCATGTAATCAAAGGCTGTCAAAGGAATGATGAAGGTAGTCTGAAATGATTTTTTGAAACTGCTATCCAGAAAAAATGTATTTTCTATGGAGAAAGGTATAGAAATGTTTATGTTAAAATGGAATTTCCTATATTTCAATTTGTGCCTGTTGCCTCTTGTCCTGAGAAGAGCTTGGCTCCATCTTCTTTACTCCCTCCAGTCAGATATTTCTACACATGGGTAAGATTCCCCCTGAGATTTCCCTTCTCCAGGCTGAACAAACACAGCTCTCTCAGCCTCTCCTTGTATCACAGATGCTCCAGCTCATTAATCATCTTTGGGGCCCCTCACTGGACTTGCTCCAGTCTGTCTTGCTTCTGTCCCTTGGTTATGTGTGGCTGAGATGGTAGCAGCTGTGGCCTTAATGCCTGGACAAAGGTGACTTCACTTGGTGTGGCCTCTCAGCTGGAGAGAGTGGTTTTACCATTTCCAAATGTGCCTTCCAGGGTGCTGGCTGAGAAGGGTCTCTTCCCTTTGTATGTGTCAGCTAATAACTAAGGAGTTCTCTTCTGGCACGCTAGAAAGAACAACGTAAGTGATAGGTTGAAACGACACAGTGGCAGCATGTCACATCGAAATCCAAGAACAAGAATCAAATGTAAATTTGGGAGTCCGCTTTGAATGTGCCACTGTTACCAGAGTCTGGATCTTAGTTTAGTATTTTCCCTGCTCCCTACAGGACCCGTACCTTTCCATCACCTCATCTTCTTAGTGATGTATATTGTGTTTGCAAAAAGAAAAAAAAACATTGTAGTGAGAGAATAAGGCTTGTTACAGTTTTTTCTTCAGCAGTGTTTTCAGGACCTGAAATATCCTAGATACAGGGGCCCAGAGCTGTTACATGAGGACAGGATCGATTCAGTCAATCAGACGGAAAACCTACTGTCAGACTCTCAGACCTTTAACCTGCTCCTCAGAATTATTAGAACTCCCAACTCTCTTTGCAAGCCTTTTCTATTAGACAGATATTCCCATGTTTTGATTTTTTTGCTCCAGAAGTAATTTTTTTTATAATTACCTTCATTGAACTGCACTTACCATCTGTGAAGTGAGAGGCACTTAAATGATTTATTAGCCTGGGTTCCTAAAATGTGCTGAACAGCATGGGATTGATCTGGCTAGTGACAAATACAGGATACATGACAAAGGATAGGTGGCCAGTGTTTGATGGAGCATCGTGCTGCTCTGGTGGGGGCTTGCTCTGTGGGGGTATGTTGGTTCTTCCAGTTGTACAGTAGATCAATAAAAGATAGGCATGCCATGGCTCAGAAATACGAAGAAATATCTTAAAGCACATTTCTCCTCTTGAAAAATCATGTGCCTCTTGTTTCTGAAATAACTCTCTGTAAAAGGCTCTAAAAAGCTTTCTGGCAGCCGAGAAAATCTTTCTAGAGTCCAAAAGTTTATTCAGATTCTTTTTTGTCTGTGCACTGATTGAAATTCGGGAGGCTGATTTTGGCCCTCACTTTGTTTCTCCCCTTGCAAGTTATATCTATGATGTCTAAGTTGCTTTCCATGCTCTTTCCTCAACCCTGTACAACATGGTTAATGTTCAGTAGGGTTCAGTAGAGGAAGCACAGTATGGAGCAGAAATCTGAGCTGTGCGGATCTAGGTACAAGCATAATTAGAAGGTAGTGAAAGGCTGTGGGTATAAGCACTACTTAAAGAGGGAAATATGGTTCCTAGCTAAGCAGGAGATGGGAAGGAGGAGTACATGCCTTTCATGCAAGCAAAATCCCGTCTCTGGTAATAGGCAGGGGCTCCTGGCTTACATCTCCAGCTGCATTCTCATCTGAGCAGAGGCTGTGAAACCCTGCTACTTGCAGAGCAGCATTTTGCTTCCCCATGTAGCAGACGCTCACAACTTCTGCTGACCTCAGAACTCAGCAGGAGCCGAGATGAAGCAGCTCCAGCCCTTCACAGCAATGAGGTGCCACCAAGCAGCTGATCTCACAGATGCAAGGGACTGCAGGTGAGCCAGAGTCTGCTCTGTGCAGATTGCCTGGAGGATCATCACAGGAACATTGGCAAGGAAGAGGAGGTTGCAGAGTTAACATCAGTGGTGCGCTCCTGCTGGGGGTTAAGCATCTGCCTTCCCCCTTCTCTCAGCACAAACAGACAGAGGAAAAAAATCCAGTGCAGACACTGCATTAATCTTTCTCTTCCTCCCACCCAGTTCAATGTATGCAGAGAAGCACAGGACTGAGCTTAGAAAGAATAACAGAAAGGATTTGCATGTGTTGGTTTACTCCAAGCCATGGAACAGCTTGGACCAACACTGTGATTTAACAAGCTGGGTTCCAGACCTGTCTGCATGTTGCAGTAATAAATAGAAATGGTGCCACGTCTGGCAGCTGGCACTGGAGCAGGGCTCTCTCTGAGGGCTGTTTGCAGTAGCAGCTAACTCAATGGCCGAACCAATGGCAGTGATCAGCTACAAACCCACCCCGTGGCTTTTCTGTGCACCCAGCACTCCTCTGCTGCCTTGGGCAATATGGATCACATGTGTGATGCCCTGGCAGGGGAGGCACTGGCGTAGCGCGAGCACAGTCAGTGCAAAATTGGGCAGCAAATGAGCCAAGAAGGAACTAAGAAGGAAAGGAGGTGTGAGATGTTGGAGGGCTGCATGGGGAGGATGAGGTTGGTAGGGACTTCTCCCTGTGTCTGGGGCTCAGCCTTACGCTTGCAAGATGATTGATGGCCTGGAGGTGAGTAGGAGGAAAGTCCCACCATGGGGAAGTTATGGAGTAAGCAGGGAACTTTGGGTCTGGTCTGAGCACCTGAAATTTCTGGGATTCAACTGTCATTCAAAGCTGCACAAACTAGCATAGCTGTTACTATGTTTATACTCTGTACTTAGATGACCTTGAGCTAAATTTTGGAGTCTGAACATCCATGTCTACCCAAATACAGGGTGTTTCTCTGCCTTCTAATTGTGATTGTTTTTGACAGCCCAGTTGTACCACTATTTCTTGAAGTAATATCTGCTTCACCTGCTGTATATATCCTAAACTGTAGATGTTGTTGATGAATTTGGTCCTTCACTTTTTCCATTGTTATCTCTCCTAAAACAAAGGTTCTCCTGTCTCACACTACCTGCACTGTAGTTTCTTCTCCTCTATCTGTTCTTTTTCTATCCCATACCCAGTTTTCATGGCACCCACGAGATATCAGTAAAATTGAATCAGACCTATATTCTGAACTACCCCGATCTTGGAGTCAGTTCAAACTCGGGGTCTTGTTCATGGTGGGGTAGGCATGGTGGTGGAGGGGCCAGACTTCAGGAAGCACAAAAAGAGCACAGGGAAAAGGAATCCTCAGGTAATGTTCCTCTTTACTGGCTGATTCATCCATATGCCCTAAAGAGCAGCACATGGCCAAACGGAGTTGGTGAGAAGCAGAGACAGATGGCAACATGTGATCTGGAAGGAACACAAGGTTTTACACCCAGTCAGAGCTGCAAAATCAGAGCCCTGAATGCTCATGATTCTTTTGGTGTAGTTGATATCATCTAAGTCATTATCCAAATACCAGGATTTAGGCTGGCCTGTATTCCAAGGATTTATTTTGATTTCCTCTTTATTGAATATGTATTTCTTCAACAGAGTGCTATTCCTTCTGACCTTCAAATGAGTGAGTAGGTCTGTTCATGGTGGACAAATAGCCCGGAGGAGCTGGGTAGAGGAGAAGAGGACAGACCTTTGCAGGTGGCAGCCCTGGGCATTGGACAGCCACATTATGCTGCATTGAAAACTTTAAAGGATCTTTCAGCCAAAACTCAGATCTTGTCCTTTTCATTTCACAGATCCTCCCCTGGCTCTTTCCGGGCCTACAGCCTGGGTTGCAGAAGCTGATGTATAAGTGTTTGCTGTTAGCGAGCAGTGGTTTCCTGAGCAGCCCAATACTTCTCAGCTCCTGGAAGGGTGATGGGCACACCGCTTGCTGCAGCAGGGCCATTCCTTCCTCTGAGCTGTGTCAGCACTGAACTTGGATGAGAGGTGCAGAAGGCTTAACGAACTGTTCCCAGGTGAGTGCCCGAGCTCGGCTGGGAGGACTGGGCAGGTGGAGCCAGGGCTCCGTGCTGGCAGAAGGGTGAGCGGTGAGGCAGGATAGCTGCCTGCTTTGCTCAGAGTTTACTCCTGGTGCTTGTTGTCCTCAGATTCAGAAGGCTTGGGAGTCCAAGGAAGAAAAATAAATGAACAAAGGAGTGGGAAAGAGCTAGAGGAACAGAGCAAAGTATTTTTAAAGCTCTTCAACATCAGCCCATGAGTGATGAATCTGCAGGGCACAATCCAGTTTAAACTGGCTTTGGGAAACTGAGGATAGCTCACTTAGGCTTAATAATTAAAGGAATGATACATATTCCTACTTGCTGCACTGAAGATGAGTGGGGTTTTATCTCTGTACTGCTAACAGTGCCAGTGACATGTTCATAATGCTGTAACACATTTCTCTGCACATACAGCAGAGAAGAGGGCTTGTGGCAATGGGCCAGAATCACTTAGATCATTTTACCAGGGGCACACCAGAGACCAGGGGACCCCATCAAGGAGCTGCTTTTTCCAGTCCGTAGCACCCCATGTTGTGACATTTCTCATACTGTTGTCCCCCGGCATTACTTCTGACGACACAAAAAATGATTGTTGTCTTTAGATATAAAAATCAGTTTAACTCAAGCCAGGGTCAAACTGCTGTCACTGTATTCAGATATAGGTTTCGACTTAGTTTTGTCACCCTCTGAGTTGGAAAATTGCAGCTCTGGGTAAGGTCAAACCAGGGTTATAAACTTTCTTTGTGAGCAATTGAGTATGAAACAAAATCTTATTTGCTCAGATACAGGTAATGTTTTTTTTTTTTTCCTCCTTTTTAAAGTGCAGTCCTGCTTCTCCACGCTGGTTTTAAATAATTCAGCTTTGCAAAACAGGAGGGCTTGAGAAATTTCAGAAATAATGCATGCAAAAGGCTGGCTTTTATACTCATGCTGTCTACGGGATTCTGCAGCATCCTGGCGTGATGTGTGGGTGTATGTGTACAAGTGCTTTTTTTGTACTCGCATGCATACTCAGACACCCGCTCACTCTGTATGAATTGATTATATTACCCAAATACCTCCTAGGGATCTCTCTCTCTCTCTTTCTGTGGATCTGGTACAATTTGTTCTTGAAATTACTCTAGGAATTGTACAATTTTGTGTTAAACACACCCACACTGATACAGATACAGATTGAAAGCAGATAGGCATTAAAATGAAGTGGTGTTTAAGTAACTGCTTTTCTGCTCTCAGAATATTTTCTCCTGATAATTCTGTTCTCAGGAGTGATGTAGGTCATGCGTTGGGCCAGGAGGAAGAACGAGATGACCATGTTAGGAAAAACTGAGGTGTCGAGACAGAGGCCAGGTTATCACTCCTCAGTTCCATGCCTCTGAGTCACAGGTCAGCCTCAGCTCATGGCACAGGTGCTATGGCTGGTTATCAGAGAGGTTAACACAGAGGTTGCAACATCTCATCCCAGAGGAACCAAACAGGGGCAGCACGGCTCCAAATGAGGGAGCCACTGAGCAGAAAGGAATGCAGAAACCAAGGAAACAAAGTGGAGGAACTCCCCAAAAGATAACAGTTTTTTCTTGTCAACATGAGGTGAGGTGGAAAGACAAGCCTGTACAGAGGTGTGAACTCGTAGACTCTCAGTTCCAATGCCGGTTCCCTTTTCAAGTTTTGCTTTCTTATCTCCTAGGGCGGGATGCCTGCTGATTGACTGGACCTTACAGTAACATATTGCCCACCCTAAGAAGTGTGTTAACTTCCTTACCTAGTGTATTATTTCCACTTTATGGAATTAATGTCTTCACAAAGCTGTTAGCATAAAAAGTCAGCTGTATTCAGCAGTGATAAACTGTGCATGCAAAACATAACTCAAATGGGTCCCAAAAAGGTGGCAGCATCTCCCATGGAAGGTGCTGAGTGCACCCAGGCACAAACTCTGGTTTTGTGCCTTAACACTGCTGCCAGAACACTGCTGATGCATCTAGCATAGAATAAACATTAGCCATTGGGCATTTCTCCCAGAATGTCTCTTCTTGTGCATAGTGGAAACCACCCCATATTTGTCTGTTTTTTTTTTTTTTTGTCTCAGCAGAAACGGAGTGGGGTGGTATGGGGGAGCTCACAGGTTGCCTTCAAGTTTCTGAAATATGTATTTAGTTGATGTTCTCACCTGATGGAGACATTCCTGTTTTCTTATTTCTTAGATTTCTGGAATTTTGTATCATTGGTTTGGTTCTCACAGCACTTTACTCAAATGGCACTTAGTCTGTTTTTTTTCTTCTGTCTGGCTTGTTCTATCGCCTGCTGTGTTCTCTACATAAGGATACATAATTTCCATGGCTTTGTTCTTAAAGAAGTGTCAGCCAAAGCTGTTTGTGTCTCTACACCTATTTGCTTTCTGCTGCGTCTGGGTTTAAAAGCTTGCTCACAACCTCCTTGATTTTAAGTGCCCATAAGACGACTCTGCGGTGAGTTAGAGATGTCTGTCCCTCTGGCATGGGTCCCCTTCCTTCCAGAAGGGCCCCAGTTCCTGGTGAATCTGCTCTTTCAGCTGTCTTCTCAGCCAGGTATTAAACCTTGGCTTTTTTGCCTCTCTTTCCAGTCCTGCATAGGGTTACTGGGAGTGTTTTCAGAGACTATTCCTTATTTGCAGTTTCCTTCCTCAGATCCTAAATTTTGCTTCCAGAATGTCTTTCCTGCCCTTATGTATGTAAATTGTGCCAAAATGGACTAGGATTTCCCCCAGTACCTCCTAAAAGCCAATTCAGACTCCTGCGAGGTCTGCCACCTTAGTCTTGGCAGTCAAGTTGCCATGTAATCCCCTCTGGGGTCACAGCCCCACCTGCCTATTTGTTGATGGTAGGAATCAGCTTCAAGCCCGAATTACAGCTTACAGAGGGGCCTAATTGTTGGCAGCAGACCACTGTCTGAGTATGTGGAGAGGCCAGGCTTCGGATGTGTGCTTTTTCTTGGCTTCCCCTATTGTACTGGCTTGTGTGATTCTCTGTTAAGTCCTTGCCAACAGAGCACAGAAAACCCAGGCCCTTGCTCAGTATTGTTCTTTCTAGTCCAAGGGTGGATATCCCAATGGCTAAGGCCCTTTCCTGAGTGCTGGCCTGACTGATTTGGAACCAGAACTAAGGTTTGTAATAGTGCTTCCTTATTTCTTGTGGCAGAAGGCTTTGGATTTAACAGCCATCCACTGTATATTCTATCTCCTAGCTGTCTGACAGCACTCCTGGAACAGTGGCTCTTGCTAGGTTGCTCTGCAAGTAGAAACCTCCAGCAAATGAGCAGTAAGATCTCATGGACAGACTCCACCTCACGTGCTCTTGGGAGGTGTCATGACTTTACATCATCAGCTCTGCGTGGTTGATGCCTGACACCTCCTGTGCAGCACGACTTGCAGTTGAGCTGTGAATTGAACACGTGAACATATCCAAGAGAGCTCCCACATTCTGGTAGTCATTGGTTTGCTATGGGATTCAGTTGTCCAGCACATGTGCTGTAGGTTGGACAAAGTAAGTGGGCTCTATCTGTTTTAGGATTTCTGCTGATATCCCATTGGACTGTTAGTTTTTATAATGAGCTGATCTGTAGTCAGACATACCTAAATCAGAAGCTCCTCTTAATCTGTACTCTGATGTGGAATTTATGATTTTCTCTAATATATAGTCACTTCTAGGCCTGAAAGATCCTCTATTTTCCATGACAAATCTATGTCAGTGTGCAATTGTAGATTTTTACACTTTTGCTTCCTCCTGTAGCTGTATTCTCTTCTCTTCCTCCGAGCAGCAGATTATGTATGAAGTACCTAGTACAGTCCTACCAGCTATGAAGACTCATTTGAATTCAGCACATCCCACTGTCCTGCTAAGTGTTCTATCAATGTGCCAGCTTTGCTGTATTAACCTAAGAGCAAGGGAAACTGCAAGTCACTCAATCCTTGGGCTACAGCAGGTTTATTTTATTTAATGAAGTTTGAGTCATTTTATGGCAGAACTGGGCTGCAATTCCAGCTGAGCCCTTCTAAGCCTGCATATTCTTCTCTGCTGCACACCTCTGGAGTGTGCAGCCAAAATGTAAGTTAATGAAGACAAAGAGGAGAGATGTTCCTGACATGGTTATTTTTCTCTCTTGTTGGGGCATTGATGCTCAGGCAATGGTGGAAGAAGCTGCAATACTATCACTTCGCTCATCACAATACCGTTAATCTTTTCCTTGGGGAGACATGTAGTAAGTAGCTGTTGCCCACCTTAAAATTTTCTAGAATTTCTGTCTCTCAAAAAAACCACCCCTTCCTGCAGTACTTTGGTATGGACTACTGTAAGTCTCACACAATATTTTATTGTATTGTATTGTATTGTATTGTATTGTATTTATTTTTTTACTTCTAGCCATATCTAAACATCTAAGATATTTCACTGGAAAAATAAGGCAAGAAACAATGGGTCAAAAATAGAGAGGTCCACAACCGGCATATGTCTGTGATGACTATGGCCCAAGTACATTTCTTTTTTAACTTTGCCATCCTTCTGTCTTCTATAATCAAAAATAAGTTAAGTGCTTTGCAATCTGTGGAATGTGTTTTTTCACATGACCACCATCTGGGCTGCTATTCCCCTGGCCTTTTGTACCTCTCTTTGTTGTTTGGGTTACTGATAGTTGTCTGTCTGGTGCTGTTTGATTTTAGCTTTCTCCCTGGACTCCTCAACAAGTTACACCTAGAAACTTTCCCTAATTTTATCTTTGAGGTTTACACTTCTCTTGGCCTTAACAAACATATCTGAATTCCACAGTTTATTCCTGTCAATACACTGTGCTTCACTTTTAACAAGTGAGTGTTTGTCTACAGGAGGAGACATCAGTCAGGAATAACTCTGGATTATCACTCTGTGGAAGCTCACATTTGGGGTCCATTGCCCTTTGAAAATGGATGCAGATTATTTGCACTGTTATTCCACAATCTGTGTCTTGTCAGGGATTCTTCAGACATCCTTTAATTTTTCTCCCTCCTATTTGAACTCAGTGTCTTTTGTACAACAAGCCTTAATTTCAGCTGTCATCAAGCCTACTTTCTTTCAGATGAGATTTCTTCTTGGTGCAATGGTACTTGAGGTGTTCTGGAGATAGGTCTGTCAGACTGGTGGTGGGTTAAATGCTCACTGAAATTAATGGAAACCACTTTAGTGACTCCAAGGACTATCGGGCCTGTCCCTGAGAACACTGAACCGAACAAAATCCAGATATATTCCAGGCTGCCACTTCCTTAACCCTTTTATTGCATTCCCCATCCCTCCATCCCTGTAAGTTATCAGAATATCTTTTTTTTTTTTTCCTGAATAGTGGGTTCTTTTTCTGGCTTTTATCATTCTGAAATGAGAACAGGTAATTTTGAACACAGAGTCACTCTCTCACGTCTAATCTACAATATTTCCTTCCCCCAGCTGAGGAAGCTTCCTGCAGGCCTTGGTTTGGTGTGTGTCAGTGTTATGTGCTGCTCCACTTGGCTTGCTCTGCTTATGGGTAATTTAATAAGTGATAATCATGGCCTGTAAGGAATGCCAACCCTGTTGTTCACACTGTTCCAGTTCATGTCTTCATTTCATCTGGAAAAGCCACTGTGCCTGTACTAGTGGACTTTCTAGCCTCCTCTGCTGAAAATAGGCACTTGTCTTTTCAACTCTTGTGTACATGAATGATCTTCCAATGCTTTTAAATTGAATATTTTATTTTATTTATTAAGTCTGAGGCAATATTCTCTTAGTTCCATGGGGGAAGAGATAGGTATCACAGGCTGGTTTTGGTTTGTGGATGGTGGAATCCTGCCCATGAAATGCATGTCAGAATGTGGAGTGTTCTGAGTTGTGCTAATAGATGAGGGTAAAAACGAGAGAGGAAAGGAAGTAACTAAAAGTACAGAGGAATCAGAAATACCAGTGAAGCATCTGTAAAACACTGACTTCAAGCCAGGGGTGAAAATCTGCTTATCTCAGTCCTCGATCCATGTCAAAATACTTGCATTAAGTTTTAGTACAGGGAAAACTGAAGTTGTTGAAGTTGAGATTACACGTTCACAGTAACAGCCAGTTTGGCAACATCATGACCTCTGCTCTCCAGCTCTTTCCTCTTCTCCCACGAGCTTTGTCTCCCTTCTTGTATCTCTGTATTCCCACCCGTATACTTATTCTTCCCATTCCCACTCGCATTTTGCCTGTCAGCTACCATGTGTGCCCCCCATATCCTCTCTCATCTCTAATAGCTTTTCTTGTCCTTTAATTTTAATTTCCCTTTAATTAAGGGAGAGGAACCCACCAGTACTGAAGTGTGCCAGGCAGGCTAGCAGCAGTTCAGCTAACGAGGCTCTGCCATGGCATCTGACTCACAACTTCGTCAACTTTTGCTCGTCCGGGCTGGTGCTTTTATGGGAGATGTGAATATTGCCAGATTGAAGCGATGGGGGAGAGATGAAGTCTTACTAAAAGACTGAAGGTCTTGTGCTAGACTTGTATTCCTGGCATATGTGGTGGTTCTTCAGGTGCCTGAACTGACAGTGGAGTGAGGTGGTCTTTAAAAATGATGTTCTGGTCATCTCAATAAGGCCTGACTGAGCTTTGCTTATTTTACTTAATTCTATGTTATGCTTATGGCCATACCAAAAAGATCTGGAGGGTTTGTCTCCAGTGCAGTTTTGACCCTTCTCTATAGATGTCCAGTAAGCATGGTTACTGGGGGCAGTGGTGGATAAGCAGGAAGATTCAAAACTATTTCTTTATCTTCTAATCTGAGCTAGAGCCCTCAGCCTGAAGGAAGCTGTGGGGAAAAGAAAATATCTTCCTGCAAGGATGATTATCAGAAGTTGAAGTGTACAAATGATGTTCACTTTCTGTCACAGTGCAGCAATGCATTTGCCTTCAAGTCTTGGTTGCTTTGATTTGAATATGCGAGGTGCTCATCCAGACTTGAATGGAAAGCCAGTCTTAAGAGGTGCCATGTGCTTGTCCCCTCCTGGCAGGGTGCTAGAGCTCCTCGGTTTCCAAGCTGGGGCTGGAAAGATGTAGAAGTATGTAGCCTTCAGAGGATGGTGCTGGTTTAGCATCCTGTCAAACAGCAGGCCTATTTAGTTGCTTACAGCCACCTGAGCTCTGTAGAAAATGAATTCAAACCTGCGTTCACTCAGATCTCCCTCTTTTACCTTTCCACACAAATATTCATCAGGGTTTAAAAAAAAAAAATCATTTAAAGCTTCCATGTGCCAGTTAGTAAGAGCAACAGCCTGCCTTCACAAGTGGGAAAGCAGAAGACACAGGAAGGACCAAGGTCAAAAGCATCAGGCTTTTGGGTACTTCTTTTCTGCAAAGTGCAGCACAGCTGGAAAAGCCTCTAGGAGCTATGCCATCATCTGGAGTAAATAAACAGAGCTCCAAGAGAATCAGGGAGGAGGTACCAGTTTAGCCCACTTGGGAAGCTGGTCTTAGCTGGGCTCCGTGCACAACCTCCGAGCCTCGCTGCACAGCAGGGCAGATCTCCTTTTCAACTATTTGCACAAGCAAAAATGGAAATATGCTCGGAGACACCCGGAGGTAAGGCGAAAGCAGGAGCGAAGCTCACTCAGGCATTCTAGAGCTTTGATAGCGCTCTCTGGGCTAAACGCTTGTCAAGGAAATGAATAAAGAAGGTGAGAGCCCAGGTCGGCGGGGGGCTTGTGCCTGCTCCTCAGCCTGCTCCTGTGGGCGCGCAGCGGGCGAGCCGGGAGCGCGCCGCTGCTGGCAACACTAGAGGTCACTCTGTGACCAAGGATGGGAGACTGTCACTCGGGGGCCTTGGGAAGGTCAGTGGCTGCTAATCCGTATAAATTGCTGAACTACAAGAGAAATTTGTACCTAATTATGAACTGCTTTGATGCAGCATTGCTTCTATCCTAACTCGAGTGCCAATTTCCTAAAGGAAAAAAACACGCCCTTAAGTGGCGTGTCCCTAAGTGTTCCCAGAGCAAGGCCGGTGTTTTAGGGACAAGCTCAGGACATCTTTGCAAGTGCTGGTCTGGGCAGCATTCCCCACGGCGTCTTTCTGGCTTGGATCTACCTGCCTCCCTCCTCTCCTCGCACAACTGTCAGCTGTCTTATCAGCATGGTCAGGAATTCATTTAGTTGATGCTGCCTAGCAAGCCTAGGGGGAAAGATGGATTTAACACCGTCACTAGACATCTGTGTGCTAAACTCACTGGCTGTGGAACCTATATCGAAAGGATTTAATTTTATTCCCTAATAATCCCTTTTCTCTCAAACAGGTCAGACTAGAGAGGCTGCTGCTACTGCTGCAGCTTTCAGCCTCGTTGGCATTGTTCTTGGTTTCAGGGCTGGTCAGTCATGCAAGACATCTGCCTCATCTTGGTGAAAAGTTTTCCTTTTAATATTGTTTTATTGAACTTATTTACTCTGGCTACTCAAAAAAGAAGGTATCTGTGCTTTTCAGTTCCCTGAAGTACCTTTGTAAAAGTTAATCCAAGTGAAAGATTCCGATGATTTCTCCCCCTACCCCTGAAGAGACTGATAGTTTTGGGTCAGCTGAATCTATTTGAAAGTTGGTAGCATAGTTAGTAACTAATTCTGGATGAAAAACAAAGAATAAGAAAAATAGTTAAAAAAATAAAACATTTTAAGTTTCTTTTATTTTTTCCATTGCAAAATGTGCTTCATTTTGATCAAAAATAAAGTATGTTCTCACCCTTCCCCCAGTCTCCCAAAGGATGAAAGGTGACATGCCTGATATGAGGCTGAGCAAAACATTTTAGTTGACCTAAAGCATTTTTGCTAAGTTTATTTTTTCACTTTGGCCATAAAAGGCAAAGCCAGTTATTTGCACAGCTTTATTTGTAAGCCTTTTCTTAGCTCCTGTGGAGGCCAGGTGCCTGCTGGCAGGGGAGGGAATATGCCCACCATCCCTTTTCTCCGTGGAACATACCATTAATGACCCAATTTTGCTGGAGGTTTCTAATGCTCTCACAAGGGTTTTGTGGCATGAGGAGGCTTTGCACTTCCCCCATTATGGAAGGTACCTGGTTGTGGCTGGATTCGATGGTAGTGCAAACATCTCACAAATCTAGCCAGAAATAATTGGGATAACAGGGACTCCTTAGTCTTCGTTCACTCGAGGGTCACAGGACGTCAAATTTGACTTTGTTATTGAAGTCGGCTAATGTACTGGAAATGCCTTCATTTTCTCCCTCTGGAGGCATAGGTTCAAATCTGCCATAAATTACAAGTGACACAGGTTCAGTAGTCTTAATTAAATCCCATGAGGTTATTTTTGTGTGTCAACACTCCCCTTCTCCTCCCTTCTGCACCATTTGGAGCAGCCGAAGGGCGAAGAGGACTCCAGCTAGGTAGGTGGAAGTTCTCAGCTCAGCATTGAGCTGCGTGAGTTGGCTCAGGGCTGGGATATGCCCAGACTCTGTCCTGGTATCAGTCTTCCATTGAACTTGTAATGTAGTGTATATTCTTCGTACATTTAAAGCATTCAATTCTGTGCAAGATCGTTATTCCTTGTAGGGAGATAACTGACTATAGAGGATTTCTGTTATCTACAGCATCTCTCCAGCCTGGAATTCATTGATTTCCGATCTACTGTCTAAAGGTGTAGAATAGGGGTGATCAATGCAACAGTGCTGATGTGAATAAAGCATGCCCCCTAATCTGCATTATCAACGGCCCACTTCCTGATATCCTGAGCTGACCTGGTCATGACCATCTCTTACACAGATAAATATGCTGGCTGTTGCTAACACGGCTTGAAAGCCTTTAAAATAGGAACGAATCAGATTCAGCGTAGCTCTTCCAGGGAGTGGCTAGGCTGATTCAAACCTCTTTTAAGCTAATGCTTTTGTAAAGGCAATACACATTGCTAGCATCTCTCTCAGCTTGGATTTAAATTAAAAGCCTTAATTGGTCTCCTAATTTTCCTAGCAATGTTTTTTTTTTTTTTTTTAAAAGAAAGCTAGGGGAAAAAAAAGAGCCCCGAAACATGCCACTTAGAGAAGAACTGTTTAGAGAGCAGGTTTTTATTTAATAAACAGTGATCAATTGAATTGATTAACCATGAACACATTACAGCAGGGTTTGTTGTTGCTGCTGCTGATAATTGCAGTTCATGTGCATGAGAATATTAAATGGCTGTTTGCAGGATCATTTTCATGCTCTTTTCATTTAACAGAATGGAGAAAACAACAACTGTTGACAGTGATTTTGGTTAGGACTCAAGTGCTGCAGACTGTGCCCTCAGGATGCCTGTGCAATAACTCTATCAATTGTGGCCATTTACTCTGCACTTCCAGACATTTCTGCAAACCTTGCAGCTGTTTTTTTACTAATTTGCTTGGTAATTAGATCTTATCACGCTGGCTCCATGGCATTACATAAACTGTAAGCATTTGGAGCTGCCATATAAGACATTTTAGAGTTGTCTGTGTTGGTTTGCACTACTCTGCAAAGACCAAGGTGCTCTCAAAAAGCATTAGAAATAGGGAAGCAGTTGTAGCATGTGAGTTCCTGCTGATTTTTGAAGGTTTCCATAAAGGAAAGGAGTTCCTTCACTTAAATTAACCAATGGAAGCCAAGCAGCTTTGGTGGGTTTCATCCTGCTGGATGCTGAGCACAAACTGGGAGCTCTGCTTCTGCCCTCTCCTTCACTCTCCAGTATGCATCTTTGTCTCCAGTAGGAGCTGAGGGCTTCAATAAAAGTATTTTATTGTTTTAGGTATCTCATTGATGTTAAGGAGAGCAATACAATGATCCTGTGAGCTCCGGGTCAAGAGTTGGTATCGATCGTGCCCAAACATATGGATGAAAAGACAGTGAGTCCTTTCGTGGCAGCAAGTCACCTTGAAATGGCTTTGTGCAGTGGTATGTGTAGCACAACTTGGGAACTTTGGCTCTGGTGGAATGGCCTTACTTAAGCAGATCTCAAAGGAGAAAGTTCTCTGCCAGTAACTCCACAGGTGGGCCCTGTTCAAACATCCTAGTGTCTGATGATTTTTCTATAGCAAAACCAAAAGATAAGTCACTCCTGTGCAAGCAACAATTTGCAGTGAAGCAGCTTTGTTCCATGGCTAAAGATGTCAGCGCCTCTACGATCGTTTCCAATGTGATCTTTCAAGTGTGGTGGGTACAGAGTTTCTCTAGGGACATGTCTACACTGGCTGGTGGGTACCGGCACACTGAAGCTCAGTGCAATGTAGATGGGCAGAAATACTTCAGGAACTAGATGCAAGCCATCTCAGAGCCTAATGCAATATTCACCATGTTAAGAAGTTCTGCTGTCAGTCCTGGGCTGACATGGCTAAACAGTGCTAAATCTCACGATGTTGTTTTGGGCCATGTGGGTTTACTGACATAGCCATTTCCTAGCATTGGCCCCACAGTATTCCGCTCGTGGTGCAGTGTTGGACAGCTGCAGGCCAGAAGAGGGATGCACGTGCCCCTGATGACTGAGAGCTAGCTATGAATTCCAAGACACTTTATTTTCACATCACAAATTTGTTCTGCCAGTTCTATGCAGTGCCAAGGAAAGGCAGAAAATGGTTTAGTTTCAGGATTATTGTCTGCTGTCTGTAGATTACTTAAGTCACAATATGGCTTTCTGTTTCATACTCAGCATAATTTGCACTTCCCCTGGGTGTATAAGCTAAGCTGTGTGTGCTGCAGAAAGGTGTCTTTGCCGCTATGAATGGAGAGATGTAGCCTGTAACATCAGCAAAGGTCCCATAAATGACAACACTGCAAGGTTTGGAGGTCTAGAGTTCCATCTAGTTATTGATGAAACTCAACTAACAGGACCCCAAAGAGAGTTTGACTGTAATAGATGTCAGAGTAACATATAACTTCTGAGCTTTTTGTGTGTAAATAAATTATTACAAAGTTTTGCAAGAAAATCTCACGAAAGATGCAAAGATATTATGGGAAGAGGCATTTCCAGATGGGCTTTGGTGGTTTTATCGGTCAGGTCATTCTGGCAGATGTCATCGTAAAGATACTTCTGCTGCTTGTAAAGGTTGTAGTAGTAATACAATAGCTGTGAGGGTCTAAAGAGGTATGTGAGGAAACATCTATAGGGAGAGGGAGTAACTTTTACTAGATAACTGATACAGTTGGAAAAAAACATAAACTTTTGGGCTCATGAGCCCTGCTTTCTGGAATTTTTCTGGAGTTCTCAAAAGTCACAACCCAAGGGATATACAGGTCCTTCAGAATTCACCTTTGATTGTGCACTGAGACTTTCAAAAGGACACCATGGTTGTGTGCATTTTGTGAAGCAGAACTCCTATACCCTGTGGTGCTTACATCGGTACTTCAGTTGAGCTGATCTCTGAGGACTAAGATCTCTCTTGGACACAGAGAGAGAACCCCTAGGTTCAGGACCCCTAGGGCCGATCCCTTCAGAGGCAGTTTTGCCTGGACTCCCTGCTCACCAGGAAGGATACTAGTAAAAATGGCAGAGGTGATTCCATTGGAAGAATTAGAGAAGTCTGCATGGGTGATCTTTACTCCTCCAGTACTTCAAAAAAGTTGCTGTGACATATTTTGTGCAGTATTGTCACCTCAATGAAAATCATTGATGCATCTTAGTTTGTACTTGCGCCAAAAATGATATTATGGGCCCTTGGGTGAATTCATCGAATTTACACTGTAAAGTGTAATAATTTCAGAAAAGGACAAATCTGGACCAAGTGAATATGCTCTGTGTACATTTGTGTTACAGGCCTTGGTGTTTGCCAGCAGCTGATCCAATAATACATGCCGTAGGGATTTCAGTGTGCCCAGTAGATACGCATTTTGTATCACATGAAGACCCTCAGGCCCAGTGCGGTAGAAATCCAAATGCTTTCGCCACCTTAGATAAATGCAATAACTGGAAGAAAGAATGTGTATATAGATAGATCTAGGTGTATCGGGTATTTGAAACATTTCAGTAATAAACCTTTGGGAAAAGTTTAGCTTCAGCATCAAGCTTTGATCCAAATGTATAAAAACTTTAGAAAAGTTTAGTTTGAAATCTTTAAAATACCTCACAGATAAATCCTCCAACCCACTAATGGCTGATGTGCTGATAAATTTCAGTGATGGTGGTGAAACAGGCACTGTGGGTAGATGGATCTCCAGACAACTGAATGGTGACAGCAGCATATGCCATTGGGAGTTTAATAATAGCAGCAATAATAACAACCACAATCTCAATTTTTTAAATTTAAATAAATGGGTTCAAACATCTGGGGTGTATCTGCACTGCAGAATACAGAGATAGCTATCCCAGCTCTGGACAAATGATGTTCAAAGCTGATGCAGTATGGTCGGATCTGCACGACAATTTAATTACCCGAGGAAGCAAGTGCTTTAATTTGGAGGTAATATGGGACAAGGGCTGCTTTCTCGTGAGTGCTGCACGGTGCCATATGAGATGTAGATATCCTGGGTCATTTGAAGTGACCTGGGACATGTGTATGTGGTAGGACATGTTCCTGTGGATACGGTCCTCTGGTCCAAGCCTGGTGCTTTAATCAGCGACGCGCACATCTCCCCTTGGCTGCATGGTACAGGCTCTGGTGGGGAGGGTGCTCTTTTACCCATTATATGGGAGCATGCAGGGAGAGAATTTACTCCGCAGGTTCTGAAAGCTCTGTGTGAACTTCAATATGACGGTGCCAATTTTAATCAAAGAAATGTACTGTGGATGTCACCTGCATTTTTATCCAGTTCTCTTTGACAGAAATAGAATTTAGTGTTCTGCTAGAGATAGAAAGGGCAGAAAAACTCACTCCTAGATTCATTTTGCTTGCTGTTATTCTACTACCATAATTACCTCTAAACACAATTATGGGCAAGACAAATGACATTTTTAGCTTTGGTCTTTAAAGACAAGAGTTAATTTCAGGCTTTGACCAGAACTATGTTAATTAGCCTCTACTCACTCTCTTTGTATGGAAGTACTTCACCCAGGACTTAGCATAGGTTGCCTTTCCTGTATCTTTGAGTAATGAAAGGACACGGCATGGCAACCAAATCAAGGGCTGCTGCATTAACAAGGCCACTTTTCTGCCCATTTATCATCTATTAAAGGTGCACTAGTTTGTAAAGTAACACCACCTTCAGCAGGGCCGCCAAGAACGGCTCCTCATTTATTTTCTGCATGGTTTAAGTTGGAGTTAGACCCACCTTGTAGCTCAGAGGTGACAGCCAGTAAGAAAAAGTACACTAATTGAGACATCTCAAGGGAGAAATAGAAGAAAACTGAAAAGGTAATTAGAATGAGAGGGTTTCAAGCTGGGTAAGTAAAATCGAATGGAGGTGCATATTAGGGGCTGTTACAGATGGGAAAGAAAGTTCTTGGAGAATAAAAAAAAGAAAAGTGAATATTAGAGAACAGAGCACCCTTTTCACACTTGAAAAATAGAGGATAGAGATAAAAAATAATGTAACAGTGGAGATACAGGCTGGGGGAAAAAAAGCTCCAGAAATATGAAGGACATATTTAAATGTAAGAGAGAAAGAATGGGGAAAAATAATAGAGTAGATCAATTACTAGAGCTGTAGCCTAGGAAGGAGAAACTGTCAAATGAATATTTCTGGAGCTGTGGAAAAGTCTCCTTCCTTTGTGGGGGATGCAGAGTGTGTTTGGTCTGTGTAGAAGGGGTTTCTTTTGGGGGCTAACGCAATATTTGAATTTGCTGCAGTGTCAGTAGCCCAAATGGAGAGCTGGGATGAAGGCTTACCTGGGCAGAAGTGCATTAATTAGACTTTATTTGGCGTAGCTTGTAGCTAATACCAGACATTTCTCTAGTGGTTGAAGGTTTAGCCCCTCTCTTCTGCTTTAATTTCACTAGTTAGGGACACATTAAGGTCCAAATTTTCCCATTTTAAATCTTCCCTTAGCTGGTGGAAAAGAATCACCTGGGCTACCCCCAAGCCATTTCCATCTCACACACAGGGAAGCTGATGTCAGACTACATTCCCTCAGGCAGATACACACCCAAATCAAAGCAGACAGACACACGAAGAGAAACTCATTTTTCTGGTTCAGAGTGGGAGATGGCAATTGCTTTCCATCGTGGTCACAGCTGATTAGGCAGGATTTCCCCCTTTGGCCGTTCTTGGAGGCAGGAGGCTGGAAGTGAAGACCATCTTCATTGGTAGTGGAGATGGAGCATGGTTTCCTCTGGGTGCGAGACAGGAAGGTGGGACCCCAGAGCTAAGGCTGTCACAGGTGAATTATTAACCCTAAAACAGTGATGACCTCAATAACTGGTGGGCTGGAAGGACCAAAGCATATCTCTGTATCAGAAGGCAGTGCTGCACAGAGGTTCCTGATTTAACTCTAAACAAGAAAACTGTGCTTGCATCCTCAAGTAAATGGTTCAAGGGAAATCAATAGGAGTTATGTGTCTGGATGTCTTCGTGGGACTGGACCAGCAGTATTTGTTCTCATTAGAAATTGTTTGTATAATGTAATGTACAACATCCAATATATATAATTCTGCAGTTACTAAGTTGTATCCTTGAAATTAATATTCGCTTACTGTGGAAATGGAATTTTCTGCTCCAAGTGCAGTATTTGTGGTTTTAATTGTTAGTCTCACTAGAGCATTTTTCCTACTCGTTGTCTGTTACATTTTTTCTTTTAATAAGCTTCAGTGTTAAAATAGTCAGAAAAGGGTTTGCAGTTTCATAAAAATTGTACCAGCTTCTGCTGAAAATTTAAAAAACTTTGAAGTTGTTAATAACCCACTAGCATTTTTTAGTCACCGAAATTTTTTGAGCACCTGATCAAAACCTATTTTCATGTTTCCATTTTGTTTATTTATTTATTTATTTATTTGTATTTAGGAAAATTTGCCTAGAAACTGGAAACTATAAAAATTTTAATTACCTTTCATTTCTGTTCTTCCGGAGAGATCATGAAAAACAGCTGAAAAAATACTAAAACTGAAAGAGAGGAAAAAACACCCCAAAACTTTAGAAAAGTTAAAATCAAACAAACAGACAAACAGACATTTCAGGAAAAACATCTATGAGCAATTTAAAACAAAACTGGAAACCAGTCCATGAAGGTAGGCACACCTTGGTTATTTCACATTATTATAAAAGTCATTTGTGTGACAGAAGCATCCATGGATAGTCAGGATTGCAGCATTAGGTACTAGATTCTGTCCAAAGAAAGAAAGAAAGTGTAGCTCTGGACCCCAAATTAATTACCTTAGTTATGGAAATACTCTAAACATATGTTTCCAGGATAACAAATGAATGTGTACTTCTCTTTTTCAAGACACATTCAGCCTTCTGCATAAGAAAGCAGTGGCAAGCTCAGTGGAAAGTGTCAGTGCTCTTAGTGCCAGGGTTTCAAAGATCACAAACTCACTCTAAGGACTTGAAAAACAAAGAAAACCCTGTGACAGAGAATATTCTTCTTCATTCATCATTTGAAAGCCTGCCTCTACAAGTGCTAAGAACAAATTATTTTCAATATGAGTTAGCCCCAGGGGATTTGATAAAAGGGGCTTTTCCTTTGCAGCTAGCTAATGAAACATGCTCTGCAGAAGACCTTAGTGACTGGGGTGGCAGTTCTGAGACTCTCCCAGACTTCGTGAGCTTTTCTGATCCAGAGAACCAAAAGACAAAGATGTGTCACAGGCCTGAATGACTATGGGATCTGCGTAGACAGTGCTCATTCATCAGCTCTGTAAAGCCTGAAAATCTCTAAGGAAAGGTGGAAAACAAATTAATATACCATCTCCAAGCTCCTGTAGGTTCTGCACTGCTGAACTGTTCCAAGGAAAGCAACTTCATAGTTGGGAGAGGTGTGTCTCGCTTCCACTCCAGATAGAGTTACACAGGTGGTTCTCTTGAAAAGAGAGCTAGTGAGGAGTTATACTCCTTGTTGCTTATGCAGAGTCTATTTTACCAGTGTTAAATGAGCATTTACCAGAGCCTTCTTCTGAAGTTCAGGTAGAAAACTTAGGATTTACAAAGTTGGCTTTCACTCCTTGGAAGGAAACACGTTACATCTTTTGACACCTCCTTTAAAAAATACCCTATTCTATGCCACGATGGATATTTCCCCCTGACACCAGCTGATGATCTGCGTGCAAGCAACAAGAGTATTAGCTCTGAGGAAAGGCAGCAACCAGCAGGCCCATGAATGACTGGTTTTCAAATGAAGCAGTCCTAAATGGAGAAATCATTTTCTCTCATGTAAAAAATGTTGTTTTTTGTCTGCGTATGCTGCTCTGGGGTGGCCCCTTAGGCTATTTGGCCAGCCAGTGCCTGGGATTTGTTTGAATATACTCATTTCCTTCAGTATCAGGCCATTCAATTAAACCACTAATACAACTGTGGATGGCAATAGATATATGGAAACCAATTTGAATTAGCTGCATTATCAATAATGACCAAATCATGTGATTCCATCTTCAAAAATCGTTACCTGGATGTACTCACAAAATATCTGTATTGGAACAACACGCTTCAGAATAGACTCAAAATATTTCAAGGTTCAGTTATGGTCCAATTTATATTTAATAATCAGGGAGTTGCTAAATGAACTTCACTGTTCTTAGTGGAAGCATTTGCCTGGCAGGGACTGCAACCCTGTCACCAGACTGTCCCTGTTAACATTCATTTTGCATAGAATCTGTGAGCCACATTCATCGAAAGCACCTCATGTTTCCAGCTTCTTCTTGCTATCTGTGTTTCTGGTATGAAATTTCATTAGTTATTTCCTGATAGTTGAATTCTGCTTTCTATGTGGGTTTAATTTCTCATGTATGATTGGTTATGGTATATGTATAAGATGTGTATGCTCTGTTTAAATATTTATTTTCTCCATGCAATGATATTGTTCTCTCTGTCAGTGCCTAGATCTAGGCAGACAAATGAGTTGAACAAATGGAAACCAGTGTCACGAAGTGTCCCCAAAAGCTTCACCCAAATTTCTAAATAGCTAGAGAGAACAGTTAACGTGCCCTCCCTGACTTCACTGCTGGGGGGGAGAATAACAGCAATAAGAGTTTGATGTCCTTCCTTCAGCAGATAATCTCTGTGATTTCTTATCACCTGTCTGGTTTTAGGAATTCAACTTGCCATTCAGAAAAAAATTAGCTTAAACATCATCATTAATTGGGCTTTACAGCCCAATAATAATTATTAATACTGGGCACAACTGCCTGTCAGCCTGTTTATTCCTAGGTACCTATGAAGAGACTGCCTTAGCTTTTCTGTCTGTCTCTTTATTTTTTTTTTTTTCACAGCAGTGGGAAAAACACCTGAATAATTCAGCAAGAACCTTTTACATTATGAAAAATATAATCAGCTGGCAAGGGTGAGATATCTTATTTCTACAGGATGCTAACTCAAGTATTACAAGTGACTGCAAGATTAATGCCAAAACGCAGTAGGTGTGGATACACATTTTCCTCATTGTTCAAGGCAGTCTTGCCCTGCACAGAGGGCTAAGAGAAGACCATGTATTCCTCACCATGCCTACCTAATGCCAGTTAATAATTTAAATCCATTAATCAGTTAAGATGAAGACTTAGTGTTGCTTGACTCACCACCGCCAAGTGGAGTGTTTTTCCGGGCTAAATAAGAGATCTTAAAATATTGTCTTATTGCAAGGGAACTGCGAGTACCACAGCTTTCCTCTTAAGAGGCTTCAGCTTTTATTGGGGGTGGGGGTTTACTATGCCAAAAGTGCTTAAGTAAACAATAATATCAGTACATCATAAGTAGATGTCTGAGAATATTAGCTGTTTATTTCACTGACATACTCTGAAGAGTCTATGGGGGGCTCTTTCAAGAGTCAGGACCTCAATGTAATATACAAGCTTTGATTCTGATATTTCCCTTGATAACTGTGCTCTACCATATTGGGGTCGGAAGTCAGCAAAGGTTCATTGGCTGTTGTAATGCTCACTGTCACCAGTAATAAGTACAAAGGACTTGCTTTAAAAGCTGGCTTATAAAACTTTAAGGAAACTTGGATTGCTTAAGTGAACTTCCAAGGCTCTTCAGGGGCCGAGTGCACTTTGGTTGTCTACTTATATTAATTTCACAGAGTTGAAAGGGTCAAGCAATGCAGTTGGTGATGCTTATTAATTTATGAAACACGGAATCTTGCACTATCTTGCTTTGACCACTTTCGCTCTCCTTTTAGAAAATTTAGTATACATTAAAGCTTGCTAGACAAGGGCGCCCTAAAGGATTAAACCCAAAGTTCACAGCTGGACTAAAAGGTTCAAAGACATTGTATCCGCAACACTGATTTGATTCCAAGTGACATTCAAACAACAGAACCAAATTGTAGATATTTGAATGTGTAAGGAAACAGCAATTAGAGGAATACCACAGAAAGGCAAAGGATTAGGATTTATTTTCCTTAAAATGGTAAAACTGATTACAGTCTTATTCTTTCGTTCACGGAGGGATGTATTTGATCACATCAGCTTTTGGGGTCAGTGGTTGTCAAGAACATATTGTGGTGTTACGATAGAGCTTGCCAAGCTTTAAATGTTCATGCAGTCCTAGTAACTTTACAGAATATATTTGATTGTTGTGGCAATACTGAACTGAGTTCTGGGTAGGAAAATAATAGCCAGAAGGGAAGAAGGTAAAGAGAAATGGATAGCTGCTGAAGTAACAGGATTAGGATTTAGAAACCTGAGTAATCCTATTCAGGGGTATTTCTGCATTCTGTTTACTTGCTTTTGAATTGCTTTGGTGTCTTGTCCAGGGGAGATAATTTCAGAAGTCATTCACACCCAGGCTGCAAATTCGATACTGCATTCAGGTGACAAATGGAGTGTGATTGCAAAGCTGCCCAGAAAATTGGAAATCAAATTGGCTGTGATGGTTGGTCTATGTGGTCTCCTTTTGGAATCAACAAGAGGGAGAAGAAAATGAAGGACAGGAAAATGAAGTGTGTCCTACTGTACAGAAGATGAGTTTATTTAGCCAGAGTTGGTAAAGGGGGAAGCAAATTTCACGTTATGTCAGCTCTGATTCCTGAGGCCTTAGGGAACACTCACCTTGTGGAAGCAGTTGTACTTCACTGGAAATTTTCTGTTGCAAAGAGACTCTAAACCCTGTAAGGGAGTCTCAGTGGTGAAGACAGTTTACGTTGCAGCTGGGCCCAAACAGCTTCAGATAAGATTGTGGGGCCCTGTTGTGCATCTCTTACTGGGAGAAAGTCTGTGGCTGGAGAGAATTCATAGCTTTCACAAGTGAAAATTGAGAAAAATGTCGGGAGGCAAAACAGCTTGGAAGAGTTTTGTGTGATCTGCAACACTTAGTTTCCAGCCAGAGAACAAAACTCACACGTTCAGGACCTCAGCAGCCTTATCCTTGCATTTTAAACCATTTAAACAGAGAGAACAATGCAGAAAATCCCACAGGACCCGTGAGAAGGGGGTTTGTGCTGAATCCACGTTATCATTTCTTTGCATTTACTTGCTGACAAAAAATATTTTTCTTATAAAATGACCTCTGAGATTGTATACTATGGGGTATTTGGTTTAAAATGTACTGTAACCTTCTTTTTTTTAATTGATCAGATCAGCCTTGAACACTCAAAGAAAAATCTGCCTGCTCTGAATATTGCCTGAGGATTTAGAAAGGTCTTTCTTGGAAACAGAAGAATGAGATGAAACAATCATCTGTAAAGCATGGTAAGAGAGAAAAAGAATAAAGGAATGAGTTATGTTTGACTTGTCTTCTTCCAAGAGAGGAGTTTTTTTTAGAGTAGGCTTTAGATGTGGGAGGTGTTGTGGGAGCTGCTCTTTACAGTTTTAAGATGCAGATTTATCATGGTGCCAATGCAGGCCATGGACTTTGTCCAAGGAGTAGCTATGTTTGGAGGTATAATTGTCTTCCTGGTGCTCCACTAATGCTGATTGTTTTGTTGTGTGAAGGAGCTGTGAAATACTACAACTGCCACTCACTCTGTTAGGAACTGAAAAGCTGGTTCTCTGAGGTCAGAAATGAATGACTGCCTAGAGGTTCTCGTACAGGTCCGTGCAGTTCCACTGTTTCACTAGAAGAAGCTTTAAAATACGTGGAATTTTTCTTCTGCCCTGGTAACTTGGTAACCACCACCATTTCTTTGCTTGGCAACTTGATTGGCAGTAAGACTGCATTATTTACCACTTGAGTTGTATGAGAAAACTTACTAATGACAGGTGTCAGTCAGGTAAATGTTTGCTATCTCCCACCTGAGCAGAAGCAAAGCTACAATTTCAACTGTGTCATTAATAATCAAGGAGCCAATGGATTTGAGAGCAATGGAAAACCTGTGATCACTCACTCTGAAAGGGATGATTGTCAGTCACACCTTGATGACATCTACTTGCAGATATAATGAAGAAAGATTATCATTACTGTAAGTGGCTGCAGCAACTCTGGTCAGCAAATAATAACGACATTGGTCAGACCTGCCTCCCACAGACCAACAATGTTAAGTGATGTCTCTGGTATTTTGGGCCCTCATTTATGTGATGGCAATAGAAAATTAAAAGGAAAGGACCTTTCTTTTTTGTGACATAATTAATTTCATGACATTCTCTGAAAACTTGGTTAGTTGTGACCAAAGTCAGCTTACTTATGCACTGATGACTGTGAGAAGAAGCAATGAAAGACCTTTAAAGCAAAGACCTTGGCTTAGTATGATACACCTACATAAAGCATTGGCTATAAAAGTATCCTCCAGTGCCTCTTTTGGATCCTGACAGGTGCAGGGGAGTAAGCCATTAGCTGTGTCCTGTGGAAATGTAGGAATAAAATATTTTGTTGGTATTCCAGCACCTTTGATCAGGATGGGCTGTTCCCAGAGTGCTAGCGGCTGTTGGGAATTGTACACAGAATCCTTCTGTGCTTGTCCTTCCTTGCCTTGATTTGTGACTGTAATTAAAGGTGTTTGAAACGTGTAGATATATGGCCCCATCTTCATAGAAAAGGACAAATGTGAATAACAAAATGGACCAGCCCGATTCTGCTGGAGCAGAATAAAAAGAATAAAGTGAAAAGCAAGGGGACACCAAGACATGTTTCTTTTTTTACAGATCCAATCAAGTATCCCAAAGGCTGCCTTGTTTAGCTGGGTGTTGCCCCATCCTGAGTAGGATGGCTTGGGTAGTGGACTGGAAAATATGAAAGGTGCCATAGCAAGAGAAGCCTCTGTCTTTTAAATCCTCTTAACATCCCCAAATTTCTGTTGTGTTCAAAGATGACACAATGCAGAGCTGATACATTCACCTGCTCTTATATCAGGCAGGTGCAAACGCTCTGGGTTTTGCTTTGGATTTCTTGCATTACTCGGGAAGCATATTCCAGCTCAGTCCAGAACAAAGAGCTAAATCCTGCTGAAACAATCAGTCCCTAGGGGCTTGAGGCTATTCTCTCTAATGTACATATAAAAGTCAGTAATACCAGCTGCAGATGAAATCACAGATGAAATCTTACTAATTAATTGCATGAACTTTGTTTCTGCCTGGTTTGAGATTCTCTCAGCCTTGCATAAATATCTGGGCATCCATACTGTACACCTCAATGGGGCTGTTGATTTTCCAAGGAAGACTAACAATTTCTGTGCCTAAAATAGCCATGCAATTACTTCTGCTCACATGGTCTCGCAGTAACAAAATGGTTTTTGAAAACTGGTTTTGGTTGCACGTGATTGAAAAGTCGCCCTATGTTGTTCTGCCAAGTTAGGCACTGATTCAGGTTTATGACCATATCATTAATATTTTAGTACCGCATCAGTAACTGGTTGCTATTAATATGTAGTGAGACAGTGATATAAAAAGGGAGATGTTCCCACTCATTTGGCAGAATTTGCATTACAGCTGGATGAAATTTATAACACATCTTCTGCAACCTACTGGTCTGAACTCCTGTTATTAATTTCTGCTGTGTTTATTTCTCCTTTATGTTCACTTTGGGCAATATTCTATCAAGTTTCCTGGCAGGCACAACAGTGGATATAGCTAATTTCAGCTGACTGCAGGAGGACTTTGTAGAAAGTGAATTTTGAATTAGCACTAGTATTTGCAGCAAAAAATCTCCCCCTGAGAAGTCTATTCCCCTCAGCCTGGTGTCTGCAGCACTTAAGTTCATGTGAATAGCCCTGTTGACTTCAGGTGGGCAGCTGTTTAATTACCTTCCTGAATCAAGGCCAGGACCAGGAAACAAGCCCCCAGCATACGACCTGGGTGCCTAGTCAAACTGCTTTTCTCCTGAATGCTGAACTTCTGCGAGTGACCCACAGATTGTTTGAGTGGATAATTTGGCAAGTACTTTTCAGTCAAGAATAAATTTGAGGAAATCATCATTCGATGCACAAAGAGAGGTGAAATTTGTGCAGTGTATTTTTTCATGATGAGGTAGCTATTGGCCAGATTTATTCAGCCTGCCTGCCTCTTCCTGTTCCAATACTCCCAGCAATCACATTTTTTCACCATGTTTTATTTAAGAACTCTGAAAAGACAAGTCTCTTGCTTTTCTACTGGGAGACTGGTGTGCTGTACACAGCATGCTGTACGCGGGTGGAGGAGGATAAAGAATGACATGCTACTCTGTAAGCTACAACTATTTTTTTTTTCAGATCTGCCTCTGCTCTTGTCCCTCTTCTGTTCTCAGATCACCCTTTGGCTTCCCTTAGGAATCCAGCTGTGTCATCACATTGTGTGGCATCCTAATATTTCATACTAAGCTGTAAGCCAATTAGGAATGACTACTTACCATGCTGAATCATAGGAAGAGAAAAGCATAATGTGTCCTTCATATAACAAACCTCCTCTTTTTTGGCAAGACAGATAACCTACCCATTATATTTATAAGCCCTATGGCTTTTCACTATACCCAATTAGGATGCAGCTTCCTTTCACACTGCTGCAGTATTTTAAGGGACTTATTTACAGATGGATGCTTATTGAAAGTGCTGACCTGCTACCATTATACCTCATACCATCTTTCATCTTCAGAGACTGAAGCACTGGACAAAACTTGATGTTGTAATCACCTTTAACAGGATGAGAACATGAGTGCAGCAAAATATAAATACCTTATCCCGAGTTCCTAAATGAACTGGTGACCCTGGATGAGAGCGTAAACATTATCGTGTGCCACCCAGAGTTGAGGGAAGTGTCAATTAAAGTCAAACTGTAAAATAAAGCCTTTTATATCTAAAAGGAAGAAGGGTGAACCATTGATATGGGTATTTGCTTGAGGTACTGAAGAGGCAGTTGGAGAATCAGTGTATGAATGTGTGAAGTGTTTAGTAATTAGCATCAAAGAGAAAGATATTAAAATTTATTTCCCATGCTGAAGTAATTAATGGGCTATTATGCCAGGTGTCTGAGCTGCCCGGAGGTCTGGGATAAATAGCATTACAGCAGAAGATGCAAAATATGATTTAAGATTAAATGGAAGGATGTTAGTTCTAGCAGAGCACTTAGGATGCCCCCCTTCCTCCAAATGCTGTTTCTTTTTCCTAAGTTGCTAAGTAGCTATTGATAGTATTTATTGTCTGGGAAGAGATGTACTCCTTTAAATTTGTCTTTGGATCGTAGTAGTGTTGCAAACTGAAGGCTCCCGTGACCTGTGCCTGAAACCTGCATCTTTCATACCTTGTATAATCTTGTTAGGCTTCACTGCGAAGCAAGCAGGGCAGCACCCCAAGTGGCAGCACCCTCACCCCATAGAGGCCAGTAAACTACCACCCTCAGGCAACAGATTTTACATACAGAGTTAAGGACTGCATTCAAATAACAACCCAGGCTGTGGATACATGTAGGGAGAAAGGATGGCTTCAGATTCAGCTTCCCAAAAGCATCTCCCAAACCAAGTCCAGCCATTTTTATTGTTTCTACTGCTAACAGCTACTAGTAGAGGTTGTAGCTAAACAAAGTATGGGAGCCTCTGGGTTAAGGTATCTTCAGCAAGGTCTGGCCATACGTTGCCAGGGCTCAACTTGCTGCTTCACTGATCACATCCCCTTGCTTTCCCTCCCAAATACCTCTGGAACAAACAAGTTCTCCCACAACCTTTGGGCAAAGAGCAGTGGTGATTCACAGCACTGGCACCTGTGGCTGAAAGCATAGATGCAGGCAGCTGTAGGGGATCAGGGAATTTCTGCCATCTTTCCAGGGTAAGTAATCCCACCTGTGCTGAGCAAGTTTGAGGACTCAGATCTTTGTAGTGACCTCTGATGGTGATGGTAAGGTAGAGCTAAGGAAGTTATGGCATAAGAGTATCTTCAAGTAGAGGACAAAAGCTTAAGATATTTTTCTCGCTATGAGAAATCTTTGGTAAGTTGAAGAGAAGTTAGTTCTGCTGTAAAGGTTTTGTGTTTTATCTGAAGTAATGCTTCCTTTATAAATGTAGGGGTTTAGAAACCTCTTGGCCTTCAGGAGAAAATTATCTGTTTAGCAGCTGTACCTTTTTGTGTTATTCAAAAACACCTCAGTTAATCACTGCTGAAGGCCTTGCTGGTCTGTGTTGCAAATTCCTTTTTTTTAAAAAATGCAGCATGTATATAATTCATGTGGCTCTTCTCTGTGTAGATAAGGACTCATCTCAAATGTCAGGGTTGGGGGAGGAAAGGATGCCTGACCTAGAGGGCAAGAATATTGAATGCACCGGTGTTGGACTTGACATTCCCCTAGTATTCACTGTGATAACATCAATCTCAAGGAACCTTCCTGGTATGAATACAGAGCTGCTGCATTTAATATATATTTCCAAAGGAATTTCATAGTAATTGAGCATTAAATGATGTCCACTTATCATAAAGTGTTACCGTTTTTATTAAAAATTATAAATGGGCTTCAGGAGAACAGAATATCCCAGAATCGTACCACCATCTCTATTAGTCATTATGCTATAATTGTCATTGACCGCCTTTACTGTATTATTTCTAGACAGTTCATAATTTTCTCAGCTGAACAAATGAAGATTTGTGAGCAAAGGAAGGCACTGACTGGATTATGTAGTGTCATTGATTTTTATTCTCCTTGTTTCACAGAATACACTTAAAAATCTTGCTGTCCCTGTGATGGGCCTTATTAGCACTCAGAGGAGCCGGCATGAGTTGGATGGCAGTAGCGCGTGCTGTTCTGCTGCACAAGAAATTGTACCTTGTGGAGGAGACGTCAGAGCTGACCTTGGCATAAACCTGCTGGACGTCCAGGTATGAGCCAGGCAGTCTGGATTTGGGGATCTTTGCCCGGCGTGTGTGGGTCGGAGTGAACCGTTACAAATCTGTTTCTGCAAAAGTGAAAATCAAATGAAACAGTGACCTGAGGATTGCTCAAAGGGGACTAGGTTGCCTGTTTTGTAGATGGGGAAAATCGTGTCTTATTCAATAGCATTTAATTCTCAGAAAGATGATGGCAAATATTGGCATTTCCCTTCTATAAAGATGATGGCTGATATGCAGGCTGTCAAAGCACCTACCCACATAGCCTCTCTTTGCTGGGGCTTTCAAAGCTTTTCAAGTTTGAAGAACAAAATCCCACGTGAATGATGAACGTTGGTTATTTCGCCTTGCTATTTTGTGCCATTTGGGGATGCTTGTGCATTAAAAATTCCTGAAAGATACATTAACTGTAAAATACTTTTTAAGATTGAAAAGGATAAGATTTGAAAATTGAAAACTGATATTTATTTGCAAAATTTTACCCAAATCTATTAATTTTTAGTCCTCCTAAGATTATAAAAGAGGTAAGAGGTGTTCACAGCAGAAATGATCTTACAGAACATTGCCATTCTATTTTATTGTTGTTAAACAATAAGTAACAAGCCACCAAGAAATAGGAGGAGAACTGCTAATGGAAGTTATGGCAATATCCGTTATTTCTCTGTATATTCTTGAGACTTGTATGAAATGATGTGTGTGGGCTAGAAATACAGGACTTCCCATCCTTGGCTGAATCAATCAGGTCTGGTATGGCACAGTATTTAGCTTTTAGGTGCCTGTATCTTTTATTGGATCTTGATGCATCATCAAGCTCAGATTAGCAATTTGGCTTTTTAATTAGCAAGGCTTCACTGAGGCCTGTTTGTCTCTCCTGCCGATCTCTGCATTATCTCTAGAAATGCAGCCCCATGGGAAGATGACCAGGAATGCCTAAGACCTTGTACAAAGCACTAACTGCTGTTTTCTGTACCAGGAAGAAGTGAAAAAATCCTCTTAGACCAATCCATAAGTTTCTGGGAACTCTCTGGTTTCCAGGAAAAAAAATCCACTACAACTACAAAAAGGAAGTACCTGACTAGTTAAAATGAAAGGAGAACACATTTGAAAATGGTCTTCTACAAACAAGTAGCCCTTCCCTCTGTGCTCAACCTTTGTTTGAATAAAACATCTGTTAAGTATTCCTGTGCAGCAGAATCCACCAAATTCAATATACAAGTATTTCTGGCGATGTGAGTAAGGAAAAGCTATACGTACAGCCGTATCTTTGCCCTTATTGTTTATGAACGCAGCCAGTGCTCACACAGCCCCTGCTCTTCCTGAAAGCCGTAACTGGGCTGTGTGTTCAGGTTTGTGTATGAGGTGACAGAAATTACACACTCGCACTCCACAGACCAAACTTTTAACGTAGCTCTGATGGAAATGAGCCCCTGGGGACTTGCAGGATGCTGCCTTTGCTCTGTGAGACTCTGTGATGGCAAAGCCAGCTATCAGTTGTTAATCCCAATGTGTTGTACAAGACACTTTCTATCTCCTCCTGTAATGTTAATGCAGCTGGAATTCCATAAATCAAATCTCAGCAGTAAAAAGGTTAATAAGTTTACACTATATAATTGAAAGCCATATTGGTGATTAAAAGGATTTTATATATCAGTTTTCTGGGTCACCAGCTAATTATTTTTGGTGGCCTGTAATAAAACATAGCACCATAGGCAGATAGAGGCTGTAATCACATAATATATGGAAAAATGCATTTACATTTATTTGAGATGAAGTTGCATATGCCAGCTTGTTGAATGGCCTTTGAGGTATGTCTTTCCCAGTTCCAGGACAATGGAAAAGCTGAATGCTCCTTGTGCTTGGTCAGGCTTGTACAAAGTTACTGGGTTAAGTTTTGAGGTCTGGTGCTCTCTCTCCAGAGCTAAACCCAAGGGACCCAGCTGTCACCTGTGATGGAAAGGTTCTGCCAAGGCACCAGGGATCAGATTGCTATTATAATTCATTTTAATGCATTCTGCATGTACTAATCATTTATTCGAACAGGATCTTCTGTAATAGGGACATGACTAGGAAGAGACAGAGACAGATTTTCCTTGCACAGAAACGATAGCTTTTTTAAAAAAAAAAAAAAAACTTTCTGGACAAGAGGCAGGTGTGTGCATGTGCATGAGGGATTGGGAACGCGGTGTTACAGAAAAAATAAACTCAAAGCCTAAACTGAAATTTCTACAGTTCTAACAGGCTGAAATACCCTTTGAAGCCAAACACCCAAATACAGGGACATTTCAAACTCAGACCTCCATTTTGCAGGTTGTGTGTTTTAGCATATTTTTGCGATTGCATCAAGGAGGAACTAAGGGTAAAGGCAGATGCTGGATGTGCACGTGGATTTGCAGGGCAGTGCTGCGCAGGGTGTGTGTGCACACAAATAGCTCACAGATTACTTTCGTAGTCTCCGGAGCCTCCTGAGGTCCTGTAACACTACCTGCGTTACGGTAAAGCAGCCCACTGCTGATGGTGGCTGTTCTGCCTGCTAAGCAAGGGGCAGACGCAGCTGGCAAAGAGCAGGATGCAGTGAGCGCTGGGCATCTCCTTCCCACCGTCGGGGCAGGCTCTGAGGTGTGATCAGAAAAAAAGTGACCTGATGTGCAAATCACTCCTGGACAATGCTTGCAGAACCACTTGGGACAGGGGGAGCTACTGTGGCAAATACAATTCTGTAATATTGCGTAGATTGCTTGGCTACATCTTTTTCATTGGTGAATCATTAACCCTTAAATGCCCATTGCACAGAAGAACTGCCATGACTGTAATAAGTGAAGGTTCAAGGCATTTGCCGCTAAAATTATTTACCTGTCATGTTCTCCTTTATCTAAATAAGAGCTCTTCAACACCAAAAATAACATCTTTTTATTTGAATTTCTTGAAGTGTTCCTTAGCAAGATAGCTAAGGGGATATTCGGTTTTAAACACAGGCTGGGGAGGTTAAAAGGGGAATGGCAGTTGTGTGAGTAACAGTCTGTGAATCAGCTGCTGAACCTGACATCGCAACCTCTGTGTCACCACCAAGTCAGAAGGCATTCGTGTGACAGTTTGAGGGTAAAAAAAAAAAAACAAAAAAACTGGTGGTTTCCACTGGTAGAAGGGTGTATTAGGGCTTTCTGAAAAAAGACTGAGAAGAAGAAAAGTTAAGCAGTAATAGTGTAAATGGGGAAAGAGTGTGGCTATGTCCCTGAATTACCTAGGTGGATGTGGTGCATCAGGTGTGTTCATCTGAAATTCAAAGGAAAAGCAATCTGGTTTGAGAGTCTCTGACTGCTGGAGGGGCTGCCCTGGCTGTCGCTGAGTGAACCTCTCTCCCAGTGGTCTTTGCAGCTGTGACTTGGGTAGATTTGATTTGAACAATTTGGGGCTAAGAAAGAGCCAAATAACACTCTTGCAATCTGCTGTTGTTACAGACTGGCGCAGCAGAATTGCTTGCCTTTCTGTCACTTTGTTCAGTCTCTCTCTTTGGGGAAATTTTTGTCACCAGATTGGTAATAACAGAAAGTTGTTATTTTTTTTCCACACATAATCAGCAGCGGAAAGAGTGAAGTCTCATTTCAACGTCTAGGTGCTTAAAGACAACTTGGTTAATGTCAGCAAGGAGGCTGAGAAGCAAATGGAAAGGGATCGTGAGATGCCTTAGACTAGGCCTAGTGGCAAGGTAGTGCTTGGGAAGAGAGGGAACACTACAGTGGGAAAGGACTTCTGCCCCTCATGCTGCTAACCTGGTTCTTCTGAATAATAAAAACACAACGATATTTAAACAAAGGGAAATAAGGTGTTCTGCATAACCATTCCCGTTCTATAGCACTATTAGATATATCAAGAAAAATAAATTTGAGCATCTGCTTTGTATAGTTCACTTCTCGGGACATTTATTTAATGGTGGTCTCCGGACAGAGCTTCTACCCTGTGTATTTTAGATAGCATTGGCAAGGTAGGAGAGCATCCCGAACGCTGTTCTCTATGTGCCCTAGAACCAGAGGTCAGGACCATAATATGGCCTCTAGTACTCCTTGTCACTGAAATCCTTTCACTTCACGCCTTATTGCATAAGTTCAATATACTTTTCAGCTAAAGCTCTCCCGAGCACTTAGCTCTTTAAACTCCCTACTCAGCAGGTGGCTTATTTAAATGTGGCTGTCAGGCTGGCTAGTGGCCAGAAGTGAGTGGCTCAGTGTGTGAACTGCAGTGTTTGGGTCTAATTCTGCTCTCGTCTATGCCAGCAAAATCCTACTGGCTCCAGTGGGGTTGTGTGGGGTACAAGTGAGTGCAATATAGGGCTGTCTGCTCAACTGTTTGTCAAATAAATCTATGGCCAATCATTTGCATTATGTCAGCTAAACATTTGCCTAGCACTTTAGCATGTGTGAGCCAACAAGGAATTCTGGATTGTTTGAAATGAAAACCATCATTGTCAGCTCTCACTTAACCAATAAGCATTTCTTCCGTAGCATGTAAATAATATATTTTGCAACTCGTGGCCTTGAAGAGGAAATGTAAAGCTTCTCTAAACATTCAGTGCAAATAAAGATATTAGCCGCTTAACTGATTTTTCAAAATTCAAGTCTTATGGCTGAACAAGCGAGATGGAGGGAGGGGAAGCACATGGTTTAAATTAAATATAAGGAAAATAATTGCTGAATGATACAAATACATTTTAAAAGTAAGCAAACCTGTTTTCCCTCTGCCTCTCCATTAAGTGTGTCAGGAAAGGGCCTTTACAACTAGGTGGTAATTAGAGAGGAAAAAGCAGTGCTGGCAGAGCAGTCAATCTATCACATCATGCAAAGCCTAAATGTTAGCAGCAATTAAACAAGTTAGTAAGGGAAAAACTTGACAAGCAAGTTTTATCACAGAATCATCTTGGTGGCAAAGTAGGCAGGGTGCACTTATTAGATTCCCTCCTGCAACCCCAAAGATTTAAATTACAAACCCATGAATGCACATTCAAACTAAACTGACTATTTTCCTTGCCAGACTATCCAGGCACATGGAAGATTAGAATGCTAAAAATAAAACAACCTTTCCCACCTCCCCCTTCCTTACCCCTCCAAAGTCAAATCTGTCCAGGTTGACTGCTCCATTAAATTCAAGAACAAAAAGTTATAAATTGAACATACGGAGAGCAGTGCCTTTTCTTAAAGTGATGCTTCCTCGCCTTAATGGATTTAGCTATGGCAGGGAGTCAGAGAGAAGCTGTCTTAACTAAATCTTTGACTGATTATGCATTTTTTTTCTATTCATACAAGATAGATTCATCATTCCAATTTGTCAAGCTGGCGAAGTTCCAATTAATTACACCAGGAAAAGCTCAAGCTGCATTAGGCCTCTGTCAGGCCTAATCTAGTGCCTCATTTACTGGAGCCCCAAATGAAGAGATATCAGAGGTGTTGTTCCTCTTGGTACTTAATTTGATGAATGCCCTAGCAGCACGATTGGTGGCAGAGGTGTATATGTGTGTGTCTCTTCATCAGCCACCTCTGCTGAAGTCGTCATGCTTTCTCTACTAATTTGAGGGCTCATCTGTATACTGGATTTTTTTTTTTTTTTGGAAGGCCTATTCTTCATGGATATGCCAAAAGGCTTCTTCTGTGTGTGCATGTGTCTGGGTGTGTTTCCAGATTTACTGGGCCTGATTCTGAGCTCTGTTATGTGATGAAACTAGATTCAAGTCCTTAAATGGAAATGTGAAACAGTACAAGTTAGGTGGGATGCTATAAAGGACCTGTAAATTCTGACATCCTTATTGCTGTGTTTGCAGAGGAAGAGCAGCTTTGTATGTTCCTTCATATAGTGCGCATGAGGAACATTGTGGGTTACCATCCAGATCCGCTGGAAAGAAATGTTCAAAATACTTGAATAACCTGAAAAAATTGTTTGCTATATGGATTTGAATCTTTGCTATATATACATGCTCTATCAGTGCTCTGAATGAGTATATGCAGGTACAGATAGACTTCATGACACCATACCAATGGGTTACTATTGAATGTATACATCCAAGGCTAATTCTTAACTATTTTACAGTATAGTCACTATGGACCAAGAACATATGTTTCTTTTCTACAGCACTTTACGTACGAATTATTCAGCATAAGGTGCCAGAATGCCAATATGTTTAGCTTACTTTTGGCTTTTAACCACTGCTGTGATTAAAGATGTAACTGCAGCAATGCTGTCACTTTGCACATAGGTTTAGGTGTCTCAGAAAGGATGCAGCATTAGCCAAGAGTAAAGTAGCTGTGTACTTTGGCTGAGTATAACGCTAAAAGTCTTCATTTGCCAGCAGTTACCATGCTGAGATGCTGAGTTTATTTTCCACTGACTGTATTTGAAATACTGGTGTGTGCAATGATGATTTTTAATGGCAGCTATCAGACATGCATATGGTGCTCAGTAAGAGACAGTATTCTGAACAACCAAGGAGAGAATTGATGCACTGATGACTGTAGCATGACAAGTCCTCTGCAGACAGTTTGGACTGCAACTGGTGCCCGCTTTGGGAAGGGAGGCTTTAGTTCTGAGAGTTTTTATCTGCTAATATATCAAATTTGCATCTGCAGTTAGTGTGTCACAATGAGCTAAGCCCATATGGGCAAGGTTGTGCCGGAGCAGGGATAGCGACCTAAATCTTCTCTTAGATGTGATTTTGTAAGTGTTCCTCATTTGTTTCACGGAAAGATCAAATAAGGAAATTTAAATCACCATGGGAAATGGTGAAGATGGAGGTAGACTGCAGTTGTAATGATCTCTTTTGACTCTGCACAAGAAGTTTAATGCTGGACATACATATTTAAGGTTGGTTCTTAAATGTTCTGCTTAAAAAGTCACCGTGGACCAAAAACATGTTTCTTTTCTGCAGTACTTTATGTATGAATTATTCAGCATAAGGTACCAGAATGCCAATATGCTTAGCTTACTTGTGGTTTTTAGCCTTATGTTTTATATGAAACAGTGAGTTTAAACTCACCTGTTGAACTTAAAATAACTAAAAGCTTTCATACAGTTGGGGACAGGCAAGTCTCAGAGGATTGTGAGTTCTTGTGGTTTCCAGGTCTCTAGATGGGGCATTTGGTTATTGCATTTTTACCTATACACCATAGGCTGGCTCGGTTTTGCACCCACCAGTTTTTTTTTTTTTTTTTACATTTGCTGGTGTTTGTCTTTGGTTTACAAGCCTGCTGGGGTGTTTTGTGAGTGGTTCCAACATATATTAATGCTGTTACATACCTGAGGCTGTCCTAAGCCTTCAATTGCAATGTACTTGCTCTAGGTAGAAATTGTCTCGGTTCTTTTTCATATGCACCACTAACATGGTGCTTGAGCGAGCTCTACCCTTTAGACAAAGGAGAAATGTATGTTTGTCTTTCTGCTGAGGAGAAACAAGGTTGGAGGCGCGATGGATGTGTTTGTGGGCTGCCTTTTCTGGTTGTGTGCTGGTTTGCCTAGGGGCTTAGCAGGAATGTGTCCCCGGAGCTATGTTTGACCCACATCATTACAAATGAAAACTAACTGGCCACAAAAGGGGACATACGCAACATGCTACCAAATGCACAAAGGTCTATATTCACTTTTGTTCTGGGCACCAAAATGAGATTTATTTACTGCTTAAGTCCCACTTAACCTTTCAAAATAGAGCTTACACAGTGCAATGATCACACTCAGTAGTTTAAAGACACTGATGGCTCCTGAGTCTTTTAGACAAGACAGAAGTGATCTCTTATGGACGCAGGCAGTCTTGAAAGGACCATAATCCAACAGAAGTTTCTTTTTGCGAGGACATGACCCAGAATCTGGAACTGCTCTTCCTCATGTTCTCAGTGAATTTTCTTCTGCATCCAAAGCTAAATTCAAACTCTGTAGTAGTTTGGGTCATCACACTAGCATCTATCTCTGAGGAATGATTACAGATGATGAGTTATTACCTTTAAATAAGGGGTAATTAATGCTTCCCACTCTGTTTTTAATAAAAGGATTTCCTGATTGGGGGGGGGGG